>CM046453.1:25117148-25712148 GCA_025506515.1 Flaveria trinervia | reverse complement strand
CGGCTACTCTCCGGCTGGACTCTGGCGGGTCCAAAACCCACAAATTCGATCAATCCATAATCCCAAATCGTTTCAAATCCCTTCTAGATCATGTGTCGAACTTAAATACATCAATTAATTGAGTTAAAACACCGGTTACAAAGCTCAATCGAGAGCATAACCAAAGCCTTAAACTCCATAGTCGTTCGAGCATTTAAATAATCTAATTAAACGAACCTAAACAATCATCTAACTAATCTTACTCGTTCACAACCTCTAATTTCTCCTGAAACACACAAAATTCACACCTTCAGTTACCCTTTGAAGTCGCGGCCTGCAACTCATTCGAAGACCCTATTCTGAGCTTTCTAACTTACAATTGATAGAGGGCTTTTCATCATTAGAACTATTAGAAGCTTTCTGTAGAACGAATTCAAGTGCCGTCATCATTTGCAAACCGGAACGAACAACGACATAGCCGCGACCTGTGTTCATCTGTTCTTCACCAATTCGTCTTTAAATTGGGTGCCTAATACATGTACGTGCTCGAAATTTCATGGGAATAAAAGCCCCATGTTTATTAGAGTAATCGAATTCGATTTAGCATTGAATTTGAATCAAGTGAGACTAGGGTTCTTGGGAAATTGAGGATTCATTGAAAACCTTGTTTTTAAGATTTAAAATCCAACTTACAACGTGGCCAAGGCCTTAGTTCACTAGTAAACCACACACATTTCCTCCTAGAGGTCCCGGGTTTAAACCCGGGCAACCTCACATATTTTTTTGTGCTTTGTAGTTTATAAAAACATATAGAAATTTTTTTAAAAATTATAAAAATATAGTTTTGTAAACCTTATTATTTTTAAAGTCACTTAATAAATTCCTATAAATTTATTTCTTTAAATAAATTGATATTTCTAGGAAACAAATGTTATAATTAGGTTATTTTTATAAAATAGACTTTAAATAATGATGTATATCACTACAATTATTAGTAGTTCAAACGTTATTGTTTAAAATCATAGTTTTTACAAATAATATAAAAAGATGTTTACACTTTATATTTAAGCTTCGTTAATTATTATAAATTCATTTCCTTATGAAAAACTATTTAATTGGTATTATCTTTTTCTATAAATTAAAATATAGTGTTTTCATTATTAGGTATTATTTGTCAAAACCCCAAATTCTCCTTGAAACCCTAGTTCTCGTTAAAACATTAAACGTATCATTAAACTTAAACATTGTAAATAATATATATATGTTTAGGTACCTCATGAAGGATTACGTTGAAACGTCGATTATTTTCTTATTAATCATCAATTATATACTTATTGATCATGTGAGTATCATTGCCCCATTTTATTATTATTTCACATCTTTTTGGGGTGAAACATGTTAATCTTATCAAACTTACACTTGTAAATGTTTTATACTTGTAACGCACTTGAAATTCGTATTTATATTTTGTCATGGTTATCTATGTTATTGTGAGCATTATATGAGATACATTATATGTTGACAATCATTAACTATTGCTAGCCTGGCGACGTGTTAGGATCAATGATCTACGTTTGATTCATTAGAGAGTATTGCAGCGGAAATCAAACAATGAATTAGACAATTCACAAGAACACAATTGATATTCAATATAAAAGTAAACGGTTATAGAGAGAGAGAATTCTGCGAAAGATATTTCATTCAATATGAGCTTTCGTGGTAACAGAATGTCACACGTACAATTAGGTCAACATCTCTTATATAGGAGATGTGACGTCTGCTGATGTCACTTGATAGTGACATCTAACAGAATTATTCAAACTACTGATAGTTAACACAACTACTGAAGATGTCAAACAGCTGACATCTTCTTACAAAAATACTAAGTGTTCACTATCACTACAACTACTGAAAAGAAACTACTGAAACTACGACTGAAGAACATGCTCTTCAGTCGTTTTACAAGTACTGAAATAGAAAAGAAAACTACTGAAAGGAAACCATCACAAACTGAAGAATGCTTCTTCAGCTGTTGTAACAAACTCTGAAGGCTTCAGTACTTGTACTTGAACTTCAGTTGTTGTCATCAGCTAATGTCTTCAGCTGTTATCTTCAGTCTTTGTATTTCAGCTGTTGATCTTCAATACTTTAGTCTTCAGCTGTTGATCTTCAGACTTTGGTCTTCAGCTGTTGAAGTCTTCAGTACTTTAGTCTTTAGCTTTTGAAGTCTTCAGTACTTTAGTCTTCAGCTGTTGATCTTCAGACTTTGGTCTTTAGCTGTTGAAGTCTCAGTACTTTGTTCTTCAGCTGTTGCTCTTCAGACTTTGTCAAACAACTGATCAAATCTTCAGCAGTTGTTGTGATGTCTGTGGGACTTAGAGGTTTTTCTTATTAGGCTCATTGGTTCTTTTGGTCCAACAAACTCCCCCTGAACCAATGCAGCCAAAACCTCTAAACTTATTGAAGATGTCCCACTTATTATGGCAGAAAGATTGGTCTTTTTGTCTTCTAGATCCGCTCAGAAGTGACCCCTGTAACACAGGCCTGGGAAGAAGTCTCAATGATCTGTTTGGCAAAGGATGAATGGGAACTCTGTCTTGGGGAACTAGACACAGAGCTGTTACCCCATCCATGAGATCTACTTCCCAACTATGAGTCTGTATGACTCCCTTGTATAGGCCTCAAGGAAGGTTACTTGTTCCTCCATGGTAAGCTCTTCTGCTCCTCCTTCAAAAAGTGATTCTGGCCCATAATACTCAGATAGGTATTTGACCTGCTTCCCATTTTTGAGTTCCACAGTTGTTATTACTCTATAAGTAAATTCATCTGGGTGATTACCCTCTAAGAACAACTGGAGCTCATTCTTTCTAACTTCCTCAAGCCTCCTATACACTAACCCCTTTTTCACCATTTTATTCTCCAGCATCTTTTGTGGGGTCAGTTTAGCTTTATAGGATTTCTTGAAGTCATCTAGGATTTCCCAGGTGATACTACAAAGACCAGTGAGATCACTACATCTACAATCTTCTTTACTTGGCCAATGTATCTATGTGGAATGTTTTTCTTTTGAGTCCTATGAGACACCCTGGGATCAGGCCAAATCCTTACTCTCTCCTTTTGATATTGAAAGGTATGTTGAGAGTGTATAACCTGAGAGCATGCTTTTTCATGTTGATGATTGAAGATGTGGCAGCATATGCTTTGTCAACTCTTCTCAACAGTTCCTCATCATGTTGTTTGTGAAGCTCTTCTTTTTCTAACTTCATTTTCACAATTTGCCTTTGAGACTCAGGAGTAACTGTTGGAGGGTGACTTGTGGCCTTAGGCAATTGTATAATAGCTGAGATTGGCAGCCTATCTTCATCTTCATCATTATCTTCTTCATCTTCTTCTAGCCTCAGTACCCTTCTCTTCCTCTTCTGAGGTACATCATCGGCTATTGGTTTTGAGGGTAAGGAATTGGTTTGGTGGGTTGTGGTTGTGGTGGTTTTTGGGGTAAGGGATTGTTTCAGTGGGTTTTTGTTTTGGTGATTTTGGTGTGGGAATTTTGACAGGCTGTTCTAGCATTTTGGATGTGAGTGCGGCTTTAGATTGCTTGACTAGTTCAGTCCTGCTCCCAGCACCAGCTTCATTTAAGCTTCAATAACCAATCCTTTGGTATATACTTCAGACGAACAGATCTTGGTGGTTATTGCCAAGATGTTGTCCCTGGACCATGCCTTGATTTCAATCAATGATCTACCAAGATACTTAGCTATGAACCTGATCATGATTTCCAGCCTTTCCCTTTCCAACACATCATAACTTGCCCATCTAGCTTGCATTTCTTCAATCTCCAATCTTCTGATTTCTGAGTCAAGTTTTTCAATGTCATGACCTTGCCTAAACAACTGATCAATAATGTTATCCATTGATCGGCTGTGTTCGGCATCAACCTCCTTCACCATTGTCTCCAAGTCAGTCTCCTTTTCATTATTCCTTTTCTTTTATGTGACATGAAAGTCTTTAGTACTTTCAGTCACTTTCTCCATGTCAGCTTCCTTCTCCTTCTCCTTCTCAGTCTCTTTCCTATTTGCAATCCTCTTTCTTTTTGCTTTCATTGACTAAATCTCCCCTTTTTTGGTTGCATTGGTTGCAAGGGTTTGATTGTCAAAAGCCTTTTGCTCACAACATCCTCTATCAAAGGTTGTATAACTGAGGGAAGCCTCTCATCAAGGTTTTAATTACTATATCAGTGATAATTGGTGTGATGAGAGGTAAGGAATGTTGAAAGATAGCAGCTATTTGCTCAGGGGGTTCTGTCCTAGAGAAATAGTGCCAGAAGCAGAGGCAGGTGGCTGATTGTTTTGGAGTGGCTCTGTGTATGGGAGACCTTCAGAGGAAGGTGCCATCTGTGGGGTTTGAGGGGTAGATGGTCTTTGATCCTGAGAAATTTTGGCAAGCAGCTCTTTGAGTCTGCTCACCTCATCCTCGAGGATGGTGTTTGGGCTAAAACATCATAAAAGAAGCCCAGGTCATCATCAGTGTTTACTGAATCACCTGACCTTCTGATAGAATCAGGATGAACATGCTCTGAGTGTAGATCAGTAGTAGCATGTGCCCCTTGGTCTTGGTACTGGGGACTTCCTGCCTCAGGACTATCTCCTTCATCAACAGTTGCCTCTAGGGAGGTCTTATGAATGTTACCAACTTCATCCTGATCATATGCTGAAGTAGGAGAAGTGGCAGCCTCACCAGAAGTTCCAATCTCCTTTTCTACACTTGGAGATGGAACATTGTAACCCCTGTGTTGTGGGTTATCAGAAGCACTTTGGTCCTCCCCCTCAATGGTTGAGGTATGCCCAGTTGGAATTGGTTTCTGGGGAGGGGGGGGTGAGGAGGCAATTGACTCAGCACTTGTGCAACAATAAGTGTAGGACTTGGAGGGGCAATTGCATGTGGAGATTGGGTAGAAGCAGATTGCACCCGGGGTGAGTGGTGCGCTTCAATGGTAACCCTCTCAATTAAGATAGGTTCCAGCAATGTGGGATCCCCAATATTGGTGCAACAGGATCCTGTTGAGAGGATACCTGTGCGGCTTTGGTAGGTTGAGTCTTTGACATAACTGGGGGGTTAAAACCAGTATGTGTGTCCTGTGTTTGTGGTACAGGGGCATCCTCATGGGACTCATCTCCCTGAGTAGCCTTTTTTGGCTTTTGGATTTGGTTTGGTGGGGACTTTGGATTTGGAGGTGGTGGCTGTGGGTTCCAGCTGCGTGGGTTTTTGCAGCTTGGCAGTCTGTTTAAGTGATTGGTCTGAGTTGTGCCTGGAGTATATCTCAGGAAATACAGCCATGGCAGGGACTCCAAGGCCAACAAGTCCCTCAGCTTTCAGCTGGTTCTCTATAATGGCCATGATGAACCGAGGATATAATATCCATCGGTTAGCAATAGGTTTTGAGGCCATATTATTTCAGTTGTTCAAGAAATATTATTTCAGAAAAATTTAAGTTTTGTTGCTCAAGGATAGAGAATAATACCTGCTGCCAACTGGTCGACATTTGATCCCAAGAAGAAGTCTTAGGAGCTAAGCATACATTCACCATATGAAAAATAAGGCGTTCTGCATCATGGAAATGTTTCTTCAGGATGGTAGAGGCGTTGAGGTTACCCTGGTATCCATGGTGGGCAAAGGATAGATCAGTGGTGCCCTTTGGATACCCAGCGGGGAAAGTGGCATCATCCAGTTGTAGGTTTGGCGAAGGATTACCGAGTGATGACCACCTGTCGGTTGTTGACGAACGACTGAGAGAGTCCGTGTTATTCTCCCCAGTGATGAGGGTGATGTTCGTCCAGAACTGATGGAGGGATTCGGCATGAATGGTAGGATTTAGAAGGAAAGCCGTTTTGTAGGGAGAATGGACCATTAGATCAATGGCATTATCAAACTTTGTCCAGAATGGTGATTTGGTAAGGTAGGCAACACAGTTGTGTCGTGGTTTAAGCTTCATGGTCGCCATTAATGTGAGAGAAGATTGGAGGTTTTGAACGTTAGGTTTGGAGATAATGAAGCTCTGTAAGATTGGGTATTTATAGGGTAAGGGTTAGAAAACAACTGAAGGGTTTGGTGTTAATCATCAGTAGTTTAAACGACTGATGACATGGTATTACCCTTTCAGATGTTTGAAAACAACTGAAGACTTGGGTTTAGTCATCAGTAGTTGTGAAACTACTGAAAACCTTGGTTTTGTCTTCAGGTGTTGTAAACAACTGATAACTTGGTTTTAGTCATCAGTAGTTGTAAACTACTGAAGACATGGTTTGTCATCAGTTGTTGTAAACAGCTGAGGACTTGGTGTTAGTCATCAGTAGTTGTGAAACTACTGAGGACATGGTTTTGTCATCAGCTATTTAGGGTGAAACAGCAGTTGTAGAAACAACTGAAGAGAAAATTCTCATCAGTAGTTTTCGTTAATTCTTAGCCTTTCAGCTTTTCATACTGTCCTCAACACTTACTCATCAGACTTTTTGTTGTTTTCAGTTGTTTCATAGGACATCAGTACTTGATCTGTTTTACTATATTAGTAGTTATAACTACAGCAGTAGTTGTAACTTGATCAGTTGTTTTAACAGAATCAGTACTATATGATATGATTACTAATGATCATCAGTTTATTATTACTGAGATCATCAGTAGTTATCACTTATTCTAGCTGTAGCATACCAAGCCTTAACACTAGGTTTTGGAAAGTTTAACTATCCAAAGGCTTAGTAAAATGTCTGCAAGCTCATCAGCACTAGGCACAAACTTGGATCAATTAGACCTTTTTCAAAACAGTCCCTAATAAAATGATGTCTGATCTCTATATGTTTGGTCCTAGAGTGCTGGACTGGATTTTTGACAATGCACAGAGCTGAAGCACTATCCATTAATAATGGAGTCTTAGTCTCTGTAATGCCATAATCCAAAAGTTGGTTCTAAAGCTAGAGTACCTGAGAAGTGCAACTTGCAGCTGCAATGTACTCTGCTTCAACAGTGGATGTAGCAACAGATGTTTGTTTCTTACTCTGCCAAGAAATCAAACAGTTGCCTAGGAATTGACATCCACCAAAAGTTGACTTTCTGTTAACTTACACCCGGCATAGTCACTATCAGAGAAAGCAACTAATTTGCATGAGTGTCCAGTGGAATACCATAAACCTAGAGATTGTGTACCTTGCAAATATCTAAAGATCCTCTTGACTGCAATCAAATGAGACTCTTTAGGAGCAGCCTAAAATCTAGCACAAACACAAGTTGCAAACATGATATCTGGTCTAGAAGCTGTTAGGTACATCAAGGACCCAATCATACATCTGTAAAGTGTTTCATCAACAGCTTTACCTTTCTGATCCGCATCTAGTTGTGTGGTGTTGCACATAGGAGTAGAACAGGGCTTACAATTTTGTAAATCAAACTTATTCAAAAGATCTTTTGTATATTTTGACTAATGAATAAAGGTTCCATCAGCCTTTTGTTTGATTTGCAAGCCTAAAAGAACTGTAATTCTCCATTGCACTCATTTCAAACCTTTGTTTCATTAAACATGTAAAATCATCACACAACTGGGGATCAGAGGATGCAAAATAATATCATGAACATAAATTTGAACAAGTAGCTTATGCTGATCCACCTTCTTAATAAACAAAGTTTTATCTATGGAGCCTCTAGTGAAATTATTTTAAGAAGAAAATTGGAAAGTGTTTCATACCAGGCTCTAGGAGCTTGCTTCAACCCATAAAGAGCCTTATCAAGTTTATACACCCAATCATGATGTTTATTATCTCAAAACCTGGTGGTTCACACATAAACCTCTTCTTTTATTTTACCATATAAAAATGCACTTTTGACATCCATTTGAAAAAAATAAGATTGTGGAATGCAGCATAGGCTAAGAACAATCTAATTGCCTCTAGTCTGGCTACAGGGCAAAGGTTTCATCATAATCAATACCTTCTTCTTGTGAAAACCTTGTACAACCAGTCTAGCCTTGTTCTTAACAATAAGCCCATTTTCATCAGTTTTATTCCTAAACATCCATTTAGTGCCTATTGCACACTTACCTGGGGGTAGAGGAACCAGTTCCCACACTTGCTGTTTCTTGAACTGAAGTAGCTCAAGCTGCATGGCTTCACCCATCCATTGTCTCTCAAAGCAACATGATAGTTCTTTGGCTCTAGCTGACTGATGAAGAGAGCATAGAAGCAGAAGTTAGACAATTGACTTCTTGTTGAAACTCCATAATTGATATCACCAATAATCTGAGACATGGGTGATTCTCAGCTCTTGATAAACAATGAGATCTGTGCAAGTGTTTGTAGAACCTTCAGCAGCAGCAGATGGTGATACAGACTCTTGAAACCAAGAATTAGATGGTAAATCAAAAGATGTAGAGGAATCAGATATCTCATCAGCATTTGTTGTGGATGGAACTGCTGAAGCTACAGGAACATCAAGTTTAGCAGACTCAGGCAGTTGATCACTAAACTTGAATAGGTGAGTATTGATATTATCATCATCATCAATACCACCAGATGGAAGACATGTTGCAGAAGATGGTTTATCCACATGATCTGCAACAGCTGGAGGTTAATAAGGAACATATTGCAGTATGTCCAGATCAAACAACTCCACAAGGTTTTGTGGAATCTTGTTCTTTAGAGACTCATTAAACTTCACATGCAGAGTCTCTTCAACTATCTTTGTTCTGCAGTTGAAGACTCTGTATGCCTTGCAAGTAGATGAATAACCAACAAAATACCCTGCATCCACCTTAGGATCAAATTGTGGAGTTGATTCTTTGTGTGAGAATGAAACAGGGACACCCAAAGGCTCTGAAAAATGAAATTAGAGGAGCCAAGTGATGTAGAACTTCATATGGAGTCTTCATCAACCTCTGATTTACAAAGGCTCTATTCTGCACATAGCAAGTGTGTTAACAGCTTCAGCCAATAGGTCAGTGGCAAACCAGAGTCAGCAACATAGACCTTGCAGCTTCAATTAGGGTCCTGTTCTTTCTCTCCACTACTCCATTTTGTTCTGGAGTTCTTGGGATGCTAAACTGCCTTTTGATTCCCTTTGAAAGATAAAAATCATCAAGTGTATGGTTTCTGAATTCAGTCCCATTGTCACTCCTTATACACTTGACTGATAAGGAATACTGCTCTCAACATACAACACAAAGTTTATAATCTTCTGAGCAACCTCATCCTTTGAATGCAGAAAGAAAGTCCATACAAATCAGGAGTAATCATCCACAATACTAGACAGTATTTCTTCTTTGCCATGCTCATCACTCTCACAGGACCAAATAGATCCATGTGCAGTAACTGCAAGCAAGCAGTGGACTTAGGTTCTTCAATAGGAGGGAATGAGACTTTGTGTTGTTTTCCTTTTAAACAAGCAGTGCAGGTTTTCACAGTGGAACTCCTTATTGGTAAACCCTCACTAAACTATTGTGGATCAGCTGATTCATGTTTTTGATATTAACATGACCCAGCCTTCTGTACCACAGTTTAGATTCCTGAGGAGAGGCTTTGGAAAATAGGCAAGGATGGCCTTTGACAAGCTATTTTCTTGGAAAAATCTAAGGCATACACTCTTCCTGTCTGGTGGCCCTCAGGAGAGTGTAATCATCCAACACCTTATCAATAAAATTCAGAACTTTGGATGACAGAATCCTGCAGTTCTGACTGGTGAAAAGAGCAACATGTCCTTTATCACACATTTGACTGACACTCAAGAGATTGTATTTGAGATTTTCCACATGATTAACATCATCAAACTTTATTTCCCCATAGGAGACAACCTTTGCCAATGATGTAACCCTTAGCATCATTTCCAAAAGAAACAAACCCCTCTTTCCTTGAGAGTAGTCATGAAGAAGAGAGCTGTTCCCTGTCATATGCATAGATCCTCCACTGTCTACATACCAGTTGCTACTTTGGCATGCTGAAGAACCCTGCAACATAAACAATTAGTTAGTTTTTGAGACCCAAACCTTTTTGGTTTTGGGTCTATTACATCAACGATGGTAAACTAACAGAGTTGCTATAATAACAGCCTGAAGGGATGGAGATGGTGAAGAAGAAAAATCCTTTGGCATGGATTTTCTTCTCTGTGGTTTCAGCACAGGAGCATCTAATTGGTTGGCTCTCCCCAATAGATGTTGAACCATCATAACAAGTTGTGTTTGTTCTGTGATAAAGCCTTCAGCTCATCAGACACATTAGTGCTTGAGATATGGTTCCTGTGTTGTACCATCTCCCTTTGAGCAACCTCAGCTGTTGCCTGATTAACCCTTGCTTTTGGATTTCTTTTGGATTTAGGGGTCACAGGTTTTGATGTTGCTGGTACAAATTTGGTTTCAAACTCAATTTTCATTTTATCCATTTGCTTTTTGATGTTCTCATTATGTTTGAGTTTGGAGCCCTTTTATACCAGCATCATCAGTAAATGATTGAATAAGCCACATATTTCACATGGCTTTTTCTTCATCTTAATTTCATCTGCTGAAGAAGATGAAACTACTGAAGACTTATTCTTTAGCAGTTTGCTATCAGTACTAGCAGTTTTCTTCTCTTTAGTACATGCTTTCTTGATATCTTCTTCAGTAGTTTCCCACCCTTCTACTTGCAGTTTTCTTCCCTTTAGTACATGCAGTATTTGGGTTTGTTCTCCAGGTGTTATGACATGCTCTTTGTACTTTCAATACTTTGTGAAATACCACCTAGAGTGATCAACTTTTTGATCATGTGAGTGTCAGCATTTGAACCATCAACATCAGCTGATAGGTTCAGAGAGGAATTAATGTTGACTTCAACCTCTGATGTGCTGTATCAGATAGTAGATCACATGATGAAAAGGATTGGTTATTGCTTTCTCCATCAATTTTACCTCTGCTCTGGAGTAAAATCTGTAGGAGGAGCATTGTGATTAAACAATGCCAAACTTCACATTGGAAGCAGACTGCCTACTAAGAGCATTTCAAAACCCTTGCAAGAATGTACCCATGATCACACTCTACCTAGATAGTTGCAAGTGTTTCTTTGAGGTCTCTGTACTTCTCTAGAAGTACCTCTTCCCCAGCCTTATCATCAGTATTTGACATTTAAGTTTGTAAATCTCATCATTCTTATCATTAAGCACAGACTCAAATCAGCTTTTCTTTTGGAAATTATTTGTTCTAGCTCAATGTTCTTGTTAATTAAAGCTACATTTGTTTCTTCTCTAATAGATGCAAATGCAGCTATGCATGTTTCAGAACATAGCTTGGCTTGGCCTCAGAGGATACCTGTGATACCTGTGGTATGGTGGCATTAGAGGATGAGTATCAGCAACTCCAGAGCCATGAGCAAGTTTCCAAAAGACTGTCACCACCATGTTGACCAGCACTAGAGAACCGTTGTTCATGACCAGACATATCTTCTGGTAACTGCTCCAGTCAACAACTCCTGGGGTGAAAAAGCTGTGTTGATGAGGTTGAGATTGTTGATGAGATTGGGAAGGTTGAGGTTCAGGTAATGCTTGTGGTTGTTGTGCAATAGAGCTTGAACCGGATTTGGCTGAGGCATGTAATAGCAAGGATAGGAATATGACATTGGACCCTGAGGGACAAGTATGCAGGAGATATAGGTGTGAATGATGACCAGAACTTGCGGATGTTGCCCTCTGTTTTGTGGACTAGTGCTTGGAAAAGTCACAAAGGGTGCAGAGGAGTTAGATCCATTGATCTACACTCTCTTGCAAAGTGTCCAAGCCTTTGGCATTTGTGACACCTCAACTTACTCTTGTCAAACCAACTTTGGTTTTGCCAGAGAGTCTAGGAAATTTCCTGCCAGTTCTCTTGTAGAACTTTTGAGATCTGATATTAACTAAGGCCATTTGGCTTAGAATATCCATCTCTTCTAAATCATCATCAGCAATACCCTTCAGATCATCCGATGAAGCATAATTGTCACTATTACAGCTTGATGACTATCACACCAACAAATGCATGATCAGAACTGTTTGAAGAGAAATCTATATGCTCATTATAATTGCTTTCAGATGCAGCATATTCTGACTCATGACCAACCAAGGCAGTGTTCCCTGGTACAAAGTCATCAGTGAGCTTTCCTGATGATGCCAGTTTCCTTTTCTGCTCTATCTCTCTCTCGAATGTAAGCAGTTTCCCATGAAGTTGGGTGAGAGATAGGCTATCCAGATTTGCACTGGAGCGTAGGACAATAGTGTATGTGTCCCATCTCTCATGCAGTGATCTAAGGAATCTGTTATTCATTTGGCTATTGGTGTATTCTTGTTTGACCATTTTCAGCTCAGAGATCAAACAAGAAAAACGCTCAAACTGTTGAGTCAGTGTCTCACCCTTTCTATGAGAGAATGTCTCATATTGTTGGGCAAGGATTTCTCTGTTGTTTGCTAAAACCTCATCTGTTCCACCAATTGTTCCTTCAGTGCATTCCAGAGGTCATGAGCAGTTTCATGATGCATAAGCCCTAATAGATTTCATTAGGCAAGGCCATGGCCAGAATACCATGCACTTTAGCATCAATCTCAAACAGTTTCCGATCCTCATCTGAGTATTGTTCTTCTTCTTCGGAACCATTTGGTTGGTTTCGGATGTTCACCATAGGCTTGTGTGGACCATGTACCACAGATGTCCAACAACTTGAACTGTTAACAGACAGGTGATGAAGCATCCTTCATTGCCATATGTTATACTAAGTCCTAACCAGCATCAGAGGCTTGGTTGAGGAACGGTATTGTGAGGGTCATTAGAAGGAGTAGTCATTCTCAGATTCAACCAAATTCAATTAAGCTTTAGCAGATTTAGAACAAAAACACAACAAACCAAATTGAACCAAGAGAAAGCTCAAAGTGAATAAACGAAAGCAGCAGAAATTCAATAATCTATAACCAATTCTTGCAAATATGCTAATTCAATCAAACTAGATATCGAATAGCAGTTTCAATGATCAATTGTTAGATCGATCAATGATTAACCTACTCTGATACCATTTGATAGGATCAGTGATCTATGTTGTGATTAGAGAGTATTGCAGCGGAAATCAAACAATGAATTAGACAATTCACAAGAACACAATTGATATTCAATATAAAGTAAACGGTTATAGAGAGAGAGAATTCTGTGAAAGATATTTCATTCAATATGCGCTTTCGTGGTAACAGAATGTCACAGTACAATTAGGTCAACATCTCTATATAGGAGATGTGACGTCTGTTGATCTCACTTGATAGTGACATCTAACAGAATTATTCAAACTACTGATAGTTAACACAACTACTGAAGATGTCAAACAACTGACATCTTCTTACAAAATACTAAGTGTTCACTATCACTACAACTACTGAAAAGAAGCTACTGAAACTACGACTGAAGAACATGCTCTTCGGTCATTTACAGTACTGAAATAGAAAAGAAAACTACTGAAAAGAAACCATCACAACAACTGAAGAATGCTTCTTCAGCTGTTGTAACAAACTCTGAAGGCTTCAGTACTTGTACTTGAACTTCAGCTGTTGTCATCAGCTGATGTGTTCAGTTGTTGTTTTCAGTCTTTGTACTTCAGCTGTTGATCTTCAGTACTTTAGTCTTCAGCTATTGATCTTCAGACTTTGGTTTCAGCTGTTGAAGTCTTCAGTACTTTAGTCTTCAGCTTTTGAATCTTCAGTACTTTAGTCTTCAGCTGTTGATCTTCAGACTTTGGTCTTCAGCTGTTGAAGTCTTCAGTACTTTGTTCTTCAGCTGTTGCTCTTCAGACTTTGTCAACAGCTGATCAAATCTTCAGCAGTTATTGTGATATCTGTGGGACTTAGAGGTTTTTCTGATCAGGCTCATTGGTTCTTTTGGTCCAACACGATGTCATAGATCTATGGGCCTGACAAGCCTATTTGGTGCTAAAACCGATGTATTGCCGGCTCCTGATAACGTATGACTTGTTCATCATGGGAACCAAGTACACTTAGCTAATCGTTATAAACTTGTAATCTTAATCTTGGTCAACGTTTGATTGTAGCTATATGTGTTTTATAAACTTGCATAACTCATAACCTTTGACATGAATTGCTACTTGTAAACCTTTTGATATATTTATGTAAATTAAACCTTGGAAACTCACCAACTTTCATAATTGACCATTTATTTTAATATGTTTCAGGAAATACCCAAGCTTGAAGTTATCTTTTGAAGTTTGCTCACATTTAGGATTTGGACCTAGATAATTGAATAAATTGTTTTGGATTATCCATCTTATGTTATGTTTGTTTTCTTATTTGAGACTTATGGTTGTTATTTACAATTGAAACTTATGTTAATAATATGTTGATTAAATGATAGCTTATGTGGCTGTGAACAATCTTAACCCTCACATCTCGATAATTCCGCTATCAAGGTTGGGGTGTGACAGATTGGTATTAGAGCCCATAACTATAGGGATTTAGGTTATTAGAAATGGTGACCTAGATTATAGTTTAAGCATGAACCTTATAGAATAATCTTGATATTCTTGTAAATAAAAAATTTGTTGCATGCTACATGATGCTATCTCATTAGGGATGCCTTTTTATATGCAATTTGATGCCTTAGATAGGTTGCCTTGTAATTGCTTACACTTTGTTGCTTGTATCCCCTAAACTTATTGTTGATTCTTTAATTCTTGCCGACGAATGAAACTTCTTAAACTTATTCTCGATGACACGTGGATCGTACGCTTTATACTGTGGGTTTAACTCTTTAGACTTTATGTCTAATATATAAAATCTCATCAAGGTTTTGATTCCATGAACCTAAGAAATTTTGTGTGACACATAGACACCTGTCTCATGGTTTTCCTGGCAAAAAGCCTTCGGGCTAAGGTAAGCATTTCGTATAAATCCTACGGGACTAGTTATGCTTACCTGGGGATTTCTGGGATGAGTGATGAACTATGGTCAACATACACAAGTTTCTAATTAATTTACCTTGACGTGTCAACGTTTCCAAATGGTAATGCATTACCAAATGGAACTAGTCCATGTATCTTACAACTCTTGATTAATCCTTGTTTGAATTACTATCCTTTTATATCAAAATTCTCATGACTAACTCATTTTGTATCCGGCATGTCTCGCCATCATGGAAAGCGTGGAAGTTCCAACCGTAAGTTAGCCGCCATGATTGCACGACAAATGGCTGTCATCATCCCAACCATGGTTACTGAACTAAATAGCACTTTGATGACCAACTCTAGCAACAATGGAAATGGTCAAGGAGAAAATAGCGCGAACCAAGGGCCCAACAATCAAGCCTGCACTTTCAAACATCTTAATTCATGCAAGCCCACTAGCTATAGTGGAAAGAAAGGAGCCACTAGTCTTTTTTAATGGTTCGAAAGCAGGAGAATATGTTTATTAACTATGAATGTCCCGAGGCGCCGAAGGTTCATTATGCCACTTGTATGCTCCAACAAAGGGCACTTACTTGGTGGAATAGCGAGAAAAGGAACTATGGTGCTGATGCTATGTTATAACTTGGGACGAGTTCAAGAACATTGCTATCTCAAAGTTCTACTAAGGAGTGAACTGCAAAAGCTGGAGGAAGAGTTCTGGAATCTTAAGCAAGATGGTGGTGATCACTTGGCTTACTCAACTAGGCATCACGAGTTGAGCATATTGTTGCCCCACATGGTCGACACCGTTCCTCGCAAGATTGAGAAGCTCATCAAGGGGGTACCACCCCAAATTCAAGATGATGTGGTGGGTAGTCGACCCACAACTTTGGAGGAAACCATCACTATCACCGCTCAACTCACCGAGGATCATATACAAGTGGGAACCATGTCTGTGAAAGGTACTAAGAAGGTGAAGAAGATAGTTTTGAAGTTGTTAAGGAGACCAAAGCTGAACCATCTTATAACAATAACAATAACAAGAAATGCAAGTTCACACCAGCTTGTAACTATGTTGTGGCTGCACCCAAACCACCTTAAAGACAACTTGTACCTATGGTTGCACCCATGGCACAAGTACCTGTAGCTAGGGCCTATGTTGGTCCTCAACCTATGTGCAACGTTTGTAGGTATCATCATCCAGTGAACACTTCGTGCCGCATATGTACTTTATGCGGTAAATATGCACACTTGGTGGCGACTTGTCACCGTCCCCGAACAATGCCGCGATGGTTGCAAATCGTGGTTGCTACAATTGTAGGGAACCTGGTCACTTCCGCCCACAATGCCCTCGTCTTGCGGGTAATGTTTCACAAGCCCGAGATGTGCTTTCAACATCAACACAAATCAAGCACAAGCAAATAATGATGTGGTGAACGGTATGTTAAACCCAACCTCAACTTTGATGATCTAATTCTTTTGATGCAGTACATGTATCGTTAAATACTTTTAAAACTGAACACATATGTTCCTTACTAATAATTATTATGCCTACGTACTATTTGATTCTGGAGCTGATAAAAGTGTTGTCTCGTTAGAGTTTAAACCCATTCTTGCTAAGCCAACTATGAAACTAGAAGACCACTGTCTCCAATGGAGAATCGATCACCGTTGATATCGTTATTCGTGACTGTATCTTGAGTCTCGACGCACATGATTTCTTTATCGATCTTATTCCTATGAAACTTGGAAGCTTTGACGTTATCATTGGTATGGATTGGTTAGCCAAACACCATGCCGAGATCATTTGTTTTGAGAAGTGCATTCATATTCCGTTACCTTCTGGGGATACATTGAAAGTATTCGGTGAGAAATCCTCCAAAGGGCTTAAACTCATGTCTTGCACTCAAGCCCGAAAATGCTTAAGCAAGAACTATATGGCGTTCTTGGCTTACATGGTCAACACGAAAGTCAAAGGAAAGATCTTAAGGATGTCCCGATTGTATGAGACTTTCCCGAAGTATTTCCCGATGACCTTAGTGGCTTACCTCCCGTGCATGAAGTCGAGTGTAAAATTGACTTGATTCCAGGATCAAACCCCGTGGCTAAGTCACCATATCGACTTGCACCATCGAAAATGCAAGAGCTAGCTAGTCAGCTTCAAGAACTATTCGATAAGGATTTTATTCATCCTAGCTCTTTTCCTTGGGATGCACCTGTTCTATTCGTGAAGAAGAAAGATGGATCATTTCGTATGTGCATCAATTATCATGAACTTAACAAGCTTACCATCAAGAACCGTTATCCTCTCCCGCGTATCGATGATCTTTTTGACCAACTTCAAGGAGCTGGCATTTTCTTGAATATTGAATTACGTTCTCGTTATCATCAATAGTGAGTCCATGATGATGATATCCCAAAGGCTGCATTTCGTACTCGATATGGGCACTATGAGTTCATGGTTATGCCTTTTGGTTTAACAAATACTCCTACTGTCTTCATGATCTCATGAATCGAGTATGCAAGCCTTATCTACACGAGTTTGTGATCGTCTTCATTGATGACATACTTATCTATTCCAGTCCAATACCGACCATGAACTCCATCTGTGACAAGTTCTTGAGTTGTTGAAGAAAGAACAGTTGTACGTGAAGTTATCGAAGTGCGAATTTTGGCTTGAGGAAGTTCAATTTATAGGACACGTGGTGAATAGCCAAGGAATTCACGTTGACCCTGCAAAGGTGGATGCTGTGAAGAATTGATATTTCCTACAACTGCAACCGAAGTTCGTTCTTTCCTTGGTCTTGCCGGTTATTATCGCGATTCATTGCCAACTTTTCGAGAATCGCGAAGCCACTTACTTCTTTGACTCAAAAGATAAACCATTCAAGTGAGGACCCGAGCAAAAGGAAGCTTTTGAAGCGTAAAGCATAAGTTGTGCAATGCTCCCATCTTAACCCTACCTGATGGAAACGATGATTTCACCGTGTATTGCGATGTATCTAAACAAGGCCTTGGTTGTGTTCTTATGCAACGAGGAAAGGTCATAGCATATGCATCGAGACATTGAAGGTCCATGAGGTGAATAACACGACTACGATCTCGAACTTGGTGTTGTGGTTTTTGCCTTGAAGATTTGGATGCATAACCTTTATGGTGCACAATGTATAGTCTGCATTGATCATAAAAGCCTTAAACATGTTTTTAACCAAAAAGATCTCAATATGAGACAACATCGTTGGGTTGAACTGATTAGTGATTACGACTGTGACATTCGTTACCATCCTGGTAAGGCAAATGTTGTAGCTGATGCACTAAGCCGAAAGATTCATAACAAGATGGTCTCGTTTCAAGAAATTCGTGATCGACGACAATGGTTTGACACTTTGGGAGAATATGATACTGAGATCCGTCTAGATGCCAACGAGACTACCGTGCTGCTAAAAAATTTGAGGATTGAAAGTGACATCGAGACTAGTATTTTAGAGGCTCAACAAGCGGTTCAACAAGAAGGAAGAATGGGAGAGGAATTAGAGTATAACTTTTAGCTCAATTGGAAATGGAACCCAATGGGTTGATGTATTTCGCAAATCAAATTTGGGTCCCGACCCATGATAATCTTCGAACCTTTATCATGAATGAAGCTCATCAAACTCGTTATTCTATTCATCATGGCTCCAATAAGATGTATATGGACCTGCGTGGTCAATATTGGTGGCATGGAATGGAGAAAGACATAGCGACTTATATAGCTAAGTGCCTTGCATGTAGGAAGGTTAAAGCCACACATCAACGTCCAAGTGGATTATTTAAACACCCGAGATCCCTATGTGAAAATAAGAACACATATCCATGGACTTCATAACTAAACTACCCCGTACCTCTCGTGGTCATGATAGCATATGGGTGATCGTTGACCGATTGACCAAGTCGGCACATTTTATACCCATACGTGACACTTAAAAAATATCAAGGTTGGCTCGTATATATATTGATGAAATTATGAGTCGTCATGGGGTACCTTTGCACATCATATCCGACCAAGACGCTCGTTTCACTTTGCATTTTTGGTCGTCTATGCAAGAACTCTTGGGTACTCAATTGGATCTAAGCATGGCTTACCATCCACAAATGGACGGTCAAACCGAGAAAACCATCCAAACCTTGGAGGATTTGCTACGTCTTTGTGTCCTTGATTTTGGTGGAGTTCATCCTGTTTTTCATGTCTCAAATTTGAGGAAGTGTTTAGTTAATGAAAGTTTGCATGTTCCGTTGGACGACATCCAGATCCACAAGTCATTACACTTTGTTAAACACGTTGAAATCATGGATTGCATTATGAAGAAAACTAGAACCACAACTACCCCAATCGTCAAGGTTCGCTGGGAGAATAAGCGTGGAGCTGAATTTACTTGGAGCATGAGGAACATATGAAGAAGAAGTAACTGTATTTGTTCGTATAGTTTCATTCTTAATTTCGGGATGAAATTCTTATAAGTTGGGGAGAGTGTAACATCTTGAATTTTCCTTTAACTAAAAGTTAACATCGTTAATTTCTGTAAGGATCATTATTATCAATTATGAAACTCATGGGTTATTTATGTTTATATTTTAGTTGTCATAAATCTTTAAAAGTTAATAATAAATCTATTAAATTATATAATAACAGAAATTTTAAGAAAAAAATTTAATAAATATAATACTAATAATAATAGTAATAATATTATTATTATTAATAATAATAAGTAGCAATAATAATAATAATGTTAACAATAATAGTAATGGTAACAATAATGATAAAATCAATAATAATAATAATAATTATTATTATTATTAGTATTATTATTATTAGTATTATTATTATTATTATTATAATACTATAGGACCATTGAAGGGTGAACAAACAAAACACAACAACACAAAGAGGAGAGTAACTAAACTTAATCAAACAGTGAACTGGATTAACCACAAGTAAAGACACTAAGAACACAAGTAATTAAAAGACAAAACACAAGAGCAAGATACACAAGGAGATGATTTTCAAGATTGCAGTATATTGCTTTCTTAATGTTCTATTACAAGTGTTACAAAATATAAAGATAAAGTTACAAGAACATGATATACTTATACTACATCCTACAACCGGCCATACTATGAAAGCCAGCTGGATACAATTGACTAGACACAAACCAAAATCAATTGTAGAGTCAAAAAGACAGATTGCCTTTTTGACTTTGTGACTATGACATGCTATAGCTCACATCCTTATCTATTACAAAAAGGATAAAGTACATGAAGTAGAAAGATTACAGACTCAAGACCTCAATGTACAGTTACCAAAAGCATGGACCTTTTCACAAACTCATGTAAGTTGGTGACTTTACAGAGTCGTAGCGGAAGGGGTCCAGCTTTATGGAAAAGTACATCAGATAAAGCATGATGTTAAAAGTCTTCGAAGAAATCTGTCTTCAAGAGTAAGCTTCAGAAGACTTCATGTTTGGCTTCGGAAGATATTGGTCTTGGCTTTAGAAGATTTCACACTTAGAGTATTTCTGTTACTTGTGTGAAACTTACGAAACATTCTTCTTCAGTACTTGTGCAGCATGCATGCAGAAGACTTTGGTTACTTCACCTCTATACATATTCTCTACAAACTCCCTCATTAGGATAATAACCAGCCCTTTCTTCATGAGATGATCAGGATCCTTCAGACTGTCAAAATGTCTTCTCATGTCAAAGAGACCATGTAGAGGCAACTGAAACATGTCTTGCCAAGTGTAGACATTCTTAATAACATGCCACCTTTATGGATTTGTAGTGTATGTCTAGGATAGGATGGGTCTTTCTGATGCTAGAGGAGCTATTAGAATGGGAGATGATGGAGCATCCTCTAGCTGCACATTCTCAGGATGTTCTGACTCATCCTGAGGTTCAAAAAAGGATGCAATCTTCTTCTTCTTCTTCTTTGGCTTTTGCTTTGAAGCCATCCTTTTCTTTCTCTTTACAATTTTTAACGGAGAAGACTGTCCTGCAGCACCTAATTGATCTTCATTGTCTATCTCAATTGGGTCTTCCACTCTCATAGATTCAGATTGAAAGTGAGTCTGACCCTGCTGTGGATCAGAAGATGAAGCTTGCTGAGATTTAGCAGGAGGTCCAGGTTGTGATGTCTCTGTTGTTCAACCTTAACCTCCACTTCAGGTGGAGCTTGACTTGGAGGGAAATGTAAGTCAACCAACTCTCCAGTTTTTATCTTCTACTTAATCACCCTTATATGCTCATCCATAGTGGATAGAGACATGGGGCCAAGTCTCCTTCCGGAGAATCCATACAGCTTCAAGAAGCTCATCATCCTCTGCCTGTCAGTAGATTTCTTCATGCTTTTCTGGATGATGGCTTTTGACTTAGCATCTTTTTCCTTTAGCTTTCTTTTGGTTGCCTTTCTTTCCTTGACTATCTCAAGTTCAAGTTGTTTAAGATACTCAAACTCAATATAGTCAAGGATAACGGAAGAAGTGCTTCTGTCTGATAGAGGCCTATGGCACTCAAGTAGCTGATCATCTTTATCTTTTCTTCTTCTTTATCTACCTGAGGTTCTTGTTGAACCACATCCTCATATACAGGGCTTTCTTAAACTGGGGAGAGAGTATACACATGCTTGTATAATCTTTTCTTTCTTCTGTCTTCTTTGATTTGTACCAATAGCTCTGCATCTTCTGCCTCTTTCTTCTCCCTTGACCTTTCCAGGTCAACCAGTTCATTTAGTTCCTCCAAGGGAAGAGAGATGACATTGTCTATGCCATAGTTCCTTGTCTGCAGGTAGTTTATCCTGACTGCCCTTAACTCATCATTCTGAGTATCTGGTCTGGAGCCAGCCCTGAAAGCAGACTCCATCAGTCTTGTAGACTCAGAAGAGGAGCTTTCTCCCCTCAACTTCCTTTTCCTCTCTCTCTCTTCTCCTTATCAATCTCCTCAGAAGTTATTTTTCTTTTCCCTTTGTCACTCACGGACCTTTGTGACTCAGGGTGGAGAGAGCTTTGGCCTTTATTGCTTGATGTAGCTTCCAAGCTCTGGCCAGAGAGAGGTTGAGAAGCACCTTCACCAATAAGTGTCTCAAAAAGGGAATTGATCTCTGCAGTAGTTGTTGGTGATAAGACACGGTTCTCAGGTTCTGTCACTGGGCCTTCAGTCAAGGTTTCTCCTATGAAGCTAATCTTAGGGTCTGCCTTAACATCTAGTTGACCGATGACATTGCCTGATTGCCATAGTCTTCTTCTAAGGCTGAACTCTGCAGTGATCCGATCTTGGAACCTTTTGGCCAACTTGTCAGCATGTCTTGATTTGCTTGGATTGACAAGTGGCATGTTGACTAAATCCGACCTTAATAGAAGTTCAAGGTCTAAAGGTTGAAGATCTCCTGTTGCCCTTGAACTCTAATGATGATTAGGGCTCTCCTGTTGCTATCATACCTCCACCCAATTGGAAGATTGTGGAGATGACATAGCCCTTGGTATCCCTTCCTCAAACAGACTCTGTATGAAGGAGTCTATGTAGTCCACATCAATGTGAATTTGAGGAGGTTGCTAAGAATGCACAATTGCAAGTGAGGATAGTGAGTCCTCAGTGTCCATTCTCTCTAAAGAAATCCCAGGTTCTGTAATTGTAATGACTTTCTCCCCCTTTTTAGTAGCATCACCCACTTGCATAGGTGAGCCAGGAGTTAGGTCAATCACATCCACATGTTCTTGTGTTCCTCGTTAAGCTCTTCTTAAAGGTCTCCCAACTAGTTTTTCCTTAAGATATGAAATCTGAAGTTGTTGATCATTGACCCTGTTTTGCAAGGTAGTCACTTGAGATTTTAAGGTGACTAACCTTGGAGACTAAATAGGTTCATGTTTGAGATAGTTTTTGCACCTTTAGTCTTAAATTCCCCTCATCTTCATCTGAAGAATCATTGGGGGATGAGATGATTGGACCAAAGTCCTTACTCTCACCACCAGCTTCAGGTTCTTGGCTGCTGGATTTCCTCTGCTCACTGGTAATTTCAGTTGAGATGTCAGTGGGTTGAGTTGCCATGGTTGAGGTCTTAGTAATGTACTCACTTTCAAAAATGAGAGCCTCTTCCATATGGACATCCTAAAGGTTGATCACTTGAAGGTTGATCACTTGAGTGTAGAAATCAAGGTTGGGGATTGGTTGGTTGAGATCTAAAGGCTGGGGATGGTAACTGTCCCCTGAAGGTTGATCACTTGAGTGTTGAGACTCAGAGTGATGGCTTAAGGCAGTTTAGCTTATGAGCTCATCAGGCTGAGCATGAGGAACCTCAGCATTGATCCTTGAAGAGATGGGAGTGGTCTACTCCTCAAGAGAAGTGGGAGCTCCAGTGTCCACTTCTTCCTGTATGGGTGAGTGTATAGGGACCTGCACAGACTGAATAGCTTGAGTGGGGGTTCGTTTGGATTTTCTTTGGTAGGTGAGGGTGATTTGTGGCTGTTTAGGTGGTTGGGATGTAGAAGGTGTGGGTTCAACACTAGCTGGTGCTGCTAGGTTGTCACCTTGAGCAATGAGCTCTAACATTTTTGGGACCAGGGCTGTTTCTACCCTAGAGAACCCAATGTGGGCTTTCTCAGTATTTTAAAGATGTCGGGCTTCATCTATCCCAGTTTAAGAATGTTACTTGTTCTCCTTAACTGTGAGCCTAGTTCACAGTTAAGAATGTATTGGACATATCTAGGGAACATGTAATATTCTAAGGAGTCCAAGTTTGCAAGTAGATTAGTATAAAAAAAACTAAGAATACCTAAACTTGACCCCCTGAATCATTCCATGGACAATAAAGGAGAGATCCTCATGAATCTGGTCCTATCCACTATGCTTGTTTGATAAGATGTGGATAACCACATGGAGCATGAATTTCCATTGGGATGAGACCTTCCCTATTCTGAAGGTCTTGACAGAGTAGTCTCCCTCATAACCCATCTGCTCAAAAGAATGATTTACAACTTCTTTCGGGAAGAATACCTCACCTTCTTCATCATCCAGCTAAAGATGCATGTTAATGATGGTCAGAATGATGAAGACTATTCTCCCCTGCACTATGGCAGATAATGCTTTCTCCCCATCCATTACAACCTCTTGGCAGGTCTTCCAGAATTCTAATTGATGATCCTCATAGAGTGGAGGGTCAATGGTTAAGGAGGTGAAGTAGTTCGACAAAGCTAAGAAACGGCAAACCTTTAAGAAATGAGGATCTTTCTTAGAGCTTAATAGAGCAACCTGATTATGTTGCATGTGTAACTGCATGGTAAAGTTCGGGTCATTTCTGTGAAGAGGGTTGACCATTTTGAGAAGCTTAAGGATGAAGAAAGATGAAAGAAAGTAATTTCAGAGAGAAATTTTGGGGTTTTAGGTTTGGAGGAAGAAGCAGATGATAGAAAGAGGGGGAAACCATTGGGTTTATATGTGAAAAGGATTTCAGATAAAGTTTAATGAAAGAGTATAAACTTTGAAATCTAGATAACTTTGCTAAGATACCCATAGCAAGAACCACTCCTTTGGGCCTGATTTTGAGGGGGAGTGTATGGATGAACACCTTTACAGGGATATGATTAGGTCTCTTATGTACCTCACAGCTAGCATGCCTGATATCATGTTTGCCACATGTATTTGTGCAATATATCAATCCAACCCAAGATGTCACACCTTATCACTGTCAAGAGAATTTTAAGATATTCAAAGGTGCCTCAACACTTGGCCTTTGGTATCCAAAAAATTATGAATTCAATGTGTATGCATATACAGATAGTGACTATTGTGGATGCAATATGACTGCAAAGTCTACATCAGGGGGATGTTAGTTCCTTGGTGGAAGGGTAGTCTCATGGCAATGCAAGAAGCCATCATGTGTCTTTGCATCAACTACTGAAGTTGAATACATTGCTGCCGCAAGCTGCTGTGCTCAAATGCTTTGGATTCAATTGTAAATGCTAGACTATGGGTTCAACTTTAAGGTGACTCCCATTCACATAGACAACAATAGTGCCATCTCAATCACCTCTTGTGCAGCACTCAAGGACAAAACACATCAATATTAGTTATCATTCGTTTAGAGATAATTTTGAGAAAAGATTAATCAAACTGGTTAAGGTCATAGAAATGAATAATATGTTGATCTATTCACCAAAGCATTTGATGAACAAAGATTCAAATATCTTGTATCAGCTATTGGGATGATTAACTTTGAGTAGCTTTTTCTTAAAACTTGATCATATCTTATTTCTAAAATTTGTGTGTCCTTAAGTTATCTATATCTATCACTATCATAAGCCCTTGTTTGATTTAGAAGTAAAATTCTTTTTAAAGACTTTTTGTAGATTTTTGAAATTTCTCTTCGGAAGATATCTTTTTACCTTTAAAAGAAATTTAAGTCTTTAAAACAAACAACTATCACAGAAGATTTACCTTCAAAAAAATTTTCCAAAATATCTTCCAAAGCTTAAAGTCGCAAAAAGCAAAATATCTTTTAAACTTTCTTCTCAAAACATCCGAAGACAAATTACCTTCGTAAGATTTACGACTTCCAAGAATACTACTTTTGGGCAAAAAGCAAACTACTTTTTCAGAGGTGAGACCGACATCTGGATTTCAAAGTTTATCATCTCTTTCATTAACTTGGTCTAAGATCCATATCATATATAAACCCAACGGTTCCCCCTCTTTCTTTATCATATTCATTTACTCCCAAACCTAAATTCCTAAAATTCTCTAAAACCGCCTTTGTTCTTCACTTTCTTCACCTCTAAGCTATCTAAAATGGCCAACCTCAACCACAGAAATGACCCAAACTTCTCCGTACAGTTACACAGACAACACAATCAGGTTGCTCTATTGCACTCTGAGAAAGATCCTCATTTCTTAGAGGATTGTCAAATTTTGGCTCTATCCAACTATTCCACCTCATTTACCATGGATCATGTTCTATATGAGGATCATTTGCTTGAATTCTGGAAGACCTGCCAAGAGGTCATCATGGATGGAGAGAAGGAAGTGTCTGCTACAGTGCAAGGGAGGACAATCTTCATCACTCCCACCATCATCAACACCCATCTTCAGCTGGATGATGAGGAAGGTGAATTGTCCTTTCCCAAAGAAGCTGTCAACCACTCTTTTGAGAAGATGGGTTATGAAGGAGATTTCTTTGTCAAGACCTTCAGGAAAGGAAAAGTCTCCTCCTAGTAGAAGTACTTACTTCATTTGGTCATCCATAACTTTTCTAACAAGCATGGAGGCTAGGACCAGATTCCTGAAAATCTTTTCTTTATAGTGCATGGGATGGTTCAGGGGTTAAGTTCAGGTACTCTCAGTTTGTTTATACAATTTACTTACTAACTTGGACTCCTTAGAGTATTATATGTTTTCTAAACATATTCAACACATTCTTAACTGTGAACTGGGCTCACAGTTAAGGGAAACATATAATATTCTTAAACAGGGATAGATGAATCCTGACATCTTTAAAATTTTAAAGAAGCCAATTGTTGGCTTCTCTGGGGTAAAAACAGCCCTTATCCCCAAAATGTTAGAGCTATTGTTCAAGGTGACAACCCAGCAACACAAGCTAGCGTTGAACCCACACCCTTTACCCCTCAACCACCAAAACAGCCGCAAATCACCCTCACCTACCAAAGAAGATCGAAACAAACCCATGCACAAGCTACTCAGTCTATGTAGGCCCCCATATTACTACCCATACAACAGGAAGTGGAAACTAGAGCTCCCACTACCCCTAAGGAGCAAACCACTCCTATCTCTTTAAAAATTAGTGCTGAGGTTCCTCATGCTCAGCCTGATGAGCTCACTAGCCCAACAGCCTTAAGCCTTCTTCTAAGTCTCAACACTCAAGTGAACAACCTTCAAGGGAAAGCTATCATCCCAGCCTTTAGATTTAAACCACCCAATTCCTAGCCTTGACTTCTATGATGATGAGGACTTGGGTTTCAGTAAGTACCATGAGTCTTTATACTCTTCTCCTACTCAAAGATAGATGAGTGCTCCTGCCTCTCCCTTGTCTAGCCCACATCATCCACCTACTACTGAGGTGGATCTCCCTGACCCTGTTTAGGAGGTCCCTACGGAAGAATCTCTCACTTTTGCAAGTGATTACATTATTAAGACCTCAATCATGGAAACTTAACCCGCTAACACTCCATCTGAAGTTGCTAGTGAGTAGAGGAAAACCAATAGCCAAGAACCTGATGCTGGTGGTGAGACTAAGGACTTTGGTCTAATAATCTCATCCCCCAATGAATCTTCTGATGAAGTAGAGGGGAATCTAAGACTAAAGGTGCAAAAATTGTCAAAAACATGTACCTATTTAGTCTTTAAGGTTAGTCATTTGGAATCTCAAGTGACTACCTTACAAAATAGGGTCAATGATCAGTAACTTGATATATCCTATCTCAATGAGAAACTAGCTGGGAGACCTTTAAAAGGAGCTCTTCCAGGAACGCAAGAACCTGTAGATGTGATTGACCTAACTCCTAGCTCACCTATGCAAGAGGGTGATGCTACAAAAAGTGGGAGAAAGTCATTACAATCATAGAACCTAGGATTTTTTCATAGAGTATGGACATTGACGACTCATCATCGTC
Organism: Flaveria trinervia; assembly: GCA_025506515.1. Lineage (NCBI taxonomy): Eukaryota > Viridiplantae > Streptophyta > Magnoliopsida > Asterales > Asteraceae > Flaveria > Flaveria trinervia. The sequence goes on along the minus strand of CM046453.1, from coordinate 25,684,613 downwards.
ACTTGTATTTGTTCATACTCAGCAACTTCCTCAAGTTCACATTGATGTGGACTCTATAGACTCTTTCATTCAGAGTCTCTTTGAGAAAGGGATACCAAGGGTTGTGTCATCACCACCTCAAGGAACTTCCAACTATATCATAGGGTGGAGGTATGATGCTGATAGAAGAGCCCTTATTCTTCAAAGAATTCAAGGGTAGCGAGAGGTCTTCAATTTTCAGACCTTGAAATATTATGAGAGTCTTGACCTTATCAACATGCCACTTGTCAACCTAACCAATCTATACAAGCTGACAAGTTGACTCAAAGGATTCAAGACAGGATTATTGAATAGTTCAGCCTCAGAATGAGAGAAAGTAACTTAGGCAATGTCATTAGTCAACTAGATATTGAGCCAAACCCTAAAATTAGCTTTAAAGGGAAAATCTTGACTGAAGGCTGGTGATAGAACATGAGAGCCCTTTCACACCTACAACTACGTAAGAAATCCATTCCCTTGATAAGACACCTGCTAGTGAAGGTGTATCTCAACCTGTCTCTTGCCAGAGCAAGGATGCTACTCCAAGCAATGAAGACCAAAGCTCTTTCCACCTTGAGTCACAAAGGTTTGTGAGTGATAAAGGGAAAAGAAAAATGACTCCTAAGGAGATTGAGGAGGAGGAGAAAGAGAGAGGAAAGAGAAGCTAAGTGAGAAAGTCCTCTACAAGGTCTGCTGGCTTCATAGAAGCTGTAATCAGAGCTACCCCAGACCAAACACTTAAGATAATGTGTTCGGGCAATCAAGATTGCTTACTTACAACCAGGAATTATAATAATGATAATATCATCTCCTTCCCTTTAGAAGAATTGAATAAACTGGCTTACATGGAATTGTCAAGAGAGAAGAAGGAAGCAGAGGATGCAAGATTTCTTTTTCAGATCAAGGAGGAAAGGAGACTAAAAAGGCTCTACAAACATGTTCCTACTCTCTCACCAGTTCAAGAAAGCCCTGTGTAAGATACTATGGCTCCACAAGAACCTCAGGTAGACAAAGAAACTGATAGGGTCAACATGACCAACTACCTGAGTGCCACAGGTCTCTACCAGGCATATGCACTTCTTCTCTGATCCTTTGAGTACATCGAGTTTGAGTATCTCAAGCACCTTGAACTTAAAGTGCTTAAAGAAAAAATGCAACTAAGAGAAAGATGAGGGAAGAAGCTGCAAAGTCAAGAGCCATCATCCAAAAAAGTATGAAGAAGTCTTCTAATAGACAAAGGATGATGAGCTTCTTGAAGCTGTATGGGTTCTTCAAAATGAGACTTGGTCCTATATCTCTATCTACAATGGATGAGCATATAAAGGTGATCAAGCAAAAGATAAACAAAGGAGTGCTTGTTGACTTACACTCCCCACCAAGTCAAGCTCTTCCTGAAGTTGGGGTTAAGGTTGAACAATTTGAGACAATACAAACAGGACCTAAAGCTAAATCTCAGCAACTTTCAGCTTCTGATCCACAACAGCAGGGTGAACTGTAACATCCGCCATTTTTTTCCAAGTTAAAACCCAATTTTTAAGTTCTATTATAAAATTATAATAATAATTGTAATATACCAAATGCATTAAATTTGCAATTTATATATGAATTATACATTTGTTAATCATCTAAATAACTTTTAATAATTTCTGATTTATAAATAATTCTTTTTCATAAAGTTATAAAGTGAATAATCATTTTAACAATAAATAATTAAAGGAAATGTTTTATTTATAAAATGACTTTTAATAAACTTATACAGTTTTATAAGTAGTTATGAATTGCTATTGTTGCAAATAAATAATTAAATTATAAGGTTTACAAGTTTTATGAAAGCTAAAACGAGATTATAAATAATTAATCTAATCTATTATTTAAATTTGTTTTTATAAGTAAAGGGTTTAAATTGTAGTTTCTGAAACTTAATATAAAAGCTTCTAGCATAATATAATAAAACTGGATACTTCAGGGACCAAAAGTGAAAATTGTTATAAACCAACACCCACCCACTTTCTCTCTCCCCAATCTTCCGGCCGCCGGCAGGCGAAGCTCCGGCGCGGCGCCAGCGATGTCTAAAACCCACTAAATTGCGTACAAACGAACCCCAAATGCTCCTAACGGTTAGTGGAAACTATTCGAGCATAATTACGAACTTTAATTGAGTTAAACAATGGTTATGAACCCCAAACAATCCGAGTAACCGAAACTTTTAATCATAGAACCGTTTGAACATTGAAGCTCAATAATAACCAAATTAATTGAAACCTAATCAATGGATCAATCATTACTAAATTGAAATCCAACACATTTTCATCTCAAGCACACTCGATTACCACATCTGAATCTCACCTTTATCGCAAACCTACAACTCATTTGAACCTCGTCGTCTCTGCAATTTTATCCTCAATTGACAGAGGGCTTTTGTTCATCAAGATCAATAGAAGCTATCTATGCAACGAATTGAATCATCATCATCATTTGCACATCTAACTGAATCAAGTTAGGTCGCTACTATTCTTCGCATTGCTCACATTCGATTCAGCTTTAAATCGGGTAACTTAATACACATACCTGCTCGGTTTCACTTGGGGATTAAAAGCCCAAGGTTGATTCCATTTACATAATCAAATTGGGGTTCAATTTGTCTTTAACCGATTCTAGGGTTCTTAAGGTTTGAGAACTTTCTTTAAACGGGTTTATAATAAATCAAAACCAATATAAACCGCGGCTAAGGCCTTGGTTTACTGATTAAGAAACTACACCTTTAACATGAGGTCTTGGGTTCGAACCCGGACACCCTCATGTATTTTGAGTACTTCAGATTTCCACATGATCCGAAGACTCTCCCTGGTTTTGAGCTCAACCAGTTGGCACGCCTGAACCTGCTATATGTTGACCCCAAGAAGATGTCAGGCTGGTTTGAAGCTGCGTTGAAGAAAGAATACCACACTCGATGGGTTAATTTCAAGCCTCAACAACCTACGAGGTATATTCAAAGGTCGGAGGTGGACCCAAGGACTAGGAAACCCAAAGTGGTGCTAAAGTGGAGTCCTCCGCACACTATGTCAAAGATCCCCTTAAGGGAAATGCCACAGGACTTCACCCCCACTTCAAATGGTGGTATTATGACTGGCGAATAGGAGAAGCGGTCATAGTATTATAGAAAGAGCACCAAATGGAGACCATCTGGGTATTTGACCCGATCTGGCTAACCAACCTGTCAGCTAGTGATGTTTATACTTTATACATGTGGCCTTATTCTATGGTCCGCAGGATATTGTACAGGCCCTCCAATTTCAGAACGTGATAAGACTCTGCTTTGCATTCGAGATACATGCTGGAGTCACAGTCGAGGAGAGGCATAAGAAGTTGACGAGCTAATGAAGGATGCCAGACAATGAAAGAAACTAGGTCCAAGGGGGAGTTTGTTGATCTATATGTACCTAGTTTACGATCGTAATGTAATATGTTTGTCATGTCCTAAATGTAATGAAATGAATGAGTTGAATGAAACATAATATGTGGTTGTTGATCTTAATGTTTAATGTTTCAGGGTATGTTTTAATGTTTATTATTTATTAACGCATATTGAACCAACTATATAGGTTTGTGGTTGTTTGAATAGATCTTAGTCAAGTAATGATTGAGAAACATATTCAAACTTGGTCATATGAAGTCTTCATGCGAATGGGCCATGCTAATGGACCATACGCGTGAATACTTCATGCTAATGGACCAGTCGCACGACTGAACCAGGAGACTGGATCAGTAGCACGACTGAGACATACGGATGACTCAGTCGCACGACTGAACCTTCAATCGTGTGATTGACTCAGTTGCATGCTTTAGTCGCACGACTGAACCATGCTAATGGTCCAGTCGTACGATTGACTAACCCTAACCTATAAATACCACTTAATTCATGGAAAAACGGAACACTTTCAATATTTCGACTCCTACTCGTACCCTAGCCGTCCAGACCGTCCAAGAAAGCCAGTCCAAGTTCATAGATCATTCTTAGTTGATTCCTATTCGTTCTTAACATTTAGTTTATTCTTATATCGATCGAGTTAACGTTCTCACTGATTGGATCGCCAATCAAATAGGATTCCGCACTATTTGAGTTGGTTTACACATAAATCAGTTAGTACTCTGTCCAGTACACGGTCCCTAACAGGAATCTATACGTTTAGGAAACTTGTAAGAGAAATCATTGGATCCTCGTTTAAATTTTTATCATCACCTTGTATATATCATGTGAGTTCTCCATGCCCCTTTTTACTTTATTTCATACCTTTTGGGGTGAAACATGTTAACATTATAAACTAACACTTGTAAACATCTTGATACTTGTAAATGCAAATGCAATTCATCTTTACCTTTTTGTCGTGGTTATTTGTGTTATTGTAAGTCTTGTATGAGATCCATATTTTGTTTACAATCATTACTATGCTAGCCTGGCAACGTATTAGATCTTTGGGCCTGACAAGCCTATTTGGTGCTAAAGCCGATGTATTGCCTGCTCCTGATGACGTATCCTTGTTCATCATGGGGACCAAATACACTTAGCCAATCATATATACTTGTAATCAAGTCGAGGTTTGGTTGTAACTGTATGTGTTCTATAAGCTTGCTAACTCGTAACCATTGACATGAATTGCTACTTGTAAACCTTATATATGTATGTATGGGTGTGTTAAACCATGGGAACTTATCAAATTTCAAAGTTGACCCTTTATTTTTAACATGTTTTAGGTTTGATACTTGAAGATTCTCTTCGTGCTTATATACGACTTGGACCTAGTTTAACTAAATATGTTATTTCTTTTTTTGAAGCTCTTGTATTGTATGGACTTATTTGTCTTGTAATGTTCAATGATAAATGATATTTAATATGATTACAACTTATTTAGTTCCATGTTCTATGAACAATCGTTTCACATTCGTCCGCTCCGATGATTCCGCCGCCGGTCGGGGTTTGACATGAACCTCCCTTTCCTTCTGAACCTGTGAGGGAGGTAGACCTAAATGAGAAAGACAAAGATGATCAACAAGGTGATGCATGCCAATCTTCTCAGTTAAAAGGTTCAAAGAGTAAGAAAAAGATGACTTCTAGACCAAAGTCCAAGAAAAATAAGAAGTCAGAGTCATCCACTTCCAAGCCTCAGGATGAATCAGATCATCCTGAGAAGGTGCATGAAGAGGCTACTCTAACAACTCCTATTCAAGTAGCTCCTCTGGCATCAGGAAGACCCATCTTATCCTAGACTTACACTAATAATCCTGAGAGATGGCATGTGATCAGAGATCAAGGTATTGAAGATGTCTACACATGGCAAGACATGTTCAATCTACATCTGCATGATCTTTTTAAGATGAGAAGACACTATGAGAGTTTGAGTGATCTCGACCATCTAATGAAAAAGGATTGGTCATCATCATGATGATGGCTGTTAATATCTGAAGTCTTCAAATGTTTTGGTAGCATAAGCCTAGAGGGAGTTTGTAATAAGGCTGATGCATCCAAAACATCCAATAACATCCAATAACATCCAAAAGTCTATCCTGCATGCATACACTAAGTGTTAAGTATAATGCTCTGGAAGTTTTACACTTTATCTTAGAAAATACTCTAAGTGTAAAATCTTCCGAAGCCAAGACCAACATCTTCCGAAGCTTAAAGTGAAGCCTTCCGAAGCTTCAAGGGCAAAGTCTTCCGAAGCCAAGAAATGAAGACAAATGATCTTCTGAAGACTTTTGAATACATGCTTTTATCTGATGTACTTTACCATAAAGCTGGACCAATTTCCACTGCAACTCTGTTGACTCACTAAGTCTCACTAGTTGGTGGAAAGGTCCATGCTTTTGGTAAACTGTACATTGAGGTCTTAAGTCTGTGTTTTCCACTTTATGTACTTTTATCCTTTTTGTAATATATTAGGATGTGAGCTATGAAATGTCATAGTCACTAGTCAAAAGGCAATCTGCCTTTTGACTCTACATTTGATTTTGTTGCCTAGTTCAAATGTTTTCAGCTGGCTTTCTAAGTATGGCCGACTGTAGGATGTAGTATAAAGTATCTCATGTCCTTGTAACTTCAGAATATGTTTAACACTTGTAAAAGAACTTGAGAGCAATATACAACATTCTTGAAAACCATTTATCTATGTTGTTTGTTCTTGGTTCTGTTTCATATTTCCTTGTGTTCTTAGCATCATTCAAGCAAGTTATTAGTTTTTCATTTGATTTGTTAAGTGTTCTAACATCACTCTCCTAATTGTGTGTTTGTGTTGTAAGTGACTAACCCTCCTAAACGGTCCTGCAATTAGATCTCATAATCAAGAGCCTAAAAACTCTAATACCAATTACAAGATCGGCGTTTGTCTCAAGACAACTCTCAAACTCACTTGGTCTCACTCTAGTATATCAAGTAGAATCTTTTAACTAAGTTGATGATGATATACTAAGTTAATGAGCACATGAATGGCTTTCAAGATACTTGTATATATTATTTCTTAACTCAATGTTACAAAACTCCTACAAGCATTACTTAGTGAGTTACAATGAAAAACTATATATATACACTACTATCTATAAGCGGTTATACTTAGATAACTAGTTTGGAATTTACAACTAGACAAATACTACAATAATAAAAGTAAAACATCTAAGATAAAATGTTATCCTAGACTAGATAGTCATGACATATCCATAACTTACCTTTTGTTACCAACTAAAATTGGTAACTATACTATCTGATAAAAATGTAAACAATGGATTAAAGTATGGTCAACTACATGGACGTGAGAAAACGCCATGCAGTATATCAGAGTTGGTAACAAGTGTCAGTCGAATCTTACTTTTGTCCACTGATTCATAGTTGGTTCTTTCGAAACTTAATAGCTTTGGAAGAATAAGTTCTTCTAAACCACTTATAGTTTGAAAGAATCAACTTCTTCTGAAACTTATGCAAGTATTCATGACTTTGTTATTCGGAAGAATTTGTTTTGAATCTTCTAAGTGTTTAACTTCAAAAGAAAAACTACATAGTCTTGGAAGACTGAGTTATTTATTTGGAAGTTCCTCATTCCTGAGCTTTTGAAGATCTTTAATTTAACTTTGGAAGATCAACTTTGTATTCGGAAGACTTCTTCAGTTGTACTCAACATCTTTTAAGTGTAGTTTTGGTTGTAACAACCTCATATGATCTAACACTATGTACATACATATTAAAAAATGAGTATCAACATATTCTTTTGATATATAGTGATTTTCATGTAATATGTTATAAATATTTGTAAATTTATTATATTTGACATATAATTTTCTAAAATTAATTTCTTTATGATTTACCATGAGTACTCCCCGCCTAGGTCGAGTACGCGCAACTCTCCAAGTCGACCGACCTGACAACGTCTAGCGAATTTTGTAACTATGCCCGTGATAAAGCGCACTGATAAAGCACGGGTTGACACACCAATTAAATATTAATATGTTTGTTAAACTACATATAATTCAATAATTTGTATTGTTATTGGTGGAATGTTCTTATTTCAATTCAAAATCTACACCGTGACACGGTAGACGGTGCTACAATATATCAAAACCCACACCCCATTCTGGCGTGGGCAGCACGAGAATCTTCCCCTTCTTTTTCCTCTAAAACAAGTTCCCACACCTCCTCTCCACTTCCCCCCCTCTAGGGTTTCAGTTTCACACACTGTAATTCCATCTCACCACATCAATCATCAATCATCAATCATCAACCATCAACCATCAACCATCAATCATCAACCATCAACCATCAATCATCAATCATCAATGGCGGACGAACCATCGGTCCTTCGTCACCTCAACATCCACCGCCATCATCACTATCCACCTCCAACGCCGCGCCTCTGGGCCACAACGTCATCCCCATCGTCAACAAGCTCCAGGACATCTTCGCTCAGCTCGGAAGCTCTTCCACCATCGAACTCCCTCAGGTCGCCGTCGTTGGGAGCCAGAGCAGCGGCAAGTCCAGCGTCCTCGAAGCCCTCGTCGGCCGTGACTTCTTACCCAGGGGATCTGACATCTGCACTCGCCGACCGCTTGTGCTGCAGCTGCTTCAGACGAAGCGGAAGCCTGATGGCACTGAGGAAGAGTATGGAGAGTTCTTACATGTGCCCGGGAAGAGGTTTTATAACTTCAATGAGATTCGTAATGAGATCCAGGTACTTTGTACAAGGACAGATTCGTTCATTTTTTTATGTATCTTGTTAATTGTTTTGATCTTAAACTAGTATATTGGTATCGAAGCAGCATTGCTTGTTCAGAACAAGTCGGTAGATGCATTATGTAGTAATGGATGTTTTAAGGTTATTTGCGGCCTCCAGGATTATAGAATTAACATAACATTGTATTAAGTAGGATTCATTTAACTTTTGAAAACTTGAGCTTTATGACTGGTGATACCTGTTGCGAATTTGTACTAGAGATCTAAGTAACAGTCGTATCCTGCTATTCACATGTAGAAACTAAACAGGTTCTGAAGTTAGCTGCAAATTCTGACTCCAGACAAATCTTTTAGCAGCATCACTCTTTCAAGCGAATTATGGATTTCTAATCTCTTATATTCAAGTGATTGACAGCAGCATGTTAGACTCTCTAGGTGCATGCTTTTCCATGTTAGTATGTATGATTGTATTACACTGAGTACATGGAGTATCTGTAGTTTACGTTGCTGAAGCTGAATTATATCATTGCATAAAGGCATATATAACTATAAATTACTAAGAGGCTGATGCGAGCAATTTTGTTATAGATCATCTGTTCATATGAATTAATTAATTTTGGCATAAATAAATATTGCTCTTGACCAGATCATTCCTTCCCATGGGTCATAGCTAAGATTCTACCAGTTCTATATCAGCCACACATTCTATATATGCCACATCGACTAGTAATTTGAGTGGAACAAAGAGAGAAGAGATAATTTTCTAATTGTTTGCTATCTTGAGATATATATTATCAGTATTATAGTATGGTATTTGTAGACCGGTCCCTTGATTTGCATAAATATTGGACTTAACAAAGTCAATTAAAGTTAAAATTGCAAAAATATTACCATCTAAAGAAATCGATTGCAAGTATATTACTTAATGTTATTGTCTATTTGAAGTTTTGCCTACTGTTTGGAGTTGGCTGAGTTAGAATTACATAGAAAAGCTGCTGCATATCCTTCCATAGTTATTACTTATTAGTAAACTAGGCTAGTAACCAGTGTATAACACAGGTTGACCAAAGAAACTATTAAATAGTTAATAATGAAGATTTAGGAAATATTTAAGAATTTTTCAGTCTCAAACAAAGTCAAGTTCTAAATTTGATCTTTAGTAAGTGATAAACATGTAGAATGTGAAAATAAATTCTAAAAAACAATATAGAAATAAAATGAAATACAAATATTGAAGAAGATTATTAAATTTAAAAAATAATAATAAACATATTACAGATAAATGCAAATATTAAATAAATAAATAATTACAATTCAGTTTATGCATATTACTTTATAATATGAGATAAGCGAGGAAAATAATAGTGGGTTTATAGATTTGTGACATGTGGTTCAACCATTTACTTATTTGAAGAAACAGGTAATAGTCATTACCTGAAGCCCTATGTATAGAGAAGCGATTAAATTAATAGTGGGTTTTCAGAATTGTGACATGTGGCGCAACCATATACTTATATATTAAGCATAAAAATTACAAGTATAAAATAGGGTACATTAATTACCTGAAGTCTCGCTTATCAAATAAAATATATTTTATTAAAAAGCTGCTGGCTTTGATCCCTTAGAAGTAAACGAAACTGCTCTGATTTGGCAAATTTTGTTAAAATGAATAAAAGGATACAAACTTTTAGGTACCGGGCAATTTTGGTACAAGCCTGAGGCATCACCCAGGTAGCTTGAGAATTTGGTAATGTTGCAATGGGGAGAAGTGGTTTTGACTTTTGACCTCATTGATATAACTACTCTTAGCTCCGTTACTACTTACTCGCTGGTTGTGCCTACAGAATTGTTATGCAAAAGATGACAAGTTACTAATTGTATTCATATATTTATTTAACCTAGAAAATTGAAGAGCCAGAATTTTCAGCTGGTCATGACTTGATGATTACTAATCATCCATCTATGTAGGTGTATCCACTTTAGCTTAAAATCAATATCCGAGATTGATGATGCTGACTACCTACATTTGAACTATTTGGTTGCTTAAATAATATAATACTATTGTGTCATTGCCTAAATTGTTTATATCGAGTTCTGGTTGTCCTATACAAGGACCCATTTTGTGTGTCAACCGATGGGAGATAGGATGATAAGAATGCTTGGAGCACAATTTCATGCATTTTTTTTGCAAGCAGCTGGGGCCAGGCTAATTTGAAAATCACCAGAAAGAAATATCAAGAAATGATTTCCCCCCGCTTGTCATCTGATTTTGCATAAAGCAGTCTATGCATGTCCATTAATTTTGTTGTTTGGAGTTGGCTTTTATTCTGAAAATTGGAAAATTTTTGTATGCTTGTAAAAGAACTATTTTATGTGAAGCAAGGAAAGGTTAGACCACTGACTCTTTAGTTTCTTGCCTGGATGCTCTAGGCTGAGACCGACAGGGAAGCTGGAGGAAACAAGGGTGTCTCTGACAAGCAGATCCGTTTAAAGATCTTTTCACCTAATGTACTTGACATCACTCTAGTGGATTTGCCGGGTATAACAAAAGTTCCTGTCGGTGACCAGCCATCAGATATTGAAGCTCGTATTAGGACAATGATAATGTCATACATTAAGCTTCCTAGCTGTTTAATCTTAGCTGTCACACCAGCAAATTCTGATCTCGCCAACTCAGATGCGCTTCAGATTGCTGGAAATGCAGATCCTGATGGTAGCCAATATTATCTTTTGTCAGCTAGTTCAGTAGAATAATTGTTTGTTGTTCAAGCCTCTTTTTTTGACATGGTTTCTTTTCTTTTTTTGTTTTTTCTTTTGCTGTCAGGTTACCGCACAATTGGTGTTATCACAAAGGTGTAATATACATGGTTTCATATTCTTATTTCTTTTTCATTAGTTAGTATAATTCATTTGTAACATTTGTTATCCTTTGGTGCTTTAGTTGGATATTATGGACAGAGGTACAGATGCTCGGAATTTTTTGCTTGGAAAAGTGATTCCTCTTCGACTTGGCTATGTTGGTGTTGTAAATCGTAGCCAAGAGGTAATCTTTTTGTCCAGAGATAGTTATTGGAAAGTTTTATAGTTTTCAGCTGTATGGAAGTTGTCTACTTATACAAACAGTGTATCAAGAATACTAATAAAAAAGCTTAAAGGTATTAGTAGCCGAGTAGTTTTTTTTGCTTTCAAATCTCACACTGCTTGTCAATTTTTGAAACAGGACATCATGCTTAACCGAAGTATCAAAGATGCCCTAGCGGCTGAAGAGAAATTCTTTCGCAGTCGTCCGGTATGATATCATTTTCTCTACCCTTGACAAATATATCTAAAATCTTTATCTAGCTGGAATAACTGAATTCTAATATGTGTAGGTGTATAATGAGCTTGCAGATCGCTGTGGTGTGCCACAATTGGCAAAAAAGTTAAACCAGGTAAAAGCACAAATTGATTGGTTAATTATGAGTTAATTCTGAGCAATGACATTCAGATGTTTATCTTTCGCTTCCTCTTTCTGTTAAGTTGTGGGCTCCGACCCATCTCGGTTGGGCCCGGTATTAACTGAAGATAGAATTAGGAGATTAAGGGACGGCCGCCCTAAAGCCCAGTTTGCTATTTTAGGCAAAGAGTGTTAACCCTAATTGTTTAGTTAGTATAAATATATCTCTTGTACTTGTAAACATTTAACACCTCAATAAAAGAAAACCCTAGTTGCCCCAAGTGGACGTAGGTTACACACCGTAACCGAACCACTATAAATCTCGTGTCTTGTTCTATTGTTTTTATCGTTCTCGTGATTGTGTTCGTGTGTTTGAGCTATTTGACCCTAACACTTTCAATGTGCAATTACATTCATATGTTTGTATGCCTATTGGCATAAATTTTTAGCAGATTGATTTCTGAAGTATTGCTAAACGCCATATTGACAAATGTCTTTTTTGCAGATTTTGGTGCAACATATTAAAACAGTTCTACCAGGGTTAAAGACACGCATTAGCTCTGCATTAGTTTCAGTGGCAAAAGAACATGCTAGTTATGGAGAGATTACAGAGTCGAAGGTCTATTTTCTGCTTATCAAACCTATCTATAGTGTATCTTGAATATAACATGGGTATAGACAGGGTGTTGACGTTTGCTTCTACGTTTGCTTCTTAATAATCTATAGGCCGGCATGGGAGCTCTTCTTTTAAACATACTTTCAAAGTATTCTGAAGGTGACACACCTCTTCTGGTTTTTATTTTGTTTCCATTAATATATTCTTGTATATGTTTTGGCCTTTCGGGTTTTAGATCTCATAGACGACTATGTTGATTCCTCAAAACAGCGTTCTCTTCAATGATTGAGGGGAAGAATGAAGAGATGTCAACATCTGAGTTATCAGGAGGAGCAAGAATACACTACATATTTCAGTCCATATTCGTCAAGAGTTTGGAGGTGCGTCTCTAGTTGTTTATCTATAGATATCGGTACCTTCAGTATTGCAGGTATATTTCCTAGTCAAGTTGCCTGTTAAAAGTATAGCTCCCACATTTTGCAACTAAAAGTATTTAATTCTAAGGCATGAGTGAGTCAGTGACATGACTTTGCTTTTGATAAACAAGCTCTTTTCCTTTTTAGGTTTTAATCATTTCTCATGTTGCAAAGCTGAAATTGATTGAGTTCCTGTTGCAGGAGGTTGATCCTTGTGAGGATTTGACCGATGATGACATTCGAACTGCCATACAGAACGCAACTGGCCCTAGATCTGCATTATTTGTTCCTGAAGTAGGTCTTACTTTGTATTCTCATATAGCTTTTTTGCCACTTCATATTTTGAAGTGCTTGTGTCTTGATGTTTATCATGATTCATGCATATGCAGGTTCCTTTTGAGGTTCTAATTAGAAGACAAATTGCTCGCTTGCTAGATCCAAGCCTGCAATGCGCAAGATTTATTTATGACGAGCTGATAAAGGTAAAGACTTTTTCACAAACTATCTGCTTAATAATGACATAGGCTGCAATGGGAAAATGACCGATTTGTTTCTGTTTAGATGAGCCATCGCTGTATGGTCAATGAGTTACAGAGGTTTCCTGTTCTCAGGAAGAGGATTGATGATGTTCTTGGGAATTTCTTACGGGATGGACTCCAACCTTCAGAGACTATGATTGGGCACATCGTTGAAATGGAGGTATGGTATGCCTATTACAAGGATGTAATACTTCCATTTACTCCAAAAGTCATCCTTATGTTTTGATACTTATTTTTTTCTTTTTCTTTTGCAGATGGACTACATAAACACTTCACATCCAAATTTTGTTGGTGGAAGTAAAGCGGTAGAGATAGCGATGCAGCAAGTCAGATCTTCTAAGATTGCAGCAACAATACCAAGGCAAAAGGTAGACATACAATTTGTTTTGCAATTGCAAATTATGTAGTTTTGTATTCTTTTTTACGTTCATTTTCATCAATTGGCAGGATGGAGCTGAGTCTGAAAAAGCTCCACAATCTGAAAAGGGTATCAAGTCACGAGCAATTCTTGCCCGTCCTAACGGAATTATCACAGATCAGGTTTTTTCTATTTAGTGTTTTGTATTTTTTTTCTTTTAATGATTTGAATAGCGCATGCAATATTATACAAGTTTGAATATCGTCTTTTAGAAAGTTGGGCTTTCAATTTTTTTTTTTGATTTTTTAGCTGTTTTATTTCTTACAGCATAATCAACCAGGGACTCGGGCTGTTGGTGAGGTCGAGAAGCCGAGCACTGGTAGGCTTTTTCTTTAAAACCCAGGATCATATCTGAGAAGAATTTAACTTCTTGTAGTAGCACTACTTTCCTTAAAAATTTCTCTAACTGCTGCCACAATATTTAATATTTATATAATTCAGCATCCACTATTCTACTTGTTAGAAATTTCAGTATATGCTCTTAAATACATAAAAGAAATAAATAGATTCACTTTTACTTGGTGAAATTTTGGTTTGTCACCTTTACTTTTATACAACACTTGTTGATTGCCTTATTAGTTGTCATCATGAGATTATACTAGCAGAAAAAGCAGCTTTAATGTATGATGGCTGTATTTTTCAGGAAGCTCAAGTTGGGGAATCTCGTCTATTTTTGGTGGTTCTGATGGTCGTAATTCTATCAAAGAAAACCCTGCAAACAAGCTGTTTAATGAACCAGTTCAGGCTATGGATCATGCATTTTCTATGATTCATTTGAGGGAGGTACTTAATTCAAATTTCCATCAGCTTCAGAGATTATCTACTCAAATTATTGGAGAATAAAAATTCTAATATTTGTTCAATTTCCAAAATAGCCCCCTGCGGTTTTGAGGCCCTCAGATGCTCATTCAGATCAAGAGGCTATTGAGATTCATGTGACGAAGTTGTTATTAAGGTCATATTATGATATCGTCAGAAAGAACATTGAGGACTCCGTACCTAAGGCAATTATGCACTTTCTGGTAATATTCATGTGGATTCAGCCCTTCATTCCTCTTCTGCTCTTTCAGCTTTCTTCTACACACTCTATTAGTTTTTTAAGCCCTCCTGCAAAGACAAACACCATTTTTTCATTTAGGTTTGTCTAGAAAAAAGCAACATTTCTTATTTCTGATTCTTTTTCTTTTTAGAAATCATTGCAATCGATGAGAGTGATTGCAATCCACATGTTTTGTTAAGTTTTTCATATTCAAGAGGCATGGGGCGTGTTTAATACGAATCATATTTTAAGTACAGAACCATAAGCACTTGCCCTTAGTGCTGCTGAGATTTATCAGAAAGAGAGGTGGTTAAATGTTGCATTATTTGGAACCTATGGGATAATGGGATATATGTTGATTTTATTTCTAAGATTAGTCTTAGTAATATGTTGTAGTTTGCAGCCCTCAAAGTCAGCTTTTGATTTGTAGTTGTGAGTTGTGACTTGTGAGTACTATTAACTGGGCTTAGATAGTTGGAATGTTGTTTTAGACAGTAGATGATCAATGTGAATCATCATCCTGCTAATAATTTAATTTACAAGCATGTTATGGTCACTAATGTTTATGAACATATATTTTTATAAGAAATAATACATTGTTAAATATATATATACTATGTCGTTTTTGTGTTATTCGCAATCCTCCTAAATCTATTACTTATGATCCATTAACAGGTTACCATACACAAAGAGAGTTGCACAATGTCTTCATTAAGAAGTTGTACAGGTAAGAAAGAAAACAGTGTCTTATATCTGCATTTGGATAGTAACACCATTATCGAAAAGGCTGTTTGGTGCCATTTTTGTACGATTTCGATTCAATATCTAACATTTGTATTTTATCACATGATATGAACAGAGATGATTTGTTTGAGCAAATGTTACAAGAACCTGATGAAGTTGCTGCAAAGAGAAAACGTACCCGTGATATGCTACGTGTTCTTCAACAAGCTTTTCGGGTAAGTGCACCCAATCTCTAAAATCGTTCTTTTCAAAAGTTTAGACTATTAGTGGAAGAAACATTTTTGCAATCATATTTGGCATGAAATAAAAGAAATTTATGAAAAAACTTTGGACAAGTGTTTTGTATTGGTCTAGCCCCTGCAAAAATCTTGAATGGTTACCCAACTCTCTTGCGGGGCTTATTTTGCGACCTCTGATTTAGAACCTTGTTTTCATTTCAGTTTTTTGTTATTTTGTTTCGTTTTTGTTATAGACACTGGACGAGCTACCACTGGAAGCAGAAACGGTAGAGAGGGGTTACAGCTTGACAAGTAATGATACAACAGGTCTCCCAAAGATTCACGGGCTTCCTACATCATCACTATATTCTTCAAGCAGCGGTTCAGCTGATTCTACAAAGAATCAGCGTCCACGTAAATCTAGTCATTCAGGAGAGTTGCAGTCTCCGTTCTACGGCAATTCAGAATCCAATGGGAATGGGCGCAATTCATTTCTCGGTCTTTATCCTACAATAGATTAGCCAACTCTCAATAAACAAAGAAGAATCTTACACAAGTGAAATACACAATTCGTTTGATTAGACATACCCGGTATAACCCTCAACTGCAACAATATTTACGTGAGGGTTTTTTTGTCCTCTAACACTTGATGTTTTCAGTAATCATCGTTTGATTACAAGATATAGATGACATAAGTGCATTGTTTTGCCTCTTTAAGAACTGTACTGAGTGAACCAGGTTTTTTGGAGAATCCATAGCATCGTAAAATAATTACTTGTGTTTCCGACTTTTTACTGTGGTAATATATTCGTCTCTGAAAAGGAAGAAGAAATATGAGAACGGCATCTTAGGAACCATTTTGCTAACTGATATACATGTGATGGTTTGGTTTTGTTGCAAAATAATGAATCGAAATATCCGCAATACCTGCAACCGTTGGGTTGTAAGTTTATTACAAATACTGATGACGTAAGTGGATTTAGATATCATGCCTGGCCAAAGAGCACGGGGTCATGCCAACACATAATCAAGGTGTGCACAAAGTACAACCATTAAGACACCCCCGGTCAAAAGAACAGGCAAGATGGAAGGGCACCTTGCTTCAAACCGAGCTTTGCCACACCCTGTTTTCACTACAAACTTTACCTTACCAGGAAATGTAGTGCTGCTAAGGATGAGAACACAAGCATAGCATCGTCAAAGGGATGTATGTTGTGGTAAGAGGCAAGGGCAATTGGTCACAACCCAGAGGGGAAAATCAACCCGTATGTTAAAAGTTGACAAAGTAGATTGGCAGCCAAAAGGCCACCAAACATTGTGTGGATAAAGACATTATTGTAATAACTTAGGTCAATAACAATCATCAAGGTCTTAGCACTTATAAGAAAACTATAATATCTTCAGGAGATCCATGACTAAGGATCTCTTACTATAAATAAGATGCTTAATCACAGCTTAAAGGCATAATCGAATCCAAAGGAGGAACTACCCAACTCTCCCATTCTCAATTTTTTAGCATTACTTAACTTCTTCATTTAGGGACAACACATGGTCCTTTAATACACACTCCCTTTCTGGCTAGAAACATTATCTCCCATCACATAACACCTACCTCTTTTTTAACAACATATGAGATTAGTTTTAAATATCTCACTTGATCCATTCAGTGGCGGAGCTTGAATACTTTCATAGCGCGGGCGGGGACGAAATTAATTTTTTAGGGGGATGAACTTGATATTTATAAAAATTTATACTACCGGGCAAAAAATTTACACTACTAGACTGAAATTTAACACTACTGATGGAAAAAAGAAAGAAGGCGGTACATATATCTTTGTTGTGTTACAGCTAGGTTTTATGCTCGGGAATGGACATGATTCTAGATTCAGCTCGACCCGATGATGATATTCAACTCGGATTTGGTTGTAGCAACAAATAGTGAATTGGATTGGAGCATTGAAAGTGAAAAACTAATTACATATTTGAAAAAAAAGTACATGCAAATCCACATGTTTTACTAAGTAGTATAGTTCTAACGGATGTTGATGGATTGGTGGATTAAAACAGTTTTGTTTATTTCGGGTTAAATATGTTCATTGCCACTCCATGACAGACGACACTCAACCCATGATCATCTACTACAGCTGTGATCTGGAGTCATAAAGGAACTAGGTTAAAAGAATAACGTATCTTCTTTTCTAGAAGATCATGAAGTTAGTTTTACGTTTCACCATAAAGATAAAAAAAGAGTTAATTTCATTTTTGTTCCCTAACGTTTGACAAAAGTAACTATTTTCCTTCAAAAAAATTAAAAACATCAATTTACATCCAAAAGTTTCATAAGTTGTTTCAACTTCAATCAACAAGTTTTATTATTTTGGATTTAAGTTGAAACAATTATGAAACTGTTGGATTGAAATCAAAACAACTTATAAATCTTTTGAAAGATAATTGATATTTTCTAATCTTTTGGAGGATAATTGATATTTTCTAATCTTTTGGAGGATAATTGATATTTTCTAATCTTTTGGAGGAATATAGTTATTTTTGTTAAACCTCGGGAGGCAAAACCAAACTTAACTAAAAAAATGTTAACTTCTGTAAACAAACAACAGAAACAAAATTAACATACAAATCCAACTGATAAGTCCTTCCTGAAATGAGTCGATGGCTCTCAAAAAGGTCAGGACTTGCTATTGGTATTATTAACGAACCTTAGTGAATGAATGTTCATGAATGAGAGTTTTGTCAAACGGTTTTTCAAACTCAGCTTGTTCTTGGTTGTCAATTCAGGACGGGGCAGGCATTAGGAAGTGCTATAAGCAAGGCATTTGCTATTGCTATTAGGGCTGCTCGGTTTTATACAGCTTGGCTTCGCTAGATTTTTGTCAAACGGTTTATTGAACTTTCAATTCAATTAGCATCCTGCCATAGGAAATGCAACCAAGATCACTTTTTTCCCTCGCTCATTGCGTGTTAAAAAACTAATCAGCTTTATCAACAAGACGGACATCCACAAAGGACATCTAAACATGTCGACCACAAGCTACGATTGACCTTTTTTTTTAATATGCATGATTATGGTGTCATAACTTCTTGAAGGACCACCTACCTGGCACAAGTTGCGATTTACCAAATCTTACTGGTTAGGTCTATAGCTACATCTCCCAAAATGAGATGAAGACCACCTGATCAAACTTCACAAAGGCTTTCCAAGTATCAAAAAAGGGAGAAGAGCAACTGAAAACTCGATGCATTTCATGCTCAATACACAAGCTCCCACAGATATAAATTACCGATGAAAATTACATCACATATCTCTAAAGTTGCTGTAACAAAATACAATCTCATGTACCTCAACACATGAGAATCAATATCTACCATCTTTGTGACTACTGCTGTGAGTTTACAAACGCAACAGCTTTTATTGTACACCTTTTTCTTCATTATCCGAATCGGCTGCAACAAAATTAGTGCCTCCTCACCTACCTTTCAGGTGCCACAGCTGCTGAATTGTCTACTCCATTAGAGACTATCATAGCATTCACATTTACCACATCTGTGTTATTTGCATCTCCATCACTCTGTAACGATACCCAAGCGGCATTAAGATTGACGAAACCAGGGAGATTATGGTAATTTCAAGTTTTAAAAAAAGTACGCATACCTGCTCAATAGTCTTTCCAGTAGGGTCTGGCGGACCTGACGCTGAAACCTTGTTAAGGTCCCGTAGAACTCCCTGCACAGCACAAGTCCATATCCATGATGAAAAGTCACCATTAAATCATAGAGACAAAAAAAGAAGTAAATAATTACTTATTATGGTATTGTGAAGATACTGGCCAAACTGAACTCCACCAATTGGGCTTAATCGAGTATTATGTTTATCTAAACTGGCTCTGAAAGCTTTGGATAAAGATAACTATTTAAGTAAAGAGTGTCTAAACCCTAAAAGCTGCGAATGGAAGCTCACTGAAGTTGGATTTGTTAGACAACTGGATCAAGAAAATCAAACAGCAGCATTTTTATTTTTGTGGGAAAACACACCATGACTCTTTTCTTTTATTGAATAAAACACACACTAAACTCTTAGACCATGACCCTCTTTTATACTAATCCTAACCTTAATACCTATGAAAACTCCACTCAAACACACCTTAAATAAAGCTAATTAAAACTTACTAAATAAAACAAACCTATCTTTAGACTTTTGACGATTCTCCCCCCTAAACTTCCACATATGACCACAATTAGGATTAACTTCTAACAATCACCCCCTTAATCCTAATGTGGTCTTCCTTCTTTAAAGTAGAGTTAGCTCATCATCTTCACAAACTAAGTTGGCCTCTTCATGCTTTGGTTTGACTTTGGACATTCATATGCATAATGTCCAAACTCTTCACATCGGTAGAGCATTGAACCCATGACTTGTCTCGTTCTCCCATTGTCTCCCGTTGAACATTTCTTGAACCGGTCGATTCTCACGACCCCTTCCTCTTCCTAAACTTCGGCCTCTACCACGACCTCTTCCATCCCGATTAACCCATCCACAACCTTTTGATAATCAGTACCATTTCTTGGTTTAGGATGTTCATCATTACAGGTGAGCATCAATTTACTTTGCTTGTCTTCAATTTCATCTTGAGATTTTACCCGCTCCTCATAAGTTTTAAGTCGACCCACCACTTCCTCAAATCTCATTTTCTCAATCTCCGAGTATTGCTCAATTGAAGCAACGATTGGCAAATATTTCTTTGGCATAGATTTCAGGAACTTTCTCACCACTATCTCATCATCAAGTGCAGATCCAAGACTTTTATACTTTGATTGTAGCCCGCTAATCTTACCTGCAAATTCATCAATAGTCTCTATTTCAATCATCTTAATTGCTTCCAACTCACTTCTAAGTGTTTGCAAGCGAGCCTTTTGAACCCTCTCACCTCTCACCTCCCACATATCTGACCCGTAATGCATCCCAAACATTCTTCGGATCCTTATGATTTGACACTTGAAGTAACACATCCTCCGGTAGTGACTGAAATATCAACGGCTTCGCCATGTACTTTCTTCTATAATCAATAACACTTCCTGTCACAGGTTCTATGGCCTCTCGCAGACCATGTGCACCTAAGATGGTCTCCATCATAATTGACCATAGTGTAGTTTGTTGTGGTCAATTTTAGGCATTGCAAAGTCACATTGCTTGGTTCTTGGTGGGGTACAACAACTGCTCCTGCACCTTTTGTCATCTTCTTTCTAAACTACCTGATCACCTTTTTTTTCACAAAAAAAGGACTCTTTTCTGCACAAACAGTTCGTGCAGCAGTAGCAAAACTCCTCTGATTCACAATCTTCAACAGCAAATCAGCATAAACCAATCTGTTTCACACAAATACAGCAGCAAAACATAGTCTGTTTCACACAGATCAGATTCTCATTTCTTCACAAAATCACCCTTTTCCCCACGTTGATCAATCACTGATTAGTTCTTCTCGAACCCGCTTTCACGGCAAACTTAGTTCAATCCTTCACAGATTAAACATCTTCTCCACATTGGTATTACACTTTTGTAACCTGTATCACACAGGTGTTCTTCAACTGCAGTTGCGTCACACAACTTGTCTTCGGTCGATCTGTCACGGACCCGTCTTTAATTCATCCTGTTTTGATTGCTTCTCCCAAAACTCCAGCAGCAAAAACAAAAAACAATCTGTTTTAAGTCACTTCTTCTCCCCAACCAGTGAATAGATCAGCCCAGATTTTGATCAATCCTTCACGAATTGATAGACCTCTTCAACACAGTATCGCACCACACCACCTGAGTCACACAGGTTGTCCTAACAGCACCTTCACAGTTCTTGATTAGGTCATAGCAGCCTTCACAGCCCTTCCTTCAGGCCGTCACAGTCTTCACAATCGATCTATCACAGATCAGTTTCTTTTTTAAACCAGTCACGGGTTCTTCTAGCCTTTACAACACTTCGATGGCTTTTCTTCACAAATCTGGATAGTAACACTCCCTTGATTGCAACTCTGATACCAATTGTTAGACAACTGGATCAAGAAAAGCAAACAGCAACAGCATTTTTGTGGGAAAACACACCCACGACTCTTTTGTTTTATTGAATAAAACCACACACTAAACTCTTAGACCATGACCCTCTTATACTAATCCTAACCTTAATACCTATGAAAACTCCACTCAAACACACTTAAATAAAGCTAATTAAAACTTACTAAATAAAACAAACCTATCTTTAGACTTTTGACGATTCTCCCCCCTAAACTTCCACATATGACCACAATTAGGATTAACTTCTAACAAGATTCAGGCATTCAACGTGGCTATATGGATTGCAATGACAACGTGTCACTATGTATACTAAAAGAAGATGTGGGAGCTCTTGCAGTTCCTTGTATCATACATACTCCTTGTTTGAGTATTACTTCGGAACCTTCACGTACTTTTTCATGTAGGAGAGATTGGCTAAAAGGGATGCGATGATATTCATCTCCAAAGTACTCCCTTGCTTGTGCTCCTCGAGTCACATCGCTCTCAGTCTTTGCCCTTTGGCATCCACATATCATCTTCTCAAGCAACTCACCTTCTTAATCATTTGGGCACATCATTTGCAACCTCAAGCTCTAGAAATACTAAGGGATGTTTGGCAATTTCTGAATGTTTAAGTGCTAAATTAATAAGAGGTC
Source organism: Flaveria trinervia (assembly GCA_025506515.1). NCBI lineage: Eukaryota > Viridiplantae > Streptophyta > Magnoliopsida > Asterales > Asteraceae > Flaveria > Flaveria trinervia. Next base: position 25,662,249 of record CM046453.1, on the reverse strand, counting down.
TAAAACATTAAGAGGTCTGAACAATTAAGAGCAAGTATATCGCTTAACTATTCAAAGACAAATGTATGACCAATTCAGATAAGAGGTCTTAACCATTCAGCATTAGACCTCTTAACCATTCTGCATTAGTATAATGCTTAACCATTCAAAGGCAAATGTCTAAACCATTCAGACATTTTCTCGCAAAACAAACAATCTGAACCATTAAATGCTAAACCATTCAGACATCTAAACCATTAAGAGGCAGATTCAAATGATGCCAAACAGCCCTTAAGGCTTACGAGAAAAATAGCATAACTACCGAAATCATCCTAGTACATGACCATGCTCCTAACTACCTCTAGATCCTCAACCCACTCACGTGGCATAATTCATGACGGTGTGGCTGCTCACCTCTTAAATGAGGAAGGTATACATCTCAAGCCTACCATGAATACTCTAGACAGGCTTAAATCACTCCCTGTGGTATATACGAAATAGTTATCTGCTTGTTACTCTACATGGTCATAATTCTGGATTATGGATTCAGGTGCCACTAATCAGAACAAAGGCCTTATCTCTAATTTGAATACTAACATAACCCATAACCCAATTAAACTAGCTAATGCTTCCTATTGTCCAATCATTGGGCATATGAAGCATTAGCAACTTATTAAACCTCAAATTAACATTTGTCCTTACTTTTTCGCATAGTCTCATATTGTTGAGTCTCATGCTCTTTATTTCTTATCAAGTTGCCATCTCCATCCACGCATTTATGTGACTGGAGTATAGGACTACAGGGTGGTTCATTGTTGGCAAGGACATCACTCCTTACCCACTTTGAAGCAATTAACACCGTTTTTTCATCATTTAACATTTTAACTAGTTAGCTTGAAAACTTATTGTTGGTTTTGTGAAGGCTTTGGGCTTGGGCCCATGTTTAGTTTTCTTATTCATTAAGTTGTCAACCCTAATTATTCTCTATATATACCCTATCATGTATTTGTAATCTTTGTACTGAGCAAATAAAGAAAACCCTAGTTGCAGCCCGTGGACGTAGGTCACACTGACCGAACCACATTAAATCTTTGTGTTGTTTATTGTTCTATTTTCGCGTGATAATCGTTTATTCGTGTTCGTGTGTTGATTCCGCTGCGCTGCTTGAGTCTAAGTGGTATCAGAGCTCTGGCTTGTTGAACATACGGTTGCACTAAAAACGATTCGTAGGAAGTTTTTTCTTTTTTTTCTCCGAAGATTGTCGTTGCCATTTTCGGTGCTCGTGTGGGATTGTGATCAAGCAATAAAAGAGATCAAGTTTCATTGAAATTTGTGCCTAAACAGGGGTTTTTTGGTGTTGTTTGTACACAGCTCAAAACAAATAATATAATAGTATTATTTGTTGACTTTTTTGATTTGGGGTTCTACGCAAGAAAGAAAGGAAAAAAATTCTCTAGGATTTGCGACAACCAAGAAAAAAAAAGCAGATTGTGATCTTTTCCTTTTCTGGTGAAGGAGTTTTGATTGAGATCGAGTACAAGGTTGAAACCCTTTAAGCCGTCGATTAGGGTTTGGTTAATAACTCTTGGATTCGTCGGGTAAAGGTTAGGGTTTTGTGTTTTCAAGTTTCTATTTATTGACGAATTATTCTCAACTAACCGTGTTTTGTGAAAGAAACATATTTTCGGGTTTAGATTTGTCTGCAAAGGTTATTTTGTAGGAGCAAATCGGTCAATTGACAGTGTTTAGTAGAACAATCGTCAAGTTCAAGCCCATGCCATTGCTGTGTCTGTTCACTGTCTTCGATTTGCTTCTTGTTTGCTATTTGAGATGGCCGAAGATGGGAAGGTTGTAATCGAAAAATTTAACGGTTCTGATTTTAGTTGATGGAAAATGCAAATAGAAGCATTGTTATGTCAAAAGGACTTGGATATGGTACTGGAAAAAAAACTTGCGAAAATAGAACAAACTGATTGGGAATCAAAGGACAAAAAGGCTCGTGCGGTTATTATATTGGCGTTGATGAAAAATGTTGCTTTTAATGTCATTAAGGAAACTACGGCTCGTGGTATGATGACTGCTTTGTCAAATATGTATGAGAAACCGTCTGCAGTGAATAAGGTGTTCTTGATTCGGGAGCTAGTGAACACAAGGATGAAAGAAGCAAGCTCAGTGACTACTCACATTAGCAATCTAAATTCAATATTAACAAGACTTGTATCTGTTGAAATTAAGTTTGATGATGAAGTTCAGGCTCTACTGCTGTTGTCGTCTCTGCCTGATAGTTGGTTTAGAACTGTGACTGTAATTTCAAGTTCTGTGGGGACTAAGGGTTTCACTCTTAATGGTATTCGAGATCTAATTATGGGTGAAGAAGTCAGAAGAAGGAACTCGGATGAATCATCTAATAATGACTACTAAATGTTGGCAGGGGTCGGGGTAATAACAGGAATAGTGGGAGTCGAGGAAGGAGTTCATCTAAACCTAGGAAGAATGTGAAGTGTTGGAGCTGCAATGAGGTGGGGCACGTTAAGAGTCAATGTCCGAATAAGAAAGAATTGAACATTGCTGCTGGGGATGTTTCTGATGATGATGCATTGATACTCAATGTGGAAAATAGTGTGGACTCTTGGGTCATGGATTCAGGGGCTTCATTTCACGCCATGGACAACGGGGAAACGATGGTGAATCTGAAACATGGTATTTTGGAAAAGTACGATTAGCCAATGACGAGATACTCAAGGTGACGGGCATGGGGGATATCGATCTGGTTACTTCATTAGGTACTACATGGAACCTCAAGAATGTCAGGGTGATTCTAGGGTTGAAAAAGAAACTGATTTCAGTTGGTCAGCGGGATGAACAAGGATTGGAAGTAAGGTTTGTTGGTGGTAAATGAAGGGTGATCAATGATAATCTGGTTATTGCTCGTGGTATGAAGTGTGGGTCATTGTATATGGTTGAGGTACCTGCTGAGGAATGTATGACCGTCCCGATTAAGCACGACAAAATCCGGTTCACTAAATCTGGTGCTAAGAGAGTTCATTTTGCAAACATGAAGTCTGGAGCAGGGATGTTAGGTGAACGAGTTCGAAAGTCTAAAGCATTCAGGGGATTCGGTGACAGTGGGAGCACGAGACGTTTTCCGGGTACAATTACAAAGAACCGTTGGGTTTTAAAGACTACGACTGGAAAATTCTCTCCTGGTGATTGTTTGTTGAATTTGGAGAGTGATAGTGATCCTTGGTGTATCTTTTGTTGGATTCTGTATGCCCAAGACACATAGAACATTGATGTGGTTAGTACGTTGTGATCCAAGTCGGGTCATACCCAATAACAAGCTTAGCAAACACCAATTAATATTTATTGATGATATGATCATGCAATTAAATAATTACACCAATTTAGAAAATGGGTTTTCTAAATAAATTATATGTGAGAATGAACAAATTATGAGGATATTTTGTTCATGGATATTATTTGTTATGTTGTTTAAATTAATCAAGCAACATCAAATAATAATAGTGTGTGTGTGTGCATATTTTATATAATTAAAGGTTAATTATGTAATTTATAACATTTCTCAAATTAAAAGAGTTTTTTTAAAAGGAAGAAAAACCCTAATAAGGGTGTGTGTTTTTTGCGGCCGCAAGGGCCTTCCTCTCCTTTTTCTTTTCTTGTTTTTGGAACAAGAAACTCTCAATGAACATACATACATCTGATCTACTCCTCTTTCTCACATAAAATCGCAATAAGGAACTCGAGTTTCTCTTATGGAAGAGAAGTCATACGGCTGGAACAAAGCCATTGACATCCTCTTGATGTTTCACGGCTGAAATAGATTTTCAGCAGGGGTTTTGATGCGATTTTGGTGTCAAATCCTAGCAAATATGGTGTTTCTTGAAGGCTTGTGGGTATGAGCACTTGAGGACACCTATCCTTGGTGTTTTGGCCATCCAAGGACAGCCACTTCTTCAACAAAACGTAATTCCAGCAGCTCTAATGTCGGTTCTTCAAATCGCCATAAAGGTAGTTTGTTGATTGTTTTGGTTGTTTTAGCTTGTTGATAACTAGTTTATTCACATAAATGATCCTTTGACTTTGGGTTTGTTGAAATAAGATTATGAACTTTAATTTTCAGATTATTGATAGAATATTAAGTTCTTATTCCGCTGCGTTTTTCTTGTTTAAAATTGTTAAACACATTGTTTTGGCACAACAAACCCAACATTGGCATCAAGAGCCGGTTATGTGGATGATTAGTTTCATGTGTTCTTGTATAATTGGTTATATAAGGTTTAACAACCAATTTTAGGGCTGTTTTGTATTGATTTGATGATACCCCAATCTTTCAAGGTTATATCAAACATGCTAGTGATTAAACCTTGAAAGGAAAGATATCAATTTGGTTGATTGTGTTTTGTTTGGACAAAAGACCCTAGATTTTTGGTTTATGTTGGCTGAAAATTTAGGGTCAATGGGGTTCATTTTGGTTCTTAGTATGATGTATATGGATACATAATTTTAGTGCATAACATAGCCTTGACCATGGTTGTTTTGGGTTTGGTTGATTATGGAATTGTCATGTTGATTGTATTCTTTCTTTATGGGTTGTAGTAATTTCTTTTGTGTTTCCATTTGTTTTGTAATTTATTTATTCATTTGGCAATGTAATAAATAGATTAGGAGCATTTTTTCCTTTACTAGAAAATATGTATTAGGATGTATATATTTTGTAAAAGAAGATGCTCGGGAAGGAAGCACAAAAGGAAGACACAAAGGATGGACTTGAAGCATTTGGATGCAAGTTCAAGTGGGGGTCTTTGGAGATCTCATCATTTGTGTTGTGTTGAACCCTTAGGAAAAGACCTTATGACAACACTTGTGATGGCAAACAAGTGTAGTCAACTTAGTGGCTATGGTTATGCACATATGTTTGTATGATTATGCTTGTTTGTTTTATGTTGATTGTTTGATATATGAATATGCTTAACAATCTAAATAAATTATGATAACAAGCTGAATTTTATGGTTCTAAATCATTAAGTAATTAATAAAAGGTTATTAAGAGGATTAATGATTTCAAAATAAAAGAGGTTTTATTAAAAGAGAACCATAGGGTACCATGTATTTGAAAGCATGCAATTACAAGGTACATAGGTTTTTCAAGTCTAAAATTAATGGAAACTTAAAACCCTTTGGTAACAAGTCTAACACCATCCTTTTACACGACACTCGAATCACTTGGGAACTACTTGTGGGATAAAGGTCACCTAACCACTTGTAGGGAACTTGTGTCCTTGAGGTGAGTCTAACATACTTGTGGGATAAAGGTCACCTAACCGCTTATATGTAAAAACTCACACGTGTGTGTAAGTAGGACGACTTGAATTGGAAACCATGTGCTTAGGGTCACCGAAGCATGGCGTACAATGGTGTTGATGGGATTAAACATGCCGACTAAACATATGATGTTTAACCGATCCCATAAGACTAGAAGTTGCAATAGGTTGCAATTGTCAACTGTTGACTACCTTGTTAATTTAAATAATGGGATAAAGGTCACCTAACCATCATTTAAATGTAACGTTGGATTCTAGATTTTAATTGTTAATTGTCTATGAGACATTTAAGGGTATTAACGATTAAAATAATTTATGAGAAATACTAATATGAACTTTGTCAATTTTGTAATGATGACCTCTAACTATAATGCTACCACCCCGATCGTCCCTTCCCTATCACTGAGACCTATTCTCGAGAGGGATAGTCCTAACCATAATTATCTTATGGACTCATTTTGAAACTTGAGAATCGTTCTCAAGAATGAGTAAAGGTCTATGTCCTTGACGATCCCATACCTCACCAACCCACGCTGTTGATGTTATGGCCTTTTGACGATTGAGTTAAGCACACTTAGGATTCTGTGCAAGCATCCGATCTCATGTTGGGAATATGATTCCCAGACTCCAAAAGGGTTTGGAGCCTCATGGGGCACATGACATGTTAATCTAAAAGGGAAATGTTCCTTCCACAAACTTTAATAAGATTGCTTTGAAACGGTTCAAGCACTTTATACATGTCACATGAAAAGACCCAATCAATATCATCTTATATATCCTTAAGATAAAAGCCATATTGATAGCCTCAAGATGCTTTGCTGTCCTGTCTCAAAGTAGTTGGCCAAGGATTTGATCCTTGATTGCCTAACTAAAGGTTTGAGACATTCATAATAAACTGTAATATGAACGGATGGGACAAGAGCATCGGTGAACCTCATGCAATGCTCAAAGCAACCGAAGGGGGATAAGTAGAGAGGTTCTACCTATTCTCTCAATCAATAACGGAGGCTATAAGAAGTGGCCATCCCGATCCTAAAGCAATTATTGCTAAAGGAAAGGAAAACGTCAAAGCAAAGGTTATAGCGAAACCTCAAAACCTAAGCTTATGAAGCCTAAGGTAACGGAGAACGATCCATGCTTTGAGTATGGAGAGATAGGACTATGAAAAGGGTATTGTCCCTTCTATCTCAAGGAGTTGAAACACAAGAAGGGTTTTGGGCAAACCTCAAATACAATTCCATGATTCATACGCTGTTTTAAAAGCCATTTCTTCAATCACATGGGTATTGGATACCGGATGTGAGACTCATACTTGCAATTGTTGCAAAAGGGTTCAAAAGAAATGTCCGCTTCAAGAAGGGAAACTCTATTTTGAGACCTTCAAATGGTTTGGAAGTTGTTCTCAAAACATTTTTGTATGCACCTAGTTTGACTAGGAACATGATTAATGTTTCCTTTTAAAACAATATGATCATGATTCAAAATTTGTAAATAATGGTATTGAGTTTTGAATGATGTATATCATTTTAAGGATATGCCTTTTAATGACATCCATGAATTGGTTCATGATAGATCATCCTATTATAACTCATTGATACACATTTAGCATAAAGAAACTTAAAATGGGTTTAAGTTATTACTATCTTTGACATTGTCGCCTTGGTCACATTAACCAGAATTAGATTCAAACACTTCAAAAGAATGGTCTTTTGGAAACAAATGAAAATGTTTCATTTGATAAGTATGAACCAAAGACTAATTAGGAATGATGCATTTGGATGCATATGATCCTTTTAAGACAATGTCTAGACTGGTGAAAGATACTTCATTAATGTTACGACGATTGCAGTCGCTATTATTGTGTGCACTTGATGACACATAAGTATGAAGCTTTTGAAATGTTCAAAATCTTCAATAATGAAGTAGAAAATCAACTCCGCATAGTTATCTATGCTCTTCATTCAGATAAAGGAGAAACTGAACCCTATTTGGATATGGTTCAATTTATTATGGCTATGAACTTACCACCTTTATCATTTTGGGTTTTCGCATCGCTCTCTAAGGCTCATATTATGAATATGACCCGGACAAAGAAAGTGTGTATTCATTTAGAATCCAAAGAGACTGTATAAGATACCGTTTCTTTGACTCAACGAATCAGAAGTATTTATTGCTCCAAAGTCTATGGTTCTTGAAACCAAGTCCTTTATGGAAGGAATGACGTATAGAACTGTGGAACTTGATAAGGATCAAAATCCACAAGGCGATACACATTTGATTGACACTAGCAATCAGCAGGAGGTTGTTGATAAAGATCAAGAGGTTGATCAACACACACAAAACGTTCACAAATCTGGTAGAGTTAGTATTCCATCTGAAAGATAAGGATATTTCATGAATGGATGCTATGTGGTTATACCCTGTAGGCTAACCATACACCAAGATGTTATGTCCAATTTGGATTGGGACAAATGGCTAGAGGCCATGAACGTAAGGATGCAATTCATGTATAACAACCAAGTTTGGCAATTGGTTGAACCTCCACTTAAACTCCAAATCGGTTGGATACAAGTGGGTTTTCTGGATGAAAACAAATATACATGGAGACTTGAATACTTATAAGTCAAGACTTATAGCATAAGGTTTTCATCAAACTCAATTGGTTGATTATGATGAAAGTCTTACGCCCGTGGCAATGCTAAGGTCGATTAGGATGTTAAGTGCCATAACTGCATATTTTGAATATGAGTTTTGGCTAATGGATGTCAAAACCGCTTTCCTTAATGGACATCTCGTAGAGACTGTCCACATAGTTCAGCATGAAGGTTTTGTCGATCCGCGACATCCCAATAAAGTATACAAGTTAAAGTGATAGATCTATGGATTGAAACAAGCATCAAAAGGGTGTGTATATATGAAAGCTAGTGGGAGCAGAAGTATACTCTCAGTGTTGTATGCTGATGACACACTGCTATTTGAAAAATATATTCCAACCTTGGAAGGTGTTAAAACCTTGCTTGGAAGATGTTTTTCATAAAAAGGATCTCTTTGAAATCACCCATATTTTGGAATAAGGATCTATAAGGATAGATCGAGGTGGTTGATAGGGTCAAACCAAAGTGCATATATATTAAATCTTGAAAAGGTTCAAGATGAAAATCTCTTAGAAAGGTATGATACCCTTTCAAAGAGAGACCATGTTGACTACGTCTCAATGTCCAAGCTCATAGGATGAGCAAAATCAAATGAAGGATATCCCATACGCATCTGCTATAGGATCCGTCATTTGTCTCATGATATGCACTAAACGGACGAGTCATGCTTATCAGGTATGACAAAGTAGATACCAATAGAAATAACCATTGAATGGTTGTTAAAAGTATGTTGATGCACCTTAGTAAGACTAAGGATATGTTTCTAATATACGGATCTGTTGAAGTGAAAATCTGTGTAAAGGGTTGCACAGATAAGGACTTCCAAAACAGATCGATACAACTCTCGATCATAATCAGGTGTACTTCCATTATGAATGGAGGTGTGGTATCCTTGAAGTGTTCAAAGCAGGACACGGTAGCATTATTCAGTCTAAAATCCGAATACATAGCCGCTTCATTGGCAGCTTTGGAAGCTGCATGGATAAGCTTGTCCATTGCTTATCTAGGGGTGGTCTCTACCATTCAAGACTCCCTAAAGATCTTTGGTAATTACGTGGGTGGGATTGCTCAAATCAAGGAACCCCGTACTCATCAAAGACTAAGCACCTTGAGCGGAGATTCAACATCATAAGGGATGAGTTGAAAAGGGTAAAGATATGTATTCATAAAGTTCATAAAAGATCAAAACATTACGGATCCACTCACGAAGCTCCTTGCGAAGGCAAAGTATGAGGGTCATACTTGTGCCTTAGGACTTCGATATTCTAGTGATTGGAATTGATCTATTTAGCATTTAATGTATGGAACAATTGTAATTTTGACCTTTTGAGTCGTGTTCCCTTTTAGCATGTTTACATCCATGAATATGTTTATTATTCTAAATGTCCGTAGTCGGTCATATTTGTGGGAACAAATATGAATATAAGACTATTATGAACATGGATTGGTAGATATTCATAAGGTATGAATATAGAGCAATTGGTTGCTACCAAGGTTCATAGATATTTGTGGGATGCAAATATTGGACTGACCCGCATCTCAATTTTACTACATGGGATCTTCTAGATTGATCATAAGTAAATTTGAGTAAAGGCGAATATCATTTGGTATCCTCTGACCTGAGATACATATTGGGTTTTGATATTCACCAAGTGTTATACCTTGAGCTAGTTCTTCACTGCTCTGAAATAATGGTCAGTACATAAGGCTATGTTGGGTACAACATAAGGTGATTGTGAGAAACGTATGTAGTCAAGATGGAATTTGTTCCTCTTATTCGTTGAGAGCATGATGTCTAAGGCCTGATTAAGTTAAATCAACAAGGAATGATCATTCTGTGTCCTTGGATTTAACATGACATCTGTAACAAAAGGATAGATGATTGATTCACCTAAATCATTTCAAGTTGGATACTTGAAGGGGATGATGTTATTGAATGGCTTTAAGTCACGCGTATTAAGGGTAGTAAACCGTTGTTAGGCGGTATTTACTGCTTGCATCAATCTTCTATGTATCTTGTGCAAGTGGGAGATTGTTGGATTCTGTATGCCCAAGACACATAGAACATTGATGTGGTTAGTACGTTGTGATCCAAGTCGGGTCATACCCAATAACAAGCTTAGCAAACACCAATTAATATTTAATTGATGATATGATCATGCAATTAAATAATTACACCAATTTAGAAAATGGGTTTTCTAAATAAATTATATGTGAGAATGAACAAATTATGAGGATATTTTGTTCATGGATATATTTGTTATGTTGTTTAAATTAATCAAGCAACATCAAATAATAATAGTGTGTGTGTGCATATTTTATATAATTAAAGGTTAATTATGTAATTTATAAGATTTCTCAAATTAAAAGAGTTTTTTTAAAAGGAAGAAAAAAAACCTAATAAGGGTGTGTGTTTTTTGCGGCCGCAAGGGCCTTCCTCTCCTTTTTCTTTTCTTGTTTTTGGAACAAGAAACTCTCAATGAACATACACACATCTGATCTACTCCTCTTTCTCACATGAAATCGCACAAGAACTCGAGTTTCTCTTATGGAAGAGAAGTCATACGGCTGGAACAAAGCCATTGACATCCTCTTGATGTTTCACGGCTGAAATAGATTTTCAGCAGGGGTTTTGATGCGATTTTGGTGTCAAATCCTAGCAAATATGGTGTTTCTTGAAGGCTTGTGGGTATGAGCACTTGAGGACACCTATCCTTGGTGTTTTGGCCATCCAAGGACAGCCACTTCTTCAACAAAACGTAATTTCCAGCAGCTCTAATGTCGGTTCTTCAAATCGCCCATAAAGGTAGTTTGTTGACATTGTTTTGGTTGTTTTAGCATGTTGATAACTAGTTTATTCACATATAAATGATCCTTTGACTTTGGGTTTGTTGAAATAAGATTATGAACTTTAATTTTCAGATTATTGAATAGAATATTAAGTTCTTATTCCGCTGCGTTTTTCTTGTTTAAAATTGTTAAACCACATTGTTTTGGCACAACAAACCCAACATCTTTGAATCTGGTGGAATGTCCAAACCAGGTAAGATGGAGGATGAGTCATTGGCGGGACTAGCCATGACTGAGTTGGAGCTCGGGGGAGCTTCAACTAGCCTTTTGGTACTTGATGATGAAGGGTCGTTGCAACTAGGAGATATGATGAAGTCTTAGCTTGTTCTTTAGGGACTGGAGGCTTGGAAGACTTGTTTAAAGATTTTTGAAGTTACTAGATTACTGGGTTGCTTTGTACTTGAACGGCGGGCTAGAATTTATCGCAAAACCTTCAAGTGGGAGATTGTTGGGTTTGTGAAGGCTTTGGGCTTGGGCCCATGTTTAGTTTTCTTATTCATTAAGTTGTTAACCCTAATTAGTCTCTATATATACCTTATCATGTATTTGTAATCTTTGTACCGAGCAAATAAAGAAAACCCTAGTTGCAGCCCGTGGACGTAGGTCACACCGTCCGAACCACGTAAAATGTTTGTGTTGTTTATTGTTCTATTTTCGCGTGATAATCCTTTGTGCGTGTTCGTGTGTTGGTTCCGCTACGCCGCTTGAGTCCTAAGACTTATGATACAAGGCATTCTACCAAATATCTCATCCAAAATTACTTATACCCTCAACTCTTAATCTCTCAGTTGAAGTCATGTGAGAATCCTTAATATCTATAATGTTCCAGAATCAACTTAGGTGGTTTAAAGCAATGCATGAGGAATTAGGTGCCCTAAAATAGTGATACTTGGTACTTGGAACAACTTCCTACTTGGTTGTAAATGGTTATAAATTGTGAAGCTCAATATTAATGCTTAAAGGCTCACTTGGGCAAACTGCTTGCCTTCACTTTACATGACAAGTTCTTCTTAAGCATGGAAGACACAAAGTAAAACTATCTACTCAACTAGGCATATTTTCTAGCTAGTGTCTAAAGCCACTTCATTTTGAGATTCATGTTGGGCATCATTGGGATATAAGACTAAGTGTTTTGAGGTAGCTTAAATGCGAAACCAGGCTTAGGAATACTTTATTCACACTACTAGTTTAGTGCAATTACTTGAGAAAAAGATGAACAAAGTACTACACATTAGGTTGATTACCCGATCACAAGCTATTGTCTATTTATCAGAGGTCATTTGGTCTCCCGCAATGATGCTAGAAAAGAAAGGAACAACTCTTTCAGTCAGTAGGACCAACGTTCAGAATACTTTAAATATGTTGGATCCCAAGTCCATAACAAGTTTTCAAGTATGGGAGAAAAGGGTGGCACAAGGTTGAAAGGAAACATAATATAAGCTTCATAATTTGAAGTTTTAACTCTTCACAAATAGATATACAAACCTTGTTGGCCCATTTAAGTCCACATGCATTGCACAATGTCCTTGGTCCAGAAGGCCCACGACGCATCATTGGAGTGGATTTTGAGCTGATTCCACAGTGTCTACATCTGCAAAAAGTAGTAGTTACAAGCAGGAAATTAAAACAAGCAATTCAAGTAGAAGATTGGCCAAAACATGGTAATTGATAAGAAAGAAGCTAATAAAATGGACCCAAAAAAGCTCCAAAAACAAAATAGGAAAAACGCTGCTGACATTGTTTCTTCATCCTGGCTAGGACCACCATTCCAATCTGATGTAGCTGTACCTTCATCGGAGGTTGCCTTGGATGATGTGAACTGACCTTTTTTACGCTGCATTCTAGTAAACAGATACAGATCAGATATCAAAGTCAAAAAGTCAGACAAGGTTAGTAATGCACAAAAGGACGCACTCCCTATATATTGGGTAGACCCCATTAATTCTTTTCATGCATTTGTCTTTTTTTAGAATTGGCCTATCAAAATGATTGATTTGAAGGCGAGTCCACAATAGTTTCTAATAACATAAAAACATTCATGATAATTTCAATAAAGACAGGTGGTTTTTAAAATTTTTAATTCCAACAAAGCTTGGTAAGTTCTTATGGCATCTACTTTTCATTTCTTGTACTTGTTCAGTTAGAGAAGAAAACAGAAATCCACTGCAATTGTGAAAGGAAATCAAAACTAGAAATTAGTGGTTGTTACATTATCACTTTGTCTACTTTATTTTGTAATCCCCAATTATAATCAAGCTAATTATAAATTTTGGTTGTTATCTTATCTTACATGCAATATAGTTATGCCTTGATTATTAATTATGGTGTAGTTACATAGTTACTATTTGAACACGTGCATTAAACTAACAAGCACAATATAACCAACCATTTTAATTGTTTACTTTAATTTATGGTTGGTTCTACAATGTTTTTGCTTGGTTCACTATGAAAAACACCTCTAGTTCATCCATGAGATTAGTACCATTAAGCATATACCCCATGCTTTAAATATAACTACATGATGGCCATTTTGACCATGGGCATCGAGAAGAAGAACATTAACTGCATGTATTGACAATTATTACGAGCAAAGAACTGAAAATCTACACAGGAACATCAAGAAAGAAGCAAAACACATCAAGCATGTAAAAGATCACAAACTCTAGCAGCCCTAATACCTTAGAGCAACTTCCTTCCGTACAGTATACCGGATTTTCTTATCAAAACATCTTTCTTTTCTCTTCTCCCTGAACCGATTCAACGAAGCAGCCCTTTGTGGTTGACTTGACCTTGCAGGAAATTCACTCAAACCCTAGACACTTACACAAAAGACCCAATTAAACTAATAAAACAAGAATCCCAAAAGTCAAAACTTGCATGAACAATTTGCAGCTCTTATACCTCTGAGCTTGAGGAGGTACCCCCAAAGTAGGGGCACCAGTTGGTACTTCATACCCACCCAACAGCAATAACACAGCTTGCACCTATACAATCCCCATAAATTAGCAGCAGATCAACTATAAGAATATAAGATCATCATAAATGCATCTACAGATCTACACATGCATTCATAATACACACAAAACTGCGAAAACCTTTTCGGGCGAAACCGCATCAAACACATAAACTTCACCCTGAAACGACAGAGTAAGCTGATCAGCACCACCACCACCACCACACCCACACCTCCGCCACTAACAGGCTGAATTTCATTCTCCGGTACATACAACGCATGCTGCTGAACACTCATATCCTCCATACCACCTTCAAGACCACCACTGGTCTGTAAAGTATGATGCTGCTGTTGATGTTGATGTTGATGATGATGATGGGGATTATGGTGGTCGTAACGGATCTGACTAGGGTTGTCTATAGACTCCTCTTCACCTGCAGCAACATCATCGTCTTCTTGAACCATCACATCTTCCACCATGTGATGCTGATTATCGTTGTTGTTGATACCAATTTGTTGATGATGGTGCAAATTGACGGCATCGTATATCGATGCATGACGATGGTGTTGATTGTTGGTGTTAGCCTCCGACATTCGCCACAAGCATCAAACAAACAAACCCCACAAAATTGCGAGAAATTGCACAGAAATTTGAGTTGGATGTATATGAGATTCAACTAATTGAACCCATGACTTGAATTGAGGGACGTAGAAAGGGAGCAAAAAGCAAGCTTTTTGGAGCCCTAATTGTGGAAGCAAGTTGGATTACGGATGAGGATTTCACAAGGTTCAATTTGGAGATTGTGCACAGAACGGAGGCTTGAAAATGGCAGTCAAGACGCTTCATGAGTTGTACCTTGTGCATAGTTTGTTGTAACAACAGATTTTGGTATTGAAACATCTAATTTAGTGGCAATAATAATTTTAAATATCACAGATAGATATAAATTTTATCATCAAATAAATTTAGATGTTTACTAATAAATTTTGTTGGGTTCAACAATTGAATAAACTAAATATTACCAATTATAATTACATCCAACTAAAGATCTTATTGTATAAGTTTAGAGACCAAGTTGATTATCAGAAGAAAACAAATACAAAACAAAGTCAACGTCAAAACAACAAGAAAAATCAAAATTAGGTCATGATTTAATATTAGTATAAATAGACCCACTAATGTACTTTTGCAAGTGTGGCTTTTGTGCGTGTGTTTCTCATGGTGTAAATCACCATCCAAGGAGAAATCATCTCCTTTGGGTGGGTTTGATTTCACCAGCCATCTATGATTCTCATTGTAACTTGTTTATCAACATTAATGAAATCATAACATTATTATTATCCATCTCTTTATTCTTTGATTCACACACGTCCACTCATCTTAATTCTGATTTCTAGATCTGAACATGATGAATACTAAGATCCAAGCTCAATGAATCTGAAACATTGATTTAGCAAAATAGTATCAAAGCTGTTGTTTGCTGGATTTACCTAGTTTTCAGATCTGATTTCATCTTTAATGATGTCAAGAACAATGAAGAACAAAGTCTCTGTTCATCACAAACCCATCTGTTCATACCCAAAATCAGAAGAAAAACCAACAAATATGTACAACTATGGTACGATTTGAAGAATCGTGAACATACTCATGATTATTCCTTCAAAATTTGATGCAATTGAACAAGATTACCATCAAAAAGAAAGAAACCCGTTTGTTCATCTCAAAATCAAGAAGAAAAATCATCAGATCTATTTTAATATGGTACGATTTGAAGAAATATAATCATTCACTAGATTATTCCTTCAAAATTCGATGCAATTGAACATGATTATCATTAAAAACAAAGAAAATACTGCTGATTTCCCGACCTGCACTGTAGTGTGAAATCGTTTTTGTTCAAGTCTGTAAAGAAATGCGGATGAACAAAAACAAACGCGGATGAAGCTTCATCAAATGCGGATGTATTATACACATATGCGGATGTGTTATACACAAATGCGGATGTGTTATAATCAAATGCGGATGACTTGTCACCAAATGCGGATGACTTGGCAACAAATGCGGATGACTTGTCACCAAATGTGGATGCATTAACACCAAATGCGGTTGACTTGTAAACAAATGTCGGTACTTTAAGCACAAATGCGGATGCTTTGAAATCAAATGTAGATGCATTGAAATCAAATGCGGGTTCCTTGCAAACAAATGCGGATGCTTTGCAAACAAATGCGAATGAGTTGACAGAAATGCTTATGAACAGCTGATGAACAGGACTTCAAAAGAAAACAAAAAAAAACATGAATATGGATGATTGCAACCAACATGCACGTCCATTTTGATCATGAAAAAAAGAGAGTATAGAAATCAACTTTTGTCACTTTTTCACAGATTCATCCAGGGACTTGTACAACTATCAGATGCCCTTTTTGAAGTACTTGAGCTCATATTTTTTATGATGTTTTGCACCCGTGTCTGACTATTGAGCGGACTGTTAGCTGGACTTTAATCAAGGGAGTATTCATTATCTGAAGAATGTCATTTATCAAGTTATTTCAAAAGAGTGGAAGTGTTTTCAACATTAATTCATGTTCCTAATGCAGTTTATTAAAGTTCAAAGCCTCACCATATGCCTAATACATACTAATCCTTTGAGTTGGGATATGAACTGTAATCCAAGAGTTATACAACCCATATCCAATACCAAGAAGTATTCTCAAGTGATTTTAACCTTTGAAGAAATATATTGGGAGGAGCTTAATCTGAGGGGGAACATCAATGAATTGTGCTAGAACATCAATTGATCAAGAAGACATGTGACAAAGAAGATCTTCAAAGTCAAGGTTTGGCAAGCATCAGTTTAGCGGGAGTATTGTTGGGTTCAACAATTGAATAAACTGAAGCTTACAAAATCATAATTACATCCAACTGAAGATCTCATTGTACAATTTAAGACCAAGTTGACTATTAGAAGAAAACAAATACAAGACAAAGTCAACATCAAGACAACAAGAAAAGTCAAAATTAGGTCATGATGTAATATTAGTATATATGACCCACTAATGCATTTTTGCAAGTATGGCTTTTGTGTGTGTGTTTCTCATGGTGTAAATCACCATCCAAGGAGAAATCCTCTCCTTTGGGTGGGTTTGATTTCACTGGCCGTCTATGATTCTCATTGTAACTTGTTTATCAACATCAATGAAATCATAACATTATTATTATCCATCTCTTTGTTCTTTGATTCACACACGTCCACCCATTTTAATTTTGATTTCTAGATCTGAACATGATGAATCCTAAGATCGAAGCTTAATGAATCTGAAATATTGATTTAGCAAACTTCGTTTTTCGTTTCGCGTCCTCTAATTTGATTCAAATAATGGTTTTCATTCAAATGATTTAAATTTGTGATTTTACTTTTTTTTGTGGTTCACAATTCATCCCAATTAACTCTAAGTTACTAACACCATTAATTTCTTTTGTTAAATACAAGAGTTTATAGTTAATTGTGTAATATATTGAAACTAATAAACTAGTTGTGTAATATTTCTCTCTCCTCTCTTCACACTCTCTGCCTTACAACTTTGGTGGACGCCATCACCGCCTCCCCTTCGCATTCGCCACCCTTGAAAGACTATTAATCTCCACCACTTTCTTGACCTTCGCAATCTCCACATGCATACAGGAAACCTTAATATATCATAAATTGATTGTTGCTTTGTATATTTGATTTTTTTGCAATCTTCACACACATACAAGAAACCTTGATATCTCATTAAAATTAATAAAAAACCAAGAAAGCTCCATCCAACACTCTTTTACAACGGGAACCACCGCCATCGATTCAAGAGGAGAAAGCTTACCATCGTTCAATGTTCTATCTTCGATTTAAGTTGAACTCTAACTTCAAATGAAAGTGGTAGATCCAGCTTAAAAAATCAGGGTTATCCAAAAAAACAAATATTAGGATACATTTATTTAGTAATGATTTTTTCGGTACATTTATTCAATTATGGAAAATTTGTTTGCTAATAATAACTTATTTGGAATGAGGTTTCATCTTCAGTGGCATACCCAGAAGATTTTTACAAAGGGGTCGGAAAGTTTTGAGGGTCGGTTCTCTATCGCTAATTATTAATCTTACATTTCAATTTGGGTCAGTCCGGATCACACAATAAAAAGACAAAAAAATAAATTAAACAAATAACATTCAACACTAGATGTGTAAATTGACAAGTGAAGTTGTAAATTACTCAAGATAGGCTCGTCGAAATCTCGAATTGAACCGAGCTTAAAAAAGCTCGAGCTAGAGCTTACACTATTTATACTTATAATCGAGCTCGATTCAAAGCTTCACGTATGTAACACCCGTTATTTCCTTTGAAGCCAAAGAAAGAAGAAAAAAAGAAAAGAAATAAAGCTCAAAGTCGAGGGACCAATCTTGCCAAAATGGGAAAATCTTTGGAGGAGTGGGGGTATAAAAGGGGCATGGCTGCCCACACCCTCTCCCACACTCACTCCATTCAGCCAAGAGAAGAAAATGAGAGAAAAAAGCAAAAAGCTTTGGGTTTTCTTGGATTCTAGCGCGAAAGTCGAAGGTAAAAGGGTTTGTAGGAAGCTCTACTCGAAAAGGCTGTTAATGCGAGTTTTAGGACCCCTCTTTTACATATTTTCAACTAATATTGGGACTAGAACACATGGCAAATCATTTTTGGTTGTGTTGGGTGTAAAGCCCGTATGTATGTGTATATGTATGGGTGTGATTTGGGTGGGGTTTGATTTTGGGCTTGGTTGTGCTTGAATGTTATTGTGGTTATGTTTCTAGGGTTTAGGATGGTTGGTTTTAGCCTAGAACACGTTAGAAAGGGGCTGGAAGCTGAAAACTGCAGTGCAGGTTCGAAGGGGACTGCATTCTGCACCCAGCTAGGGCTATGCCACTGGAAGCCATACGCCGAATGGCATGCGATTGGAGGCCATGAGGCCGAAGGGCATGCGACTGAAGTCCATGCACATGGGTGCCATGCGACTGAGAGTCATACGCATGACGGTCATGCGACTGAAGGAAATGCGCATGACGGTCATGCGACTGAAGGAAATGCGGATGAGGGTCATGCGACTGGGGGAAATGCGGATGAAGGTCATACGACTGAAGCCCATACGCCCGAATACCATGTGACTTAGGTTCATATGCATGGGAGTCATGTGACTGAAGGCTATGCGACTGGGAGTCCATACGCCTAAGTGTTCATTCGCCCATAGTGCCCATACGCCTAAGTGTTCTCAAGCGTATGGAAGACCATGCGACTGAATAGGGTCCATATGCCTAGATAGGGCTCATGCACCCAAAAGAACTTAGTTTATCATCTGATTTTTGGGGGAACACTGTTATGTAGGCTTTGACTTGGAGGATTTCCGAGGGTTCATGTAAGTTGACTTTCGAGGTCATAGACATTGTGATGGGCTTGATGTATGTTGGGTGCTTATGCACGATTGTATGTATGTGGTATGTTATGTATGTATGTTGTGCCTTGTATGGTGATGCTATATGTTTATGTTTTTGTTCCTTGCTTTGTATGATTGTCTTCCCGTGGCTTTACTTGTATGTTAATGAATGAAATGAAAAGTATTATGTAACGTAAAGTGAAAGATAATGAAAAGAGGAACGAAATGAAAGAATGCATGCATTGATAAATGAACGAACGCAAGAAAGGCTTGCAAGCAAATGTATGGAGGTTCACACTCAATGAGGAGTGTTAGCTCAACCATGTGCGGGTTAGCTACCCCATGAGGATGCACATTGGGGCTTAATCCATGTGATTAAGCAAATGTATGGAGGTTCACACCCAATGAGGGGTTGTCAGCTCAACTGTGTGCGGGTTAAATACCCCATGAGGATGCACACAGGGGTTCAATCTTTGTGATTGACCATATGTATGGGGTCCTTGTCGCTTAACCCTAGTTGAATTGCTTGGTGCTTTAGAGGGGGTTAGCACATGACAGGACCTAGATGGAAACGAATGATAATAATGTATGAAATGAACGATGATGAAGATAATAACTATTATCTATGTGTACGTACGATGTGTGACCATGTTCTAAGTATGGTATGATTTGAAAGAAAGTAAAGGATGGTTTAAACAAAAGATAAAGTATGCTTTATTATAAAACTATAACTCACTCAGCAACGTTGACTTTTATGTATTTCCAGTTGGCAGGTAATGTTGCTGAGGATGGCACGGGGCGGCTATCAGCTCTTTTGGATGGCATTATTTTGTACAATGTTTTTGCATTATAATGCGAACAAACAATATTTTGTAATGAATGTTGTCTTATGTTGCAAAAACGTTTATTATAATGAAATGAAATGTTTGTTTTAATGTTTCCACTGCAACGTTTTCTTTAAATTGATGTAAGTATATGTTTTATGTGCAACGATTGACTAGCTGTGAGTGTCCCGGGAACAGGGCCTTACAAGTTGGTATCAAAGCCAAAGTTTAAGTGAAACGGGTAAAATTTCAATAAACCAAAACTTAAACTGAAAATGGGACGGAAGGAGAGGGATGCCAGTCCGAGTAGCTGCGTGCCATCAAGTATTTTCTTAATGATAACCGGTATTATGTGCGCATGTTTGTGGTTATGTGTTGTTTGTAGATTTAGATACTGATGTAGCCAGGATAGGTAATGCTTGGGGTATGAAGAGTAAAGTAAGTGTTATCACAACTGGCCACTATAATTAGGACTTACTATATTTGACATAAATTAAGCTGTTCCCTTGAATGACCGTGTTAGTGTTTGAATATTTCAGTGTGTGTGTGGATGGCCAGCGGTAGATCTTCTAAAGCTTCTAGTGGAGGTTGTGGTGCTGAACCGCGGCCCGAAAGAGAATGGCCTAGAGTTGAAAAGGTGGTTCATGAAGAACCCGAGACCCCTCATCCGGAGGGTGGTGATGAGAGCGCCAATTTGAGAGCCTCTGTAAAAGAGGCTGTTGTGGAAGAAGTCCATCAGGTCATGCAGACGATCTTACTGTGTGTAGTGACTGAAGTGATAAAGGCTGTACGGAAAGGAGAAAGAAAGGAGAGAAACAAGTCTTCGGGAGGACGGGAGCAAATAGTCTGAAATGGTTCTCTCCGATGATGAAGAGGAGGAAGAAGAAGAGCCTGCGCCAGAGGCGGCACAGGCTGTAACTACAGGGCATTTCAAAGGTGTAAGCCCCCTACTTTTAATGGTAATGGCACTGCTGCTGCTGCTCACCGATGGGTGAGGGAAATGGAAGCTGTTCGGAATATCAGCGAGTGCCGAGAAGACCAGAAGATGAAATTTGCTGCCCACTCGTTTGTGGACTTGGCTCTGTGTTGATGGGATAATATAGTCTAAGCCGAGGGTAGTCGGCAATTAGGAGAATGAGGTGGTCTGAGTTGAAAAAGTTGGTGATCGAGGAGTTCTGTCCTCCTAGGGAAATGGATAAGGTGGAAAGGGAGTTCCTGTAGCTGGAAGTGGGAACAATGGCTCATCAGCAATACACTACGAAGTTTAATGAAATGGCACAGCTGGTGCCGAATCAGGTGAGGCCTCTATCATGAAAGATTAAGTAGTATACTTAGGGCTTGCAGACAGATATCCGTAGGCACATGATCGCTGCCCGACCGAGGACGTTTAGGTTGGCGGTTGATTTGGCAGGAAGGTTGTATGATGAGCGAGTGGTGGTGGTGGCTGAGGTGAGCAAGAAGAGTGGTGGCGACCGAATTGGAATGGGAAAACGTTTGGTCGGGGTGGTGCCTCGACAAGTAACAAGAAGGCACGGGTGGACTATCGTCGTGTGGTCACACTTGGTACGAGGTCGAAGAGATGTGGTAAATACAAGAAAGAGGATTCGGGGGAATGCAAATGGGGATCGAACATCTGCTTTAAGTGCAGGAAGCCTGGTCATATGGCTAGAGATTGTGGGGTTATGAGGTGTTTCAACTGTGGGGAAAGTGATCACATGAGTAGGGATTGTAAGAAGCCAAGGGCTGAGGGTTCTGGGGTGAAGAAGAACGGAGGTGAAGGACCAAGGGCGAGTGCTAGAGCGTTCACGATGACGCAAGAGGAGGCTAGGACGGACCCTGATGTTGTGTCGGGTACGTTTCTAGTAAACCAAACTTTAGCCTCTGTATTATTCGATTCTGGTGCTAGTAAAAGTTTCATTTCTGCTGCTTTCTGTGCTAAATTGCTTGTTAGTAGTAAGAATATAGATGCGCCATTTGATGTAGAAACTGCCATAGGTAAGTCTACCAGGAATTCTGAGATGATTGAAGACTGTGATGTGGAATTAGAAGGTCGTAAATTTCCTGTTAGACCGTTCGTGATGACCTTAGTTGGTTTCGATATAGTTCTTGGGATGGATTGGTTAGCAGACTACGAGGCGAACATTGTGTGTCGCAAGAAGATGATTCGTTTGACTGCGCTTGAGGGGAGTATGGTGACGGTTTATGGGGATCAGGTCACGACGATCCTGAAAGTAATCTCAATGGCGTGACGGAAAAGTGTATGAGGTGTGGATGTAGCGCCTACTTGGCTTATGTAAAAGCGTGGATACACCAACACCACAACTGTCTGAAGTACCGGTTGTGTGTGACTTTCCAGACGTGTTCCCAGAAGACTTACCAGGAATGCCACCTGACCGCGAGATCGAGTTCCAGATTGATTTGATACCAGGTGCCCAACCTGTTGCCAAGACACCGTATCGATTGGCTCCGACAGAGATGAAAGAGTTGATGGAACAGTTGCAAGAGCTACTTGATAAGGGGTAAATAATGCTTAATAAATTATTATTAGTCTAAATGTTCTTTTCAAATAATATTTTTTAAATCTTGATTAATTAATCAATTTATTCCTTAAACTTTTATTTAATTTTTAAAACTTATAGAACAATATAAGTTTCTATTATTGATCATTCTTGTTTTAAGACTTTAGAAAGATTATTTAAAACGATTAAAGTGACTTTAAATACTTCTATATTATTTTGCAAACTATATAAATAAGTATTCAATAAATCATTTTTATCAAATTTTAAATAATTAATTTCTAAATTAATTACATATTTTCACACATTTTATTTAATCTTTATTAATTCAATAAATTATATTATTGAATCATACACTATCATTCTTAGTCTTAATTGATTTATACCATCTTTATTAAACCAATTCATAAACGATTCATTATTTTATTTAATTATTTAAACCCTCAAATTCCAATTGAAACCCTAGTTGACGTCTCATTATTAATCTTATTATCGAACTTAATCTTGGAATCTATACGTTTAGGTAACTTGTAAGAGAAATCATTGGAGTCTCGTTTAAATTCTTATCATCACCTTGTATATATCATGTGAGTTCTCCATGCCCCTTTTTACTTTATTTCACACCTTTTGGGTTGAAACATGTTAACCTTATAAACTTACACTTGTAAACATCTTGATACTTGTAAATGCACATGTAATTCATCTTTACCTTTTTGTCATGGTTGTTTGTGTTATTGTAAGTCTTGTATGAGATACATATTTTGTTTACAATCATTAACTATTGCTAGCCTGGCAACGTCTTAGATCTTTGGGCCTGACAGGTCTATTTGGTGCTAAAGCCGATGTATTGCCGGCTCCTGATGACGTATGCTTGTTCATCATAGGAACCAAATACACTTAGCC
Source organism: Flaveria trinervia (assembly GCA_025506515.1). Taxonomy (NCBI): domain Eukaryota; kingdom Viridiplantae; phylum Streptophyta; class Magnoliopsida; order Asterales; family Asteraceae; genus Flaveria; species Flaveria trinervia. The sequence continues at coordinate 25,638,785 of CM046453.1, read as the reverse complement.
AATCATATATACTTGTAATCAAGTCGAGGTTTGGTTGTAACTGTATGTGTTCTATAAGCTTGCTAACTCGAAACCATTGATATGAATTGCTACTTGTAAACCTTTATATATATATATATATATATATATATATATATATATATATATATATATATGTATGTATGCTTGTGTTAAACCATGGGAACTCACCAACTTTCAAAGTTGACCCTTTATTTTTAACATGTTTCATGTTTGATACTTGAGGATTCTCTTCGTGCTCATATAAGACTTGGACCTAGTTTAACTAAATATGTTATTTCTTTGTTTGAAACTCTTGTATTGTATGGACTTATTTGTCTTGTAATGTTTAATGATAAATGATATTTAATATTATTACAACTTATTTAGTTCCATGTGCTATGAACAATCGTTTCATATTCTTCCGCCCCGATGATTCCGCCGTCGGTCGGGGTGTGACATGAACATCCCTTTCCTTTTGAACTTGTGAGGGAGGTAGACCTAAATGAGAAAGACAAAGATGATCAACAAGGTGCTGTAGGCCAATCTTCTCAGTTAAAAGGCTCAAAGAGTAAGAAAAAGATGGCTTTTAGACCAAAGTCCAATAAAAATAAGAAGTCAGAGTCATCCACTTCCAAACCTCAGGATGAATCAGATCATCCTAAGAAGGTGCATGAAGAGGCTACTCCAATAACTCCTATTCAAGTAGCTCCTCTAGCATCAGGAAGACCCATCTTATCCTGGACTTACACTAATAATCCTGAGAGATGGCATGTGATCAGAGATCAAGGTATTGAAGATGTTTACACATGGCAAGATATGCTCAATCTACATCTGCATGATCTTTTTAAGATGAGAAGACACTATGAGAGTTTGAGTGATCTTGACCATCTAATGAAGAAAGGATTGGTCATCATCATGATGATGACTGTTAATATCTGAAGTCTTCAAATGTTTTGGTAGCATAAGCCTAGGGGGAGTTTGTAATAAGGCTGATGCATCCAAAACATCCAATAACATCTAATACATCCAAAGTCTATCCTGCATGCATGCACTAAGTGTTAAGTATAATGCTCCGGAAGTTTTACACTTTATCTTAGAAAATACTCTAAGTGTAAAATCTTCTGAAACCAAGACCAACATCTTCTGAAGCTTAAAGTGAAGTCTTCTGAAGCTTCAAGGACAAAGTCTTCCGAAGCCAAGAAATGAAGACAAATGATCTTCCGAAGACTTTTGAAGACATGCTTTTATCTGATGTACTTTACCATAAAGCTGGACCACTTTCCGCTACAACTCTGTTGACTCACCAACTCTCATTACTTGGTGAAAAGGTCCATGCTTTTGGTAAACTATACATTGAGGTCTTAAGTCTGTGTTTTCCACTTTATGTACTTTTATCCTTTTTGTAATATATTAGGATGTGAGCTATGGAATATCATAGTCACTAGTCAAAAGGCAATCTGCCTTTTGACTCTATATTTGGTTTTGTTGTCTAGTTCAAATGTTTTCAGCTGGCTTTCTAAGTATGGCCGACTGTAGGATGTAGTATAAAGTATCTCAGGTCCTTGTAACTTCAGAATATGCTTAACACTTGTAAAACAACTTGAGAGCAATATACAACATTCTTGAAAACCATTTATCTATGTTGTTTGTTCTTGGTTCTGTTTCATATTTACTTATGTTCTTAGCATCATTCAAGCAGGTTATTTAGTTTCCCATTTGATCTGTTAAGTGTTCTAACACCACTCTTCTAATTGTGTGTTTGTGTTGTAAGTGACTAACCCTCCTAAACGGTCCTTCAATTAGATCTCATAATCAAGAGCCTAAAAACTCTAATACCAATTACAGGATCGGCGATTGTCTCAAGACAACTCTCAAACTCACTTGGTCTCACTCGAGTATATCAAGTAGATTCTTTTCACTAAGTTGATGATGATATACTAAGTTAATGAGCACATGAATGGTTTTCAAGATACTTGTATATATTACTTCTTAACTCAATGTTACAAAACTCTTACAAGCATTACTTAGTGAGTTACAATGAAAAACTATATATATACACACTACTATCTATAGGCGGTTATACTTGGATAACTAGCTTGGAATTTACATGCATTAATGAATGAACGAACGTAGAAAGGCTTGCAGGAAAATGTATGGAGGTTCACACTCAATGAGGAGTGTTAGCTCAACCGTGTGCGGGTTAGCTACGCCATGAGGATGCACACTGGGGCTTAATCTGTGTGATTAAGCAAATGTATGGAGGTTCACACCCAATGAGGTTCACACCCAATAAGGGGTTTTCAGCTCAACTGTGTGCGGGTTAAATACCCCATGAGGATGCACACAGGGGTTCAATCTTTATGATTGACCATATGTATGGGGTCCTTGTCGCTTAACCCTAGATGAATTGCCTGGTGCTCTAGAGGGGGGGGGGGTTAAGCACATGACAGGACCTAGATGGAAACAAATGATAAAAAATGTATGAAATGAAAGATGATGAAGATAATAACTATTATCTATGTGTACATACGATGTGTGATCACGTTCTAAGTCTGGTATAGTTTGAAAGAAAGTAAAGGACAGTTTTAAACGAGAGATAAAGTATGTTTTATTATAAAACTAGAACTCACTCAACAATGTTTACTTTTATGTGTTTCCATTTGGCAGGTAATGTTGCTGAGGATGGCATGGGGCGACTACTCAGCTCTTTTGGATGGCATTCTTTTGTACAATGTTTTTGCATTATTATGCGAACAAACGATATTTTGTAATGAATGTTGTCTTAGTTTGCAAAAGCATTTATTATAATGAAATAAAATGTTTGTTTTAATGTTTCCACTGCAACATTTTCTTTAAATTGATGTAATTATATGTTTTATGGGCAATGATTGACCAGCTGTGAGTGTCCCGGGAACGGGGCTTTACAAGTTGGTATCAGAGCCAAAGTTTAAGTGAAACGGGTAAATTTTCAAATAAACCTAAACTTAAACTGAAAATGGGATGGAAAGGGGAGGGATGTTAGTTCGAGTAGCTGCGTGCCATAAGGTATTTTCTTAATGTTAACCGGTATTATGTGCGCATGTATGTGGTTATGTGTTGTTTGTAGATCTAGATACTGATGTAGTCAAGATAGGTAATGCTTGGGGTATGAAGAGTAAAGTAAGTGGCTAATCACAACTGGCCACTGTAATTAGGGACTTACTATATTTGATATAAACTAAGCTGTTCCCTTGAATGACCGTGTTGGTGTTTGAATCTTTCAGTGTGTGTGTGGATGGCCGGTGGTAGATCTTTGAAAGCTTCACATTGTGGAGGTCGTGGTGCTGAATTGCGACCCAAAAGAGGAAGGCCTAGAGTTGAAAAGGTGGTTCATGAAGAACCGAAGACCCCTCATCCGAAGGGTGGTGATGAGAGCGCCAATTTGAGAGCCTCAGTAAAAGAGGCTCTTGTGGAAGAAGTTTATCAGGTCATGCTGACGATCTTACTGTCTGTAGCGACTGAAGGGATAAAGGCTGCACGGGAAGGAGAAAGAAAGGTGAGAAACAAGTCTTTGGGAGGACGGGAGCAATTGGAGCCTGAAACGGTTCTCTCCGATGATGAAGAGGAGGAAGAAGAAGAGCCTGCGCCGGAGGCGGCATAAGGCTGTAACTATGGGGCATTTCAAAGGTGTAAGCCCCCTACTTTTGATGGTAATAACACTGCTGCTGCTGCTCCCTGATAGGTGAGGGAAATGGAAGCTGTTTTGAATATCAACAAGTGCCGAGAAGACTAGAAGGTGAAATTTGCTGCCCACTCGTTTGTGGACTCATCTCTGTGTTGGTGGGATAATATAGTCCAAGCCGAGGGTAGTCGGGCAATTAGGAGAATGAGGTAGTCTGAGTTGAAAAAGTTGGTGATCGAGGAGTTCTGTCCTCATAGGGAAATGGATAAGGTGGAAAGGGAGTTCCTGCAGCTGGAAGTAGGAAAAATTACTCATCAGCAATACACTACGAAGTTTAATGAAATGGCACGGCTGGTGTCGGATCAGGTGACGCCTCTGTCATGAAAGATTAAGTGGTATACTCAGGGCTTGCCGACAAATATCCGTAGGCATATGATCGCTGCCCGACCGAGCACGTTTAGGTCGGCGATTGATTTGGCAGGAAGGTTGTATGATGAGCGAGAGGTGGTGGTGGCTGAGGTGAGCAAGAAGAGTGGTGGCGACCGGAATTGGAATAAGAAAATGTTTGGTCAGGGTGGTGCCTCGACTAGTAAGAAGAAGGCACGGGTGGACTATCGCCGTGTGGTCACACTTGGTACGAGGTCGAAGAGATGTGGTAAATGTAGGAAAGAGCATTCGGGGGAATGTAAATGGGGATCGAACATCTGCTTCAAGTACGGGAAGCCTGGTCATATGGCTAGAGATTGTGGGGTTATGAGGTGTTTCAACTGTGGGGAAAGTGATCACATGAGTAGGGATTGTAAGAAGCCAAGGGCTGAGGGTTCTGGGGTGAAGAAGAACGGAGGTGAAGGACCAAGGGCGAGCGCCAGAGCGTTTACGATGACGCAAGAGGAGGCTAGGACGGACCCTGATGTTGTGTCGGGTACGTTTCTAGTAAACCAAACTTTAGCCTCTGTATTATTCGATTCTGGTGCTAGTAAAAGTTTCATTTCTGCAGCTTTTTGTGCTAAATTGCTTGTTAGTAGTAAGAATATAGATGCGCCCTTTGATGTAGAAACTGCCATAGGTAAGTCTACCAGGATTTCTGAGATGATAGAAGACTGTGATGTGGAATTAGAAGGTCGTAAATTTCCTGTTAGACCGGTCGTGATGACCTTAGGTGGTTTCGATATGGTTCTTGGGATGGATTGGTGAGCAGACTACGAGGCGAACATTGTGTGTCGCAAGAAGATGATTCGTTTGATAGCGCCTGAGGGGAGTATGGTGACGGTTTATGGGGATCAGGTCACGACGATCCCGAAAGTAATCTCAATGGCAGTGGTGGAAAAGTGTATGAGGCGTGCATGTAGCGCCTACTTGGCTTATGTAAAAGATGTGGATACACCAACACCACAACTGTCTTAAGTAGTAGTGTGTGTGACTTTCCAGACGTGTTCCTAGAAGACTTACCAGGAGTGCCACCTGACCGCGAGATCAAGTTCCAGATTGATTGATACCAGGTGCCCAACCTGTTGCCAAGGCACCGTATCGATTGGCTCCGACTGAGATGAAGAGTTGATGGAGCAACTGAAAGAGCTGCTTGATAAGGGGTTTATTAGGTCAAGTATCTCTCCTTGGGGTGCTCCTTGATAAGGATGTGTATTGACTACCGTGAGCTGAATAAGTTGACAATAAAGAACCGATACCCCTTGTCGAGAATTGATGATTTGTTTCACCTGCTTCAAGGTGCCAGTTGGTTCTTAAGGATAGATCTTCGATCGAGCTACCATCAGTTAAAGGTGAAAGAGTAGGATATTCCTAAAACAGCTTTTCGCACGCGTTATGGTTACTACGATTTCCTTGTTATGTCATTTGGTTTGACCAACGTGCGAGCTGCTTTTATGGACTTGATGAATCGAGTGTGTCAGCCGATGTTGGATAAATCAGTGATTGTGTTTATTGATGATATCCTGATTTATTCCAAGAGTAAAGAGGAGCATGCCAGCCACATTCGAGAGGTGATTGAGACGTTGAGAAGGGAGAAACAATATGCTAAATTCTCCAAGTGCATGTTCTGGTTGTGCGAAGTTTAGTTTTTGGGTCATGTAGTGAATCCCGAGGGGATTATGGTGGATCCAGCAAAGGTGGAGGTGGTGATGCAATGGATGTCTCCAAAGACGCCATCCGAGATTCGTAGTTTCTTGGGTTTGGCGGGCTATTACAGAAGATTCATTCAAGACTTCTCTAAGATCACTTCTCCAGTAACCAAGTTGACCTGGAAAGATGTAAAGTTTGTATGGGGTCAAGCTCAAGAGAAGGCGTTCGAGGAATTAAGGCATGGTTGACTCAAGCTCTTGTTCTGTCATTACCCGATAGAAATGAAGATCTGGTGGCTTATTCTGATGCTTCCTACTCGGGGTTGGGGTGTGTGTTAATGCAGCGAGAAAAGGTTATAGCCTATGTATCCCGATAGTTGAAGGTTCATGAGGTCAATTATCCTACTCATGACTTGGAGCTAGCAGTCGTGGTCTTTGTGTTAAAGATTTGGAGGCACTACCTTTACGGGACGAAGTGCACCATATTCACTGACCACAAGAGCCCGAAGTACTTCTTTGAGTAGAAGGACCTGAACATGAGGCAGAGACGAGGTTGGAGCTCATAAAAGATTATGATTGCGAGATCCATTACCATCCAGGCAAAGCCAATGTGGTGGCAGACGCCCTTAGCCGAAAAGAGAGACCCGAGCCAATTCGGATGAGAGCTTACGAGTTGATCATGACCTCTGATGTGATGAAGCAAGTCAAAGAGTTCCTAGATGAGGCACTGAAAGAAGATCATCTTAACTCTGAAAGATGGAGAGGTCTAATTGCAGAATTAGGTGAAAACACACTCGGTGTTAGAACCCGATTCGGACGGATGTGGATTCCTCGTTTTGGGGATCTACGCATGAAGATTATGGACGAAGCTCATAAGACTCGATACTCTATTCATCTCGGTGCTACAAAGATGTACCAAGACATGAATAAAGATTATTGGTGGCCGAGTATGAAGCATGATGCGGTGGAGTATGTGAGTAAATGCCTTACTTGTTTATAAGTGAAGGCCGAGCACCAAAAGCTGTATGGAAAGATCTAACCTTTAGATATACCGTAGTGGAAGTAGGAGCACATAACCATGGATTTTATTATGAATCTACCGTGTACCCCGAAAGGGTATGATGCCATATGGGTGATAGTTGACCATTTGACGAAGAGTGCTCAATTTCTAACGATCCGTGAGACATATTCATCCGAGAGGTTGGCTGATCTTCATTAAGGAGATTGTAACTCGTCAATGTGTGTCGGTGTCTATTGTGTCTAATCGTGAGACCCGGTTTACATCTAAATTTTGGAAGAAATTCCACGGCGCGATGGGAACGAGGTTACATATTAGCATAGCTTATCATCCTCAGATGGATGGTCCTTCAGAAAGGACTATTCAGATGTTGGAAGATATGCTTCGGGCATGCGTCATTGATTTTGGAGAAAGTTGGGATGACCACTTACGGTTAGCTGAGTTCTCATATAACAACAGTTATCATGCCAGCATTGACATGCCCCCTTATGAGATGTTATATGGTAGGAGATGTAGGACACCCGTGTGTTGGGGTGATGTTGGTCAGAAAGAGTTAGGAAGCGTCAAGGTGATCGAGGCTACGATTGAGAAGCTTGAAAAGATCAAGGCCTTCATGAAGGAAGCCAAAGATAGACAGAAGTCGTGTGCTGATAAACGACGTAGACCGATTGAGTTCTAGGTGGGTGACATGGTTATGTTGAAGGTCTCACCTTGGAAGGGTATCATTCGGTTTAGAAAGCGGGGCAAGTTGAGCCCGAGATACATAGGGCCATTCCGAATCATTACTAGAGTAGGAAAGGTTGTCTATTGATTAGAGTTACCAGAGGAGTTAAGTGGAATTCATCCGACATTCCACGTATCTCATCAAAGGAAATGTTTAGCAGACGAAGATATGGTTGTACCACTAGAAGATATCGAGGTAGACAAACGGCTCAATTATGTGAAGCAACCAGTGGCAATCATTGATCGTAAGAGAAGAGATTGAGGAATAAAGTGGTCCCACTTGTGCGCATACAGTGGAAGCACAGAAAGGGATTTGAGTCTACGTGGGAGACTGAAGAAGAGATGAGACAACATTACCCATGTATGTTCGAGGAATAACAAGTTTCGGGGATGAAACCTATTTAAGGGGGGTGGACTTGTAACACTAGGTTATTTCCTTTGAAGAAAAGAAAGAAGAAAAAGAAAGAAAAGAAATAAAGCCCAAAGTCGAGGGACCAATCATGCCAAAACAGGAAAATCTTTAGAGGAGTGGAGGTATAAAAGGGGCATCTCTACCCACACCCCACTCCCACACTCACTCCATTCGGCCAAGAGAAGAAAGGGAGAGAAAAGGGCAAAAAACTTCGGGTTTTCTTGGATTCGAGCGCGAAAGTCGAAGGCAAACGGGTTTGTAGGAAGCTCTACTCGAAGAGGCTGTTAATGTGAGTTCTAGGAACCCTCTTTTACACGTTTTCAATTGATTTTGGGGCTGGAACACATGGCAAATCGTTTTTGGTTATGTTTGGTGTAAAACCCGTATGTATGTGTATGTGTATGGGTGTGATTTGGGTGGGGTTTGATTTCAGGCTTGGTTGTGCTTGAATGTTGTTGTGGTTGTGTTTCTAGGGCTTAGGATGGTTGGTTTTAGCCTAGACCACATTAGAAAGGGGCTGGAAGCCAAAAACTACAGTGCAGGTTCGAAGGGGACTGCATTTGTGAATCCAAGGATCGCAATCAGGAATTATCAGTGTCGGTTGTAGGCAAGTCAACGTTTGCGGAATCAATGTTGACTTGGATTAATTGTATTGTAGTAAAATTTTAATACCAATAAGGATTCAAGAACACACTAAAAGAACACAATTAATGAATATATGTATTTCATTAAAACATGTTAATTATTACAAATAATGAATGAATGATATTGAATTTTGTGATGAATGATGCGACGGCTGCTAGGGTTTGATTGTGAGATTTGATGTGATGTTTGCTGTTTGTGGAAATGTTGTATTGATATTGCTGTTGCCATACAAACCTCTATCAATTCAAAACCTAGGATCCATATTTATAGACAATAATGTTTCTGTTAAGGAAACACCGGATCTCTTGGGATTTGAATTGATTCTGTTAAAGAGTCAGCAGATTTCTTGGGATTCACATAACTTTCTTGTTGACTTGTAACACTTGTATTGTTTGAATACAAGTGTTTGGACTCCGCAGGAAAATTGTCTTCCGTAGTTGATTGTTCTTCTGTAGGAATCTTGTTCTTCCGTAGAAGTTTTGTTCTTCCCTAGAAGTCTTGTTCTTCCATAGATGTTTTGTTCTTCCGAAGATGTTTTGCTCTTTAGTTCTGGTTGTTCAACTGCAGAAGATCTTCGAATGTAATTTTACTTGTAAGAAACATATCTACAGAAGAACAAAATGTTCATCCGTAGATGTTTCTTACACTTGATCATTTCAGAAATTGACCAGTATAATGTTTATACCTGCAACCATACATAAATCAACACACATATAAATAGGTTAACCTATATATATAATGCATACACAATAATGAATTACAACCATTCAGTACAGATATTAATTCAAGTACTAAGCCTATACAAATGGACTAGATCTACTGATCCTAGACCTAACAATACTCCCCCTTAGGCTTAGATACTTGTAAAGCTCTTCAAAACTGAAAGCATCTTTAATCTTGAAACCATTTTCTTGTTGAAATATGATACTGCATCCTTTTGATCATCGTATTTGTACTTGATCTCCATTCTGCATATCCTTGAAGTGTCTCAAAAGTCAACCCCATACATCTTCTTCAGTGGTGTGGGTTTCCACAACACATTGATTGTTAATAATCTCCAACTCATCTTCTTCTGAGATTCTCAGTTCTGATATATCTTCAATGTTAGCTCCCTTCAACATCCCAGTATTATACCTTCTTCTCTTGTATGCTTTGGCATGCAACTTATCCACAACTTGAATCATGTGCACATATAGACACAAGTCATTCTGAGCCCTTTCATCGGTTAGCTTTGGGAAGAATTTGTCGTGAAGGTATGAAGTATAACTAGGGTGGAGCAGTTTGATCTCCAGTGGGTCAAATATTCTGATTCTTTCAGCTTTCTTCCCTTCTGCATTCCATAGCAGCACTAATTCTTTGGTCTTCTCAACATATCCCCATTCTGTTATGGGATAAGTATATTGATTCCCATCTATTCTTTTAATAATAGCTGACTTATTGCTTTGACATCCAACCCTCTTCAAGAACTCATCATCCACCATCGTAGAGGAGTTAGATTTCAGTCTGTTCATTCTTTGTAACCTTCTTTTGTGCTCATCATCCTCTCTCTTTGCTTCCTTAAGCACATCATCTCTGAATTTTGTTTTTAGCTTTCCCACTAACATAGAAAAGTCTCTTCCTCTTGGGTGAACATGATAGTTAGAAATAATCAAGCTTTGCAAATCTTTGAGATCACATTCAGGTAGGCACGATACTGATGCTATATCTTTGAAGTATTGAATCCTTCCAGATGTTCTTTTGATGATAGCACAGTCCCATTCTTGATCATATTTCCATGCCATGATTATGTTGTCTTCCAGAGAGGATGGACTAGTAATGTGGTCAAAAAATTCTATTAATGTAGACTTCTTCTCTGTGATTTCTCTAAGTCTTGTTCCTAATGGCCACACTTTGCCAGGAATGACTGCTCTTGGTTCTTTGATCAGTTTTTCTTTTCCTTTGTGCTGATCTTTAGATTCAACATTATAGGATTAGCAGGAAGTTTGCTTTGTTGCTCATAAGATGGGTGTGGAGCTTCAGTTCTGAATTTGACTCCAGTATCAAGTTCAACAGACATTACATGTTCCATCATTCTTCTCAGCTCAACAATACTTCTTCCTTTAAGCTCATGACCCTTATAGTTGTGATCTTGTAGCCAACATACCATATTGTACTTGCTTAGTTTTGTTGTATCACAATGACCTAGATCTTTCTTAATTTTCTGAATTGCTTGAAAAGTGGTGAATGCTTCATAGTCACAATTTGGAATTATGAACCTTGCAAGCTCAAACTCTTTCAACATATCTTTCATCTCAGTCAAGTTTATTCTTTCAACCATGTCAAATGGGAACCCATGATTGATCAGTGTCATAAACACAGATGACTCGGGCCTCTCTTCCATAATGTCTTTTGTTGTAAGAAGAACACCAGCCTTTGATTCTTCTTGAGCTTTGTTAGATTCATCTTCAATCAGCTCTCTCCATTCAGCATCACTCTCAGCTTCATCTTCATCACGAGTTACTTGCTTTAATGGTGACACATCCACTGAAGGAGTGTGTTCAGAAGATGTATGCCTTGACTTCTTGGGTGTCTCTTCAATATTGATTGTTTGTATATTTACTGAACTCAAATACTTCTTTTTTCTTGAGTATTGCATAAGTTGTTTTGAAGTTTCAGCAGGTTCTTTAGTTGCTCTGATTCAATAACAGATATCTTCATCTTCACCTGATCAATCTCTTCTTTTTTCTTCTTAACAAAGCTGATTGATCATAGAGAGACTTATTCATTTGATCAATCTTCAGCCTTAGCCTTTTATTTTCATATTCTCATTCTTTGATGAGTCTTTAAGTTCTTTAACTAGCTCATGCAGTGCATCAATCACTTCATTGTTTTCTTGAATGTTCTCCCTCAATCTTTTAAGACTTGATTCTTACTTCATTAGCTGATCATCTTTTACTTTCATCATTCCCTTCAACTCTTGAATTCTTTGCTTTCTATTGTTAGACTTTAGAACAAGCTTGTTGTATTCAGCAACTAGATAACTCTTGCTGACATGGATATCAGTATCACTTAGATCATCTTCATTGTAGGCAATCACATCAACATAGTTTGCCTCTTCTTCTTCTCCCTGATGTTGAGAAGCAATCTCATCATCATTTACTTCTTCATGGGCTACACTTGCTGAGCTTGAACTGACCTCAATAGCTTGATCTTCTGGTTCTTGATGTGGTTGTTGTTGTTGGTCAGTGACCGAAGAGACTGGTTTAGTTTCATCTGAGAGTACAAGGAATTCAGTTTTGGTTAACGACAGTTGAACTGTACTTGCTTGTGAGGCTAACTCTGTCTCCCTAGTGTATATGCTCTCAGTGGATGAATTTTCTGGATCTGGAGGTTGTTGAAAAAGTTGCATTTGAAGTTGATTTGGTGATTGAGGGTGAATTGGAGAGATAGGTTCTGTTTTTTGGCTGGCTGGTGATTGTGGTTGGGGTGTTTGTTGTAGATTGGTGATATAGGGTGAATTGGAGAGATAGGTTCTGTGTTCTGGCTGGCTGGTGAATTTGGTAGGGATAGTTGAGGTTGATGATGTATGGGTGATATATCTGGTGAGTTGGTTGCTAAAACCTCCTGTTGATCTTCCCACACAAGCTCTTGAGGAATGTTTGCATGAGCATCTACCACATGATCAAACATGGGCATGTCTCCTCCTTCATATTTCCCAGATATTTTATTCAGTATGGATCTGGCAAGGTGTGCTTGAACAAACACACCACCATCCACAGTAGTTCCAGGCAGATCAACATTAATGATTAGTTGCAGAAACCTTGGAAACATATACATCTTGTCAGCCTTCTGTACTTTGATGTGATAACATAAGCAGTTGAAGATGTACTTTGAGTAATTATAGGTTCTTCCCTCAAAAACACCAATAATGCCTGAAGAGATATGCCTTGAAAATCTGTCAAGTCCAGATTTTCTATTTGAGATGCACTTAAGATAAGTGTGGCAGAGAAATCTGTACGGCTTGCAGAGTCTTCCTTTCTTGATTTCTCCCTTCTCAAAATCACCATCATACCCCATCAAAAGAGAAACTTTCTCTATGTATTCATTTTTGAACACATCAGGATGACCAGCTTCTACATCTCCCAATTCAAGAACCCTTCTTATTATCTGTTCATCCACTCTCAGTCTTTGATTCTTCACATCAGCCACAATAACTTACCATCTTCTTCTATTTGTGTAGAGTTTCAGAAATCAATGATGTGTGATTGATGAATCACAGGCTTTGCTGATAACACATAGAACAACCTAGATCTTCTTAGATATTGAATAATTTCTTGACACCCTTCTGAAACAGGGTCGTCTGGGTTTAAGAAAGCACACATATTATGTTCTCTCGCAAATCGATTATCCATAAGTTCATAAGAAGAAGATTTCATTAGAATCACATTATTGATATGAGAATAAGAACAGTTGTGAGATTAAACAAGAATCAAACAGTTCATTATTGAACATTACGACATGTTTTACATTTAAAACAACAGATTAAGAACACAGATATATGTTTGTTTAATGTTTTGATTTGGTAAAATTTGAATGTTATAGAAGGGGGAAAAGTTTGTTGAGAGTGTGTTTTTCTAGGTCTGAAAAAGTGAACTGAAAAAGCGAATAATGAATTTTGAAGTCAAACAACATCATTTATACTTTCAGACACATTAATTTTACCACACTAATGAAGTGGGACCCTCAACAATTCTTCCGTAGATCATCTACGGATCCCATAAATCATCTGAGGATGTCTTAATGACATCTGTTGATGAAGTATAACTTTGCTCATACGTAGTTTACCAATCTATGGAAAAACATTTAAATTTTCAACACTGTAGCTTCTACTGATGCTTAAAATGGTACAATGTAGAGAAATATTGTTGTATGGTCCAAGTCCATTGCTTGGAACCATTTATTGCTATTGGACCTTGTTGACTTTGTATTCATGACAATTTAGCACAAGAAAGTTTAAAATGATTTTAAAGAAAATTTCATGTATCCAGGAGCTAAGATGGTGCTCAGATTCCAATTCCTTCAAATTGATAATGAAATAGACAAAGCTGTTGATTGATAAACTTAACTTCATGAATTCTACTCCCCCCTAAATTGTGATTAATTATGACATTAAGCATTATCATAAATTTCTAAGAAGAATACCATGAGTGACATTTAACTGTATGATGATGCTTAGACATATATACACATATGATGGGATCATACTATAATACTAAGCCTCTTCCTGATGAGTTATTTTATTGAATTGATACCTGAACAAAGTTCTGATTGCAAGTATATTGTTCACTTAAATCCATGCAAGAGCTCATGTATCAACTAGGCATGCTGTTTATCATGTTTTCATATAGATTTGGAAATAACTGTTATGGCCTTCACATTCAATTCACAAAGATTTTGTTCTCTCTCTGCAAGTCAAATCATCACTTTTTCACACTTAAGAACTATGTACTTTAGGTTATAAGTTCTTTCTTGAGATGCATTTGGCATCTCATTAATGCAATGATGTAAAAGCTCTAGATTAATATAAGGCAAAGTATGAAGGTCATACTTGTGCCATGGGACTTCGATATTCTAGTGATTGGATTTGATATGTAAATTTTGTATTTGGATATATGGAACTCTTTATTATTTGAATAAAATTATTGGTTATAATGTTTCAATTAATATTCCAATTTAGCATGTTTAATCCATGAGTAGATTGCTTACTCTAAATGTCCGTAGTCGTTCAGACTTGTGGGAACAAGTGTGAAGGTAAGATTATTATGAACTTGGATTGGTTGATATTCATAAGGATGAATATATAGCAATGGGTTGCTACCAAGGTTCATAGATATTTGTGGGATACAAATATTGACTAACCCGCAACTCAAACTTTACTACATGGAATCTTATTGATTGATCATAAGTAATTTTGAGTAAAGGCGAATATCATTTGGTATCCTCAGACCTGAGATACAATTAGGTTTTGATATTCACCAAGTGTCATATCTTGATCTGGTTATCCGCTATTCTGAAAAAATGGACAGTACATAAGACTATGTTCAGATGTGACACAAGGTGATTGTGAGAAACGTATGTAGTCAAGATGGGATTTGTTCCTTTTATTCGTTGAGAGTTAGATGTCTAAGGCCTGAATAAGTTAAATCAACAAGGAATGATCACTTTGTGTCCTTGGATTTGACATGACATCTGTAACAAAAGGATAGATGATTAATTCACCTAAATCATTTCAAGTAGGATACTTGAATGGGATGATGTTATTGAATGGCTATAAGTCATGCGTATTAAGGGTAGTAAACCATTGTTAGGCGGTATTTACTGCTTGCATCATTTTCTATGAATCTTGTGCAAGTGGGAGATTGTTGGATTCCGTATGCCCAAGACACATAGAACATTGATGCGGTTAGTATGTCATGATCCAAGTCGGGTTATACCCAATAACAAGCTTTGCAAACACAAACAATTATTCAATTGATGATATGATCATGAAATTAAATAACAACACCAAATTTAGAGAATGGGTTTTCTAAATAAGTTGCATATGAGATGGAACAACTTATTAGGATATTTTGTTCATGATTATTATTTGTAATGTTATTTAAATAAGTTAGATAACATCAAATAATAAAAGGGGTTTATAACTTATACAATTAAATAGTTAATTGTATAAATTATTAGATGACTAGTTTTAATTTTATGTGTGTGTGTTTGAGAGGGAAAATACTTTTCCCTTTAAATAATTTCGGCTGCCCATCAAAGGGTATTGGCCCCTTTTCCTCTCTTGAATAGATACACATAAAGCATGTCATTCACTCTAACTCATTGACCACTCTCATCACATGCAAACTTGAACCAAAAACACTCTCCTTTCTCTCTCTAGCTCCTCGGCAATTAGCAGCAGATTTGGGGTTTTCTTTGGTTTTTTTGGGTGTTCATCTCCCTAACAAGAAGAGTGTTTGTACACAAGCTTGGGGTATACAAGCTTGAGGGGTCCTTCCTTGGAGCCTTGGCCGAAACTTTAGCATCTAATCACTCTTCTTGGTCGACATTTTAGCTGGAGAAAGGTAGTTCATCATAGTTTTATGTAGCTGTGATTTTATGTGCACTTTCATATTGATCATAGCTTGTTTATTCACATATATGATCCTTTTGTTTTGGGTTTGTTTCTTTCATATATTTGTCACCATAAACATGAAATTTCAGATTCATAATCATGTTTTCAAATATATATATATATCCGCTGCGTTTTCTCAAAGATTAAGAGGTTAAAAATCGGTTTTATCTTTCAACAAACCCTACAAAACATATATTTGCATTAACTTAAAGAAAACATTGCAGCGAAATCATTAAAATAGACATTTCATTTCATTATAAAAGTTATTGCAAAATAATACATCGTTATCACATTACAAATTACTTGTTGCATTATATCACAAAAGCATTATAAAAATGGATGCCATCCAAAACGAGCCAAGTAGGCGCCTCGTGCCATACTCAGCAACCTTACCTGCCAACCGAAAACACATAAAGGTGAGCGTTGCTAAGTATGTTCTAGTTTTAAAATAAAACATACATTACTTTCATTCAAAACCGTTCTTTACTTTCTTTCAAAACAATACTATACGGTCATACATGATCACACAACGTACGTACAGATAGATAATAACATTATTATCTTCTGTACTCTTTATCACTTTCTTTCTTTATCTTTGTATTACTTTTTGGATCAGTGTCATCAGCTATACCCCAAACAAATGGGGTATTGGGCCGAAGATCATAAATGACTTCCATAACGCACATAGCCTGGCACCAGCACCAGGGCAAGCGACAAAGATCCCAACTGTATACTACACCCCAAACGTATGCACAAACCGGGTACGGGGCCGAAGATCATAAATGACTTCCATAATGCACATAGCCTGGTAGCAGCATTGGGGTGAGTAATCTCTATAAACCATGTACTATATCACTGGCCAGTCACAAAGATTGGACCCCTACGTGTATCCTTAAGGGTTTGCTAAACCACACACAGTTGAGCTTACGACATTTTTGAGTCGTGCGCCTCCGTACATTTTGCTTGCAAGCCGTTCTTTACTTTCTCTTTCATTAATGCATGCATTCTATCATTATGTTCCTCTTTTCATTATCTTTCACTTTACGTTACATAACACTTTATCATTTCTTTCACAACTATAACACGTAAAGCCAAGGGAAAAATAAACATACATAACATGACCATAAACATAATCATACAAAACATCGCCATACAAGACACCATCATACATGCATAACATACATGCAACATACCATCATGCAAAAAGCATCAAACATACATCATCATACTATGCCCATCACATCATCTTTGACTTCAAAAATTCAACTTACTATGCCCCCGGGAACATCCCAAGTCAAATCCTACTTTTACACTTTTCCCCAATAAATTCAGAAAATATTTTATGTCTTTAGGCGCATGAACAATATGCAGGCGCATGATCACTATGCAGGTGCATGGCCTTTTAGGCGCATGAGGAACACTTAGGCGCATGGGAAACTTTCAGGCACATCAGCATTATTGGGGCGCATGAGCAACACTTAGTCTATTCTTGGCAAATTCTAGGCGCATGAGCCCTACGCAGGCGCATGAGCTATTCGGGCGTATGAACACTTAGTCAATTTTGCCTATTTCTTGGTGCATGACCACTATATGGGTGCATAAGGTTTCGGGCGCATGGGAACACTTAGGCAGTTTTACATTCTAGGCACATGAACCCTATTTGGGCGCATGAGCAGCCTATTTCACTCTTAAACATCATAATTTAGTTCCCAATCATTCTCAAACTTATTCTAAGCTTAAATCATGCATTCTAAGCCATAAAAACATATACATAACATCATCAAACATAAACCTGGCCCAAAATCATACCCCACCCGCAACATACACACATACACATACACGGGTATAAAACCCAATTTTTAAAAAAAGGTTCATACATGCATTTCCAGCCCCAAAGCAGTTTAAAACAAGTAGAAAGGGGGTACTAGAACTTATCTTAGCTGCCTTTGGTTATGAACTCTTCATAACCCATTAGCAAGTTGAGTTCAACCGCATAAAAACCCACCAAAAACATACCCGAACACATACAAACATACATAAGCACACACCCGAGGATAAAACCGATTAAGAACACTCAAAAACCATAAATTCTTACCTTGAATTCACACTTCTCTTTCTGTTCTTCTTCAAAAACCCGAGAGCTTTCTCTCTGCTTCTTTCTCTCTGCTTCTTTCTCTTTCTATAATCTGGTCTCAAAAGGTGAAAAGTAGCATGGCATGGTGGCCATCCTACTTTTGTACAAAAATAAATAAATTTAATACAATTTTACACATTTAGTCCCTCTACTTGGGTTTAATAGCATTTATTTCTTTTCATCCACTTTATTCTTCTTTCTTTGGCTTCAAAGAAAATAACTAGGCATACCTTAATATTGAGACAGGACTACCAAATTGTTTAAAGAATCCAATAAATGGTTTTTTATGAAAGAGCAGTTCATATGGAGTCATGTTACTTTCTTTTACAATCAGAGTTTGATTTTGCACAAAGCACGATGTGTTAACTGCCTCTGCCCAAAAGGTTATAGGCAGTTTAGCATCGGTAGCATTGTTCTTGTTGTTTTTCATTAGTGTTCTATTTCTCGTTTCAGCTACCCTATTTTGTTGAAGAGTTCTAACTACACTGAATTGATGAGCAATGCCTTTGGTTGCATAAAATGAACCCATGTCTTCATTTTTGAACTCAGTTCCATTATCACTTCTTATTGTTTTGACCTTATGATCAAGTTGGTTTTCAATTTTTGTGATAATTTTTTGTATTATTTAAGATGCCTCGTTTTTATGAACTAAGAAGAAAACCCATGTAATTTTAAAAAAGTCATCAATGATTACCAAACAATATTATTTCTTTCCCATGCTCATAACATGAATTGGTCCAACAGATCCATGTGAAGTAGCTTCAATGGAGTATTGTTTATGTTCACCAGCTTGGATTTGTGAGAAGATTTATGTTGTTTTCCTTTGAGGCACACTGAATAGTGATCAACAAAATGAAATCTTTTGAGGAAGACCAATGACATGGTTTCCTTTGACCAATCTGTTCATGTTTTTAAAGTTTGTGTGCCCCAACCATCTATGCCAAAGCTGTGACTCATCAAATTATGCTTTTAACAAAAGACAAATTTCTTCTATAGGTGTTGTAGAATTCAAGCTTAGGACATAGGTGTTATTCTTCCTTGGAATCTTTGGGACAACCTATTCTTCAGAGATCTAAAATCCCAGTTTCAGAATGTAGCAATGAGTGTCGGTAAAGTGAGTTGAATATTTCTTATCACAGATCTGAGACATGATTAGAAGATTGAAGTTCAGTTGTTCATAGTAATTCACTCTATCAAAGCTCAGCATCCCGTTTGTCATAGATCCTTTACCAGTTTTTCTTCTACCTTGTGAATCTCCTCCAAATGCCATAGTAGTTCCTTGTATTTGCTTGAAGTCATGAAGGAGGAACGATCTCCGGTCATGTATCGGGACATCCACTATCCACGTACCATAGGCTGTCAGACCTATATGGATCACCCTGAACGCACAAAAGAACTAATTAGAATGTGGAACCCAAGCCATGATGGTCTTGGGCTTCCCATTCCTATCCATTATCATGACATCTTGATACTTCCTCTAAATTATGATCTATTTAGAGGTGATCTTGGAGATTGCTTGTGATATTGTGCTGGAGTCATGTCATCAACATCAACTGAAAAGTCAGAGGAGTAGTGAAATCTTTGATCCCTATTCTTTTGAAGAAATTTAAACCGTTTTTGATTATCAAAAATCATTTTAGGTTTCGGAAGGTCAAACTTTTGCTTAATAATGTGATGAGTGTTTCTTTGTCTCTTCCATATTTCTTTTGGTTACTCCTATCATTATGTGATCTAGATGTCCTAGATTCATTGGTGGGCAAATGACTCCTGACATGAGGTTTACCAGATGATGTTGTTGAGATGGGTTTGTTCTGAGCAATTCTCACTCCCTTCTGATTGAAGTAACAATCAGATGTATTATGATTGTTCATATCACAGAATGAACAATATTTGTTAAAATAATAGTTTTGGTGGAGTAGTTGTTCATGTCACAGATAGAGCAATATTGATTGTAGAAGAACTCTTTTGTTTTGTGATTAAACATATCACATATGTCACAATACATTTGTTTGTTTCTTGAATCAATTTTGATTTACGGGACTCAGCTGATTTTCTCATTGCTGCTAAGCCACTTTCTTTTGCTTAGGGGACAAATCAAAATCAACCATTTTTGTAGCTTGCTTCACAACACTACTTTTGTTGGATTTTCTGGGTTGTTTTTGTTTCTTCAACCCTTTCTTTCCTTCTTTCTCAAATTGATCAACTTGCTCCTTGTTGCATATGTCAAAACCAACTCCTTGTCTTAATTTGAGGATTGAGGGTCTGACAGAGTTTTACACGTGAAATCAGTGATCTCTTTTGTTTCTTTTGCAGTGAAACCTTGTTTGATTTGCTTGAATTGTTTGGAGATATAATCTCATTATCAGAACTGCTTTCAATAGTGGGTTTCACTGACTTCAAAATTTTCTTTTTACCTTTTAAAACAGAAGGTATGAATTCCACAAATGGAACAATTGCCTTTTTGGGGATTGTGGGTTTGATAACACTCACTACCTTGTCTGAACACTCTTTGATTTTAATTGGGGTATGCTAATCTAATTTTATCCTCATTTGTTTCAATGTAAACATTTGGTTAGTTTTGAGGATTTGTGATCTGTTTTACTATTGTTTTTTGGTTCAATAGTGTTAGGTTCAATTTTCTTATTGAGTGTAACAGAGTCAGGCATGACAGTGTAGTTGTCATTATATAGTGGAGGACAATAGTTATACCCGATCCCATATATGTCTTTAGGATCCTTTTGAGAATCAAGCATCTCTTACAACTTGACTGAAGACAGTTGAAACTTTTCTAGTTTCACTTCAGTAAGTTTATGTTCAGCTTTAGATTGAGCCAACTTTTCAGTCAATGCTCATTCTCAGCTGCAAGAGTGTACTTTTCACCATGTAATTTTTCAATGTCGGAGATGAGAGATTTTATTTTGATTTTAAAGCCTTTTATTTCTCTCTTGAGCATCTCTAACTTAACCTTTTCCTCTGTTATTTTGCCAGCAAGTTTATGGTTATGCTCTCTATAACTTTGTAGTTCAGTAATGCATTTTTCACTACATAGGTTAGATTTTACCTCAGAAGGCATGGGAGATGGACCATCGTTGATGTGAGCCATGAGTGCATGATATTGA
The DNA here is from genome assembly GCA_025506515.1 of Flaveria trinervia. NCBI lineage: Eukaryota > Viridiplantae > Streptophyta > Magnoliopsida > Asterales > Asteraceae > Flaveria > Flaveria trinervia. Next base: position 25,617,845 of record CM046453.1, on the reverse strand, counting down.
AATTGAGGCTTGACTTCCTCTACATACAGGCTCCAGTCACATACTCCATCTTGCTTTATCATGAGAGCATTTGCAGATGACTGACTGCTTCCATGAGCTTGGTTTGTTAGTTGAGGTTGATTTTGATATGATTGATGCTTTAGTGGATGATTATACTGCTACTGATGATTATTGGAGTGAAAGCTTGAGTTTGGTTGTGAGGATGACCGGCTTTGAGAATTCCTTTGAAAGTTGTTTCTTTTAGGGCCATTGCATTCTCTGGAGAAGTGACCACCATGCCACGGTTGAAGCACTTTACTTTGGATTTGTTATATCCAAGCTTTGTGTTTTCATTAAGGCTGAGCTTTCTGGCTTTTCTGAAAAACATATTTGCTCTCATAGCAATCATAGCCATTTCCAGTGCAAATCCATTTCTTCTACATCATCTGGATCCATTTCTTTTAAGTCTTCTTGAATCAAATTTGCTGATGTGAGTCTTCCTCCCTAATAGGCTTCAAAGCTTGCAACAAAGGCATTGTAATTTGCCTTTTGTTCTTTAGATCTTGTGTCATCAAGAGTGGTTGTAAGAGTTAAAATGAATCCTGGTGCTTGGGATGATGTTGATGGATGATTAATCGGTGGAGTTGCAATGAACCCAGTGGTATTCAGTTGATCTCTTGAAGAGATGAAATCATCCTCCTTAGTAATGAAGGCATTTTCCACAGAGTGAGATTCTAATGGAAACTTGTATGCCTCAATCACTTTGGGTCCTCCTAAGTTTCTTCTTCTTTCATCTAAGTGCTTCTATCTTGGCTATCATTATATCCAGAGTGATACTCTCAAGATCAAGAGTGTTCTTGAACATGGTCACATTTTGTTTCCAGGTCTCTGGAAGACTGTGCAACATTTTCTTGTTAAACTCCTTGACTTTGTAAGTGACTCCCATGATTTCCAAGTCATTTACTAATTATACAAATCTATGCAGTTGTTTGGATATGGACTCCCCTTTGGAGTGATGAAATGTTTCATACTGATTCACAAGTTGATCCTTGTTAATCTCTACAACTTCACTACTTCCCTCACACATAATTCATAGTACATCCCATACTGCTTTAGTAGTACCATACTTCTCTAGTCTCTTTAGCATATCCATCTAGAGTGCTTGAGTGAGAATGGAGTAAGCTTTGAGATCAATCTTGATTTTCTTGTAATCTTTATCATCAAGAGTCAGATCTTCAATGGGTATTCTAGTTGTCTTGTAGATGGCAGCTTGATCTGCACAAAGTGACAGGGATGTGTGGCCCCTTGCATATTGAGATCCAAAAGTCAGGATCTACACCTATAATGTAATTTATGAATCTGATTATCCACTGCTTAAACTTAGATTTATGTTTAAGCATGGGAGGTTTTGCTGTATGACCAAGTTATGAAAAGTATGAGAATCTATTTTAACAGGTAGTTTTAACTTGTTAAGTATAGATAGATGAGTTTTAGGTTCAATTAGTCCAACTAGTCCAAATCATCCAAAACAAGTCTTAGAATCAGATCTGTTACTTTTTTGAGTTTCTTGTTGTTAATGTTTACTGTTCACAGCTTCAAGAATGAAGACTGTTGATGTGTTCTTGAAAGAAACAGCTTGAACAGTAACTATTGATGAGTATGATCTGCTTGTTTACTAAATAGAGGTGATAGAACACTATTAGCAACTCGATCACCAGATCAATCAAGTTGTATTCGGATCTAGGGTAAATCTGAAAAATAACTGAGAGCCAATGCTCTGATACCAATTGACCGGTTCGTGAGAATGAGAATCTCACTTAGGATCGAATATGGTGATCAAGTAAGAGATTGAATGGCGGAAACAAACAATCAATAAACATTTAATGCAAGAATATACTTATAACTGCTTTGTATATATTGATGAAGGTGATTGATTACAATAATACTAGGGTTTTAGCAAGAACATTAATAAGGCACCTAGAGAATGTGTAATACAAAATCCTGATTGTCTATTCACGATCACCTCAGGCACAAGGATTTCTATTCTCTTTATAGGCAGACAAGTTGCCTTTTTACAAAATGACTAAACTACCTCTGACCTATATATTAGAACTCGTCCAAGTCTTCATCCGCATTCGTATGTTGATCATCCGCATTGGGTAATGCAGATGAACAAATACTTATGCGCATTCTTGTCCGATCATCCGCATTGGCAAATACGGATGAACAAAATCTTGTCCGCATCTCTTCTGGTCTTTTGCATTTGTTAATGCGGAAGAACAAACACTTGTCAGCATTTGTTCTTTTCCTTCCACATTAACAAATGCGGTAAGCTAATACTTGTTCTTCTACTGCAGGGTCTTCATTCGCATTGACAATTGGACTTATGGGAATTCCAGCAAAACAACCATCAACTCACCAATTGAATTGGCATGTATGATCCTTTTAGGGTCCAACACAGCTTTATGTAAAGTACATCAAATAAAGCATGTATACTAAAAGTCCTTGGAAGAAATCTGTCTTCAAGCGTTGGCTTCTGAAGACTTTGTCTCTAAAGCTTCGGAAGACTTCATCTTTGGCTTCGAAAGATATTGGTCTTGGCATCGAAAGATTTCACACTTAGAATATTTCTGTTGCTGGTGTGAAACTTCCAAAGCAATCTTCTTCAATGCACTTGTGCATGCATGCAGGAGACTTTGAGTGTTTGAGTTGCATCAGCCTTAACATACAATCCTTACAATGTTTCCTCTTTTGGTGTAGCAGAATTGACGTTTAACACATAGGTGTTATTCCTCCTCGGGGTCTTCAAGACAACCTATTCTTCAAGAATTTGAAATCCTGGTTTCAGGATGTAGCAATGAGTGTCAATAAAGTAAGCTAAATATTTCTTGTCATAGATCTGAGACACACTGAGCAGATTTAAATTCAGTTGTTCACAGTAGTTCACTCTATCAAAGCTCAGCATCCCATTCATCACAAATCCTTCACGAGTGATTTTGCCACCTTGTGAATCTCCTCCAAATGCCACAATAGTTCCTTGTATATGCTTGAAGTCACGAAGGAGGGAACGATCTCTAGTCATGTGTCGGGGGCATCCACTTTCCACGTACCATATGCTATTAGACCTGTATGGATGACCCTACAAGCATAAAAGAACTAATTGGAATGTGGAACCCAAGCCATGATGGTCTTGGGTTTCCCATTCCTATCTATGATAGTAACTTGTTGGTACTTTCCTTTAAACTGTGACTCAGAGGGAGGTGTTCTAGGAGATTTTTGATGATATCTTGCTTGTTTCATCTCATCAATTTCAGCTAAAGAGTCAGGAGAATATTGAATCCTTTGGTCCTTGATTCTTTGAAGAAATCTGACTTGTTTTTTTACTATCAAACATCATTTTTTATTTATGAACATTATGTGTTTGTTTGATGTTTTGATATTTGTTTGTTTGAATTTTCTTCAACTATTTTATGCTACTCATATCATTATCAGATATAGAAGTCCTGGATTGATTATGATGAAAATGATTTCTGATTTTGGGTTTCATAGATGAGATTGGTAAGATGGGCTTGTTTTGGGGAATTCTCTACCCTTTTTGCTTGAAGAAACAATCAAATGTATTGTGGTTAGTCATATCACAGACTGAATAGTATTTGTTAAAATAGTAGTTTTTGGTGGAATGATTGTTCATGTCACCAGATTGAGCAGTATTGATTGAAATAGCACTCATATGTACTGTGATTAGACATTTCACACACGTCACAATACATGTGTTTGTCTCTTGATGTTGATCTTGATGTTGAGGCCATAGTAGATTTACCTGTTTCAATTGAGTCTCAACCTTTGATTTTGGTGAGGAAGCAAAATTAATCTTTTTAGTAGTTTGTTTCACAACACTACTAGGTTTGTCCTTCCTAGATTGTTTCTACTTCCTTACCTTTCTTCTTACCTCTCTTCTAATTGTTTTACATGTTCTTTATTACAAATGTCAAAATCAACCCCAATGAATTTTGTTTTTCTTTGGCAGAGAAACTATCTCTAACTAGATTGAATTTTTGGAGATTTGATCTCAAAATCAAAACTGCTTTCAGCTGAAGGTTTCACTGAAACCTCGGTTTTCCTCTTTTCCTTAGAAATTGCAAGAATAAATTTCACAAAAGGCACTATTGATTTGATAGGGCTTCTTGGTTTAATGACATTTGTTGATACATATATCCTAGTTTATGAGCTTAATGTAAATGTTTTTCATATCTTACATATATGTAATGAATGGGTTAAATGAAATATAATATGTGGTTGATGTTTATAATGTTTAATATTTCATAGTAGCATTGTGTGTTAAAGTATAATGAACTTACTATATAGGTTTGACGTTGTTGTGCTAGTTCTTAGTCAATAATGATTGAGAAATGTGTTCAAACATAGTCGTATGAGTCTTCATGCGAATGGAACATGCTAATGGACCATACGCATGAATACATCATGCTAATGGACTAGTCTCACGATTGAACCAAGAGACTGGATCAGTCGCACGATTGAGACATAAGATTGACTCAGTCGCACGACTGAACCTTCAGTCGTGCGTATGGATCAATCGCATGATTCAGTCGCATGACTAAACATGCTAATGGTTCAGTCGTACGATTGGAAACCCATAACCTATAAATACCACCTAACTCATGAAAAAATGGGACACTTGAAAGACTTGAGAAATACTTGATACTCTTACAAACCCTAACCGTCTAGAACGTCTAAGGAAGCCTGTCCAACTTCATAGATCAATCCTTATCGATCTCTACTCGTTCGTAATGTTTAGTTTCAATCTTATATTGATCGAGTAATTGTTCTCACTGATTGGATCACCAATCAAATACGATTCCGCACTATTTGATTCGGTACAAACACAGAATCTATTAGTATTCGTACGTACACGGTCCTGACATGTGGTATCAGAGCATTGGCTCTTGATTTTGCGTCTGATTCATTTAGACTTATGTCAAACCTCGCATTTTAACTGAAAAGAGTCATCTTTTTGGGTCCACAGGTGTGTTCCGACGTTTACATGCATTAAAGTTGAAGTATTTCGTCATACGGTAGATTAAGGTTTCTGGGTAAATCATAATTCATGTCAAAGTGTCAAAATTCGAAATTTTTCAAACACAGCAGCCTTCAGTCGCACGAATAGCTCATTTGTATGATTGAGTCATCTGCATTTGTTCATTCGTACGACTAAGCCATCTGCATTAGTCATTCGCATTTGATCATTCGTACGACTGAGCCATCCGCATTTGTTCATTCGTACGACTAAGCTATCCACATTAGTCATCCAAATTTGCTCATCCGTACGACTGAGTCATCTGCATTGGCCATCCGCATTGTCCAATCACACGATTGAGTCATCCACATTGGCCATCCACATTGTCCAATCGCACGATTGAGCCATCCGCATTGACTCATCCGCATTTGTCCAATCGCACAATTGACTCATCCGCATTTGTCCAATCGGACGATTGACTCATCCGCATTTGTCCAATCGCACAAGTGACTCATCCATATTTTTCCATTTGCACAAGTGAACTAGTTGTGCTAAAGTTCAAAGTTTATAGAAATGGAAGATTAATTCATTGCCTTTATCGCCAGAAGGGACTCTCGCATCTAGAACCTTCTACTTCTAAAAATGAAATTGGGAATCATAATAAACCACCGAAGCTTATAACATTAGGATTATCTACAATGGAAGCAGAGGTTTGAGATCTATCTAAATGGAGTTGATCCCAATTTTTGGGCATTCATTGAGATAGGTTTCATGATGCCAGTCAGTGCTGATGGAGTTAAGCTGACTCTGGGAGGAATGAATGACAGCTAGAAGGTTAAGTACAATGCAGAAAAGAAAGTATTTTCCCTGTTGATTCAGTCGATACCTAAAGATATCTTTTATCGGTTCTCTGAGAACAGGCAGGCGAAAAAGTTATGGGAAGCATTGGAAAAGATATATGATGGGAATGCAACGTTAAAGGCTCTAAAGGCTAAGGCTCTCTAGAAGGAGTTTGATAACTTCTTATCGATAGGAAAGGAGAGCTTGGATGACATCATTGACAGGTTCTACCATATGATGAGTGAGCTGCACACTCATGGTGTAACAACGTCAATGGAAGATAAAGTGTCAAGTTTTGCAGACGATTTGCTAGATAAATGGGATTCGTTTGTGTCTAATCTGAGACAGAATGATATTCTTGCAAAGTTAGACGTAATGACTTCATCCTGAAATTAAGAGAAGAGGAACTGAGAATGAAGTACAAGTCACATAAAGGATCCTATGATCAGAATCCTTCACTTTATAACTCATTTCCCACTTCAACCAGTTTAGGAGCACCACTGCAAACAACATCTGTGTCCAGTTCCGCAGCTCCCTCACAATCCACTGCTTCAGGACCAGAATGTCTGGGTCATCATCGACTCAACACATAGTGCCTGAAGCTAATATAACAGTGGAGGTTGCAAAGGTGCATATGGATCTTCTTGCAGCCGTTGTCCAATCCTATGATGGTTAAGTCACTGGGAAGATCGGGAATTGTCATCTTGCAGATCAAGATTACGAGCAAGTTGACGAGAACGAGCTGGAGAGGATGGATATCACGTGGGCTCTTGCAAGTGTAGTTAGACGAGCAAAAAAGTTCAATAAGAAGACGGGGCGGAATTTAGTAGCCACAAATGACACAATGTTTGGCTTTGACAAAACCAAAGTCACTTGCTTTAGTTGTGGTGAAAAGGGGCATTTAAAACGTGAATGTGTAAAGCCCAAGAAGACTGGAAATGGAAATCCATTCTCCACCTTCAACCATCAAGACAAACCCATGAGTGGAGCTACCTCTTCAACCAAAGAGACAAAGGCCTTGACTGCACAAGGTGATGAAGGGCAAGACTGGACCTTCCGCTTTATGTCTCCGGGTGAATCAAACATTGCCTGTGTTGAGGGACTTGATGATGGTTTTGCAAGTGAAGGCGAGATCACAATTGAGCAAGTAATGTCAGATGTTGAAGAAGCTGTGAATGTGGTACATCACTTGTTGAGGAAGAGCTTAGAGCAACAAGTTCAGAATCTCCAGCATCCTAAGAGTCCAACTCTACATTGATGGCTGATTCAACTGAATCTTCACAGGTAAGTACTAATACCAACTGTTTGAAAAACATGCTTGTAATGAATGTGACAAATTTAAATAAAGCATTGATTTGAAGTTTGCTAGGTTATTAGACCACAATAATAACTTAGTAAATGATTTACAACTATGCACTGAAGCTAACCGTATTTTAAAACAAAATGAGTGCAGTTACAAAGAAAAATAGAACTTTTGAGCAAACAACTAAGGGAAACCAAGGTGGTTGATTTCAATCAAGCAAATGATATAAAGTTTTATTTTAATTATTTGGAAAAAAGAAAGAAAGAAAAAGCAGTTTTAGAAGTCAAAGTTAATTCATTAAAACAAAAACTGCATAGTTAGACCATTTCTTTAACATAGTTCAACACTTAGTGAAAGAACGAAATAATGGGGAAGGGTTGGGTTACAAAGTAGTTTGACCACCACATGAGACCCTTTTAAATACAAAATGTAGACTGGTAATAACAACCTAGTAAAGGATCATGTGGTGTCCACTCCTTTGGTTAGCGATGCTGATTCCACGGGTAAACCGAGGAAATCTGTCACTAAACAGAAGAAGGCTACTATGAAATCAAAAGGCAAAATGCCAGTTGAGAAATTAGATGATGCATTTAGAAGGGTTAATGTAAGGTCAGGTTCACCAAAGTCTAATTTAGAACCCAAAATGACTAAACCAGTTAACCACACACGTGTTAGTCATGAAAGTCCAACCAAAGGGCATGTTAAAGAAGTTCAAAACATAAAAACAATTAATTTTGTTAATAAAGGTGATACATCTAAACAAGAAGTGTCTAAACCCAACATGTAGAAAGACGATCATGCTACACTTGCAGAAAAGGAGGACATATTTTCTCTAATTGACCTTATTATCAGACTCCCAGAAAGAAAAATTGAACTTTATGATACAAAACAAAGTTCTTCTAAAAGGAGTACTGTTACTCCTCCTAAGAGAACTAATGAACCTAAAGTTCAACCTATAAGACAGTCGTCTGTTTATCACAAACAAACCTTACATAAAACTGTCTTATGGAAAGAAAAGTCAAGTAAATTGTCCGATAATGAGAACAATAAGAAGAATGATATGCCCTCATCCAAGTGGATAGTGGGTTGCGTTTATGATGTGTGATTCCTCTGGGTTACCCAAGCTAGTTAAGGCTTGGGTCCAAACCTAAACTGATAATTTCCTTTGCATGTGTAGGGTGTCCGTTACAGTGCTATCACAACCACCTGGATTGTTGAAAGTGGGGCGTCTAGGCACATGACTGGGAACTTGTCTCTCCTTTTCAATGTCAAGCAAATTAAAGGAGGACATGTATCATTTGCTAGGAATAAAAGAGGATATATCACTACTCAGGGCGAAGTTAAAAACCAGAAAGTCAAGTTTGATAAGGTTAACTACATTCAACAACTACAGAACAACTTGCTTTCAGTCTCCCTGGTCTGTGACAAAGGCTTCAAAGTTGTGTTTGACAACAAGAAGTGCTACGTGCTGAAAACGGATTACGTTATCTCGGACAAGAAAGTCTTAATGTCAGCTTCAAGATATAATGATTTATATGTCTTGGATCTATCAAAAGCCGCCACAACTGATCAGAGAGTTCAATGCTTCTTGTCAAAGGCAACAGAGAGGGACTCAATCTCCTGGCATAGGAGAATGGGACGCATAAATCCATGGAAGATGAATCACTTGATACAGAATGATCTAGTGAATGGAGTGAATGTCAAGAACTTCAAGCTTCCAGATTTTTGCGTAGCATCTAAGAAAGGCAAATAGACCAAGAAGTCTCACAAGGCAAAGGAAGTTAATTCCATTGACCTACCTCTCGAGCTTCTAAACATGGATCTGTTTGGTCCCATTAGCACTAAAAGTATTGCTGTTGATTTGTATTGCTATGTAGTTATGGATGATTACTCAAGATTTCTTTGGCTGATGTTTCTGAAATCCAAATCAAAGACATTTGAATCATTCAAACAGCTGGTAACGACTTTGGAATCACTCTACAAGCTGAAAGTTAGATAGATTCGATCAGACAATGGCACAGAGTTCAAGAACCAATGGATGGAGGCCTTTTGTATACAAAAAGGGATTGTACATCAATTTACGTCTGCCTACACCCCACAGATGAATGGAGTTGTTGAGCGAAAGAATCAGAGCTTAATAGAGACAGCAAGAATGATGCTTTCCGACTCAAAACTGCCTATCCAATTTTGGAATGAGGCAGTGGCCAATGCATGTTACACCCTCAATCGGTCTTGGTGGTCAAACGTCATGGTAAAACATGTTATGAGTTGCTTTAGCGATGAAAACCTAACCTGGAGTAAATCAAACCATTTGGTGCACCATGTACGCTGTTGAAGAAAACTCAGTCTGTGAAGTTTAGTAAGAAGGCTGAAGAAGGGATCTTTCTCCGCTACAATATACCGGACAAGAGAGTTTATAACAACTCAATGGGTCAGGTAGAACTGTGGTGCAATGTTGATGTTCAGAGATACACCACCCCCCTGCCTGAAACCAAAACCAAATCACTTAGGTAATTTGGTGCTACATGCAAAGGCTTCCGAAGCTTAGCATGGAACTTCTGAAGGTTGTAGATTTCTTCCAAAGATAAAGTGAAAGATCAACTTCCAAAGACAGAACTCTACTTCCGAAGTCAAGAGCATGCTTCTGAAGATCAAGTCTTAGAAGAACAATTAGAAAACTACTTCCAAAGTATGAAGAAAAGAAGAAGTTCCCAAGTCTCGAAAGAAGCAGCCTCTTCCGAAGTATAAGTGGCTTCAGAAGTACTGAAGCTCATTGTGGGGTTTGAGCGTTGTAAGTCTGCAAAGGAATTTTTTGATGCTCTTGCTTAGATGTACTCAAGCTCTAATGACTCAAAGAAGGACTCACTGAAGTAGTAGTTTGAGAACTTCACTTATATTGCTGGAGAGACCCTCAGCTAGCAGTATTTCAGGTATATGGATCTTATGTCCTCTTTTCAGTCTGTGAAGATCACTCCTGAACTCAGAGATCTCACGAGAAAGTTCATGAGTGCTCTTCCAAATGAGTGGACATTTTACTGTGTCTCTATCAAGAGGACAGAGAACTTGAACACTCTCACTATGACTAAACTTTATGGCATCCTCGATGGATATCATTTAGAGATGGAAAGTAAGAAGGGCCACCAAGCAAGCCGACCTCTGAGTCTTCCTGCTAGCAATGCTTTAGTGGTTGCAGAAGACTCAGCACCCCCATAACCTTAGCACTATCTGACTTACCAACAACCATCCTGCTCTTCTGGACCTTACATCATTTTTCCTGAGACTCCAAGGTCTCAACAAGCTCAACACAATTCCTTTCAGGAAAGTTGTGCCTTTGTCTCAAGAAGTGGACACTCCGGTGATTTTCAATAATGTTTTGATGATCTTGAGTGTTTTAATCCAGACGATGTAGAGTATGTGGACATTGTCCAACAGATGGCTCTTTTAACTTATAGAGCGAAGAAGTTATTTAAGAGAAATGGAAGACAATTCCCTCAAAACTCAACTACCAGCAAGTTTGGGTTTGACAAGACCAAAGCAAAGTGTTACAACTATAACCAACTCGGTCACTTTGCAAGGAATGCAAGGCTCCCAAGACCAATCCGGGAACCCCACAGGCCTCCACACATCCCTCAACCTCAAAGCCCACTAGAAAGTCAACTGAAACAGCTGGAATTCCTCAAGAAGTTGACTGGAGCTTCATGGTACGGGATGTGACTCCTACCCAAGCTCTTATGGCAGGAACAAATAATACTCAGGTATATGAACATCTCTGTACTCCAGCCTGTATAGCTAAAGTTAAACTTTATCAGAATTACAATATGGAGATCAGATCTGATATTGAGTGTTTAAATATTTTAAAATCTGATTTTAAAAGAGCTGAGTCTAACTATCAAAAGAAAATTGAGGAATTAGAGAAACTATTTCTCTTTTAAAACATGAACAACTAACTATAAGACTCAAGTCAAGGATTTGATATCCAAATTGTCTGAGGCTCAAGCCTAGCTTGTCATTGCTGAGGCTCAGGCCAGGAAGCATGCTATCTTTGAGCAAAACCTCCAAGCTATTCTTGCATCATCCTCCTACTCCAAACTCTGTTACCAAAACAAAGGAGGGTTGAGAACCAATGAAATTGCTCCACCACACTCTTATGAGTCTATCAGACAATCTAGATGTGGTACTGAGGAGCAAGAGGTTCCAACTGCTTACCCTTCCTCACTAGAGTTGAAGGATGAAGCAAAAATAGTGGCCACCATAGGAAGGAACAGGTAGATATACCCATCTCCTCCTGTGAAGATCAAATCCAAACCACTAAGGCCAGAAGTAGCAGAGCTAAAGCTGCTAGATGAACTGCCAAGAAAGTGGCTGAGTCTATGCTGAAGATTGACCCAAAGCAGAAAGGTGTTTTATCTCAGTTGGATTCCAAGTGTTAGGTATTCTGATTCAGGAAAGGAGTGTAATACTAGCATTCCTGTCCTACCAAAGGATTAGAAGTTGAAGGGAAAGGTTTCTGATGAAGAGAAAAAGTCCAAGAAGCAGCAACCTTCATAGTCCCAAAAGACTAACATTGCATGCATTTTGTTTGGTCTGCACAACCACATGGCAAAAGATTGTTACTACAATCCTGTAAGCACACATTATGCAAATAATGTTAGGAGAGAAGGAGTCAGGGAAGGTTTCACATTTGGACCTTTTCAAATGGTTTGATTGAGGAAGAAGGGAAAGCTGGTTTCCGAAGCAAGGTTGGTTTCAGAAGAAACTCTTTCTAGCAAAGGGAAAATGGCAAATACTACTAAAGTTCGAAAGAACAAGAAGATTCCCTTGAAACCATCCCAGAAGAAGACTGCTTCAGAAGAAAAGGTGGTGAAGACTTCTTTCGAAAAGAAAGAAGCTTTGGAAGAAGGCCATGCTGCAAAAGCCTCTATAAGTCATCTTCCTAGATCAACCAAAGGATGGACTGGAAGATCAAGGAAGATGTTGCAGCCCAAACCTCTTCTTCAAAGAAATCTATTGAACCCTCATGTATATCTTTTGGTTCAATTATGTCATTAATCTTGGAAGAAACCAAGACCAGCAAGGCTTGGGCTTCCAAACAAAACTAACAATCTCATCTTTTGTGCAGGGACATCCATATGACAAGAACAACAATGTATGGATTATGGACAGTGGATGCTCCAGGCACATGACAGGGAACAGATCTCTCCTTCAACAGTTTCAACACTATGAAAGAGGTTCTGTCCAATTTGGAGGTGAGGCCGAGGATATATTTCTGGCAGAGGGAGTATATTCGATGGTAAGCTAAAAGTTGACAATGTTAACTTTGTCAAACAGCTTGAACACAATCTGTTAAGTGTTTCTCAATTCTGTGATCAAAAGCACCAAATACTTTTCACAGAACATGAGTGCATTATCCTCAAACCAGGGATGACCATTCCTCTGGAATTGGTGCTTCTTAGATCTCCCAGGAAAGGGGATATGTACAAGCTGGATATGAACAATGCTTCCCCAATGGTGAAGTATCATGCTTTCTTTCCAAAGCTGATAGTGATGAGTCAACACTGTGGCATAAATGTATGTGTCATGTAAATTTTAAGACAATGTATAATTTGGCTAAAAATAACTTGGTACATGGTTTGCCTAAAAAGGAGTTTTTTTGCAAATATAACTGTGTTGCATGCCTGAAAGGGAAGCAACACAAGACCCCTCATACATCCAAATGTGTTAACTCTATCACTACTCCATTACACTTATTGCACATGGATCTTTTTGGTCCCACGAGTATAATGAGCATTGGAAGGAAATCATACTGCCTTGTGATAGTTGATGATTTTACAAGATTTACATGGGTATTCTTTTTAAGAACTAAAGATGAAACTGCTAAAACATTAAAATCTTTTATTCTTAAAATAGAAAATTAAATTGATCACAAGGTTAAAATAATTAGAAGTGATCAAGGGACTGAGTTTAAGAACTTCGTTCTTGACTCATTCTATAACTCAAAAGGGATTTCCAGACAATATAGTGCTCCCAGAACTCCTCAACAAAACGGTGTTGCTGAGAGGAGAAACAGGACACTTATTGAGGCTGCTCGAATCATGTTAGCAGATTCAAAACTACCTCTAACATTCTGGGCAGAGGCAGTTAGCACTGCATGCTATGTGCAATACAGAGTTCTTGTAGTTAAGCCACATGGAAAAACCTCTTATGAGCTATGGAACAAGAGGCCACTGTTCATTGGCTTTCTAAGGTCTGTTGGCAGCAGGTGTACCATACTTAACATAAAAGACAATTTAGCAAAATTTGCTGAAAGGTCGGATGATGCTATCTTTGTTGGATACACTTCTAGCTCCAAAGCTTATAGAGTATACAACATTAAGAATCAACAATTTAAGGAGTCATCCAATATAGTTGTTAAGGAGCACACTCCTTGTGTTAGGGGGAATGGCCCTGATCATATCTTTGATTTAGAATTGTTTCCAAACTATTCTAAACCATCTTGTGAGAATGTTTCAGCTGGAACAAGTGCTCAAAATGATGTTGATACTGCTGTTGATGATTAACTGTTTGAGCTACCCAGACCTTTTCCAAATTCTCCAAGAGCTACAATAAATCAAGCTTCCACCATTCGCAGATCTAACAGCTTAACCATATCAAGGAATAGGGAAGCTTCAACAAGTGAATCACTTGCTGAGCCTCAAAACTCATTAGGAGATCCACCACAACACCAGGAAAAAGGAGTAGTGTTTTGAAGGAACAGGCAATTGTTAATACTACTTCACAGCCAACCATTGATGATGTTTCTCATTCATTCAATCAGTCCTCATTGAATGACTTTGAAACAACAGCTGGATAGAGTGTACCAGTTCCAAATAGAATATGTCCAATCTAGATCTATCTCTACAACTGGAAGTGATTCCTCATCTTTGGATTCATAACACTCATCCAACTGAGAACATCATAGGGGATGTCTCTGAAGGTATAAGAACAAGATGGCAGACTCATCATTGGAATGTCTCCTTGTACTCAGGCTTTTTATCCCAGATGGAACCCAAGAAGGTGGAAGATGCCTTGAAAGATAGTAGCTGGCTTGAATCGATGCAAGAGGAGTTGCTTCAATTCAAGAGACAGAAGGTATGGAACCTATGTCCGCTACCATCTGGTCAAGTATCTATAGGCACTAAATGGGTTTTCAGAAACAAGAGAGATGATAGAGGCTTGATCATCAAGAACAAAGCAAGGCTTGTAGTTCAAGATACACCCAAGAGAATGGAATCAATTATACTGATGTCTTTGCACCTGTTGCAAGACTTGAGGCAGTTAGGATCTTCCCTGCTTATGCTGCATCAAGGACTTCACTATTTACCAGCTTGATGTCAAGTGTGCCTTTCTATATGGGGATATAGATAGGGAAGTCTATGTGTGCCAACCTCAGGATTTGAAGACCCACAATACCCCAACTATGTGTGCAAATTGGATAAAGCTCTATATGGGCTGCACCAAGCACCAAGGCTGTGGTATGAGACATTGTCTCAGTTTCTTCTGAAGAATGGCTACACTAGAGGTACCATTGACAAGACTCTCTTCATCAGAAAGTCTAGAAAGGACATTTTGCTTGTTCAAGTCTATGTCGATGACATCATATTTGGTTCTTCAAATGACCAAATGTGTAAGGACTTTGAAAGCATTATGAAGAAAAAGTTTGAGATGAGTTCCATGGAAAAAATGGATTTTTTCCTCAAGTGAAGCAAATGAAGGAAGGGTTTTTTCATTAATCAATCTAAGTATGTTTCTGACATCTTATAAAGATTTGAGATGAAAGATTGTAAGCCTACCAGGACAACCATACCCAGAAACCACAATCTTTATCCTGACCTTGAGGGGGAGGATACTTATCAACATCAGTATAGGGCAATTATTGATGTATCTCACAGCCAGTAGACCTAATATCATGTTTGCTACCTGCATCTGTGCAAGATATCAGGCTGATCCAAAGGTGTCTCAACTAGCTGCTATTAAGAGAATCCTTAGATACCTCAAAGGAGCACCTAAACTAGGTCCTGGTATCCCAAAAACAAGGATTTCAATCTCTGTGGATACTCTGACAGTGACTTGGTGGTTGCAACATTGACAAGAAATCAACATCAGGAGGATGTCAACTTCTTGGTGGAAGGATCATCTCATGGCAATGCAAGAAACAATCTTGTGTCTTTACATCAACTGCTGAAGCTGAATACATTGTTGGCGCTAGCTGCTATGCTCAACTGCTATGGATTCAGAATCAGATGTTAGACTATGGATTCAACTTTATGAGTACTCCTATCCATATTGACAACAATAGTGCTATTTCCATTACTGAAAATCCGGTGAAGCACTCCAAGACAAAGCATATTGACATCAGGTACCATTCATTAGAGATATTCATGAGAAAAATTTGATTAAGCTAATCAAAAGTTGACTCAAATGAACAATTGCTGACTTGTTCACCAAAGCTTTTAATGAAAAAAGATTCAAGTATCTCATAACAGCTATTGGAATGATAAACATTGATTAGCCTAACTCTTTTGAAAACCTTTTTAATATGTAATGTCTTATGTCAATACAATTTTAAGCCCTGTTACAAAGGTCTCTCTAAAATATTTGAAGTATAAATTCCACCCGAAGAGAAATTAACCCTCGGAAGTTATATTCATATCTTCCAAAGCAAAATTTCTCAAAGGATAATTTTCTTCTCGGAAGAGTTTTTGGTCTCGGAAGAAGTGATTGATTTCATATCAGATCTACTTCCGAGGCTTACATACACTCTCCATTCGTAAAGCAATCCTGACCTTCGGAAGCAAAGTCTTTGCTTCGGAAGTAAGAACTACCTTCAGAAGACAAATTACCTTCGGAAATGTTTTATATTGGGAAGAGAGATTTTACTGTGTAACGGAAATCTCTTGGGCCCCACACTATAAAGAGCAAAGATTTTGTTAATGATGTCGGATTATTTAACTGATTTTAACCTTACCACCATTGTCATTTCTTCCACTAAAACATCACATCACCTTATCCTAACCCCCATTACCGCCTTCCCACCCTCTTTTAAGTAATCCCGACTATTCAATTTCATCTTCTTACTTGAAATTTTTACTACCCTAGAAATGTTCTCCACTCCAACTTTACCCAAGCTCAATTCATCCTCATTCACCTTTCTCCAATGGCACTCAACCCTCAACATAACCAAGTCGCACTTCTTGATTCATCAAAGGATGCTGACTTCTCTGAAATCATCTCCTTTCTCACCCAATCATCTTACTAGACAGCCCTTACCGTTAACCCCACTGTTTACTCCAATCAAATGGCCGAATTTTGGGAAAATGGTCAAGTCGAAACCCTAAGTGGGATTCGTGTACTAAGGTCCAACATTTGTGGACAATAGTTGGTCATTACTGAACAACTTATTAGGGAGCATCTCGAGCTTCATGATGAAGGAGCTCCTACTGAATTACCCAAAGAAGATTTAGACAACACTTATATCTCATGGGATATGGTGGAGACGTGAGCAGGTCGACAGTCTACAAGTACAACTTCTCTACAACTCGAAGTTCCTCCTGCACGTTGTTCTCCACTGTCTGTCAAACAAATCTGGGGGATGGGATCAAATCCCGTATGAACTAGGATGCTTAGTTCATGGATTAGAGAGAGGCCTCCACTTCAATTACTCAAGATTTGTGTTCACCGATCTGATTGGAATCTTCAAAGGGAGACATTATTTATGTATCCCCAATTCATTCAACACATAATCAACTATGAGTTGGAACAGAGTACACTTGTCTATGTAGTACTCTTACTGTCCCTCACATGAGGCCTACCATCTTCAAGACTTTGAAGAAGGTTTCTACCAACTTCACTAGAAGGTACACTTCTCTACTTCCAGGTATGATTGACCGCATAGCTCCTGGCGACATCCCTGTTCACCCCACAGGTGATGAACTAACACTAGCAACCACCTCCACAATGCCAACACTTCCTTCTCTACCCATCACCATCACATACCAGAGACACCCTAAACAAACCCTTGTTCAATTTACTCTAATTGAGCAAGCACCTCCAATTCAATCCAAAAAGAGTAGAGTGGAAACATAGGCTCCCACTCAGTCTTAGGTCTCACCATCCTTCTCATTCGACCTCAATTTGAGTTTTGAGTCTCCTCAGTCTCAAACCCATGAGCGCGCGCACACCCAAACCAACAACCCTTAGGATGAGTATTCACACTCTTCTGAGCATCCAACAAGGGACAGCCCCACCAAAGGCTCAATGCCTGTAGACATTGACAAGGTCCCGGGTCAGTAGGCTTAACATCCCTATCCTTCACTGACCTTCTTTTTAAAACTGATGAAGAGATAACATCTCTCCACGGCAATGAAATTGATCTACAATACCCTCTCCAAGATCAACAGAACCCATAGAGATCCCTTATCTCTAGCCCTCATCAGCAACCCACAACTGAGTGAGTCCCACTGATATGGAGGGGACTCATGTAGATTCAGCTGCCACTACAGAAGGTGCCTTAATGGACCCTATGGACAGTGGTAACATATATGAGACTGAATCTATGGCAACCATGCCGTTGATGACTCTGAAAGAGACATATCAGCAAGGGAAACCAGGGTGCTAAGAAACCACATCTGGTGGTGAGGCTGAACATACTAGGTATGTTACCTCATCTCCTCGTGATTCTTCAAATAAGACGAGGGAAGCAAGCATGCAAGTCCTCATAAAAGACTCCTGTCTAAAGTCTCAAACCTTGAATCCTTGGTTAGGACTTTAGAAGAAAGGTCCACCACTCAGGAACTTGAGATTGACAATCTCAAGGCTCAACTAGCTTAGAACACAAACAGAGAGATAGGCATGTACATGTTCAGGTCTCATTGACTCTTCCCTAGCTCATCTAGCTCTCAAGATGATGCTACCACTAAGGGGGAGAATGTCAGAGACAAACACTTGAGGACCAATAGATTCATACTTCAACTTCAACATCTTCTACTCCTGTCATCACTTTGACTGAGCCATCTCAAGTTGTACTTCAAATCGACCAAAGATGCTCAGAGATCTCTACAGACTCTTCACCAAGTTTCTATTGAGATCCTCTACTGATCAGCCAAGCCCAGATGCTACAATGATTTACTTCAGAGCTGGAGAGCTTTAGAGGCTTACTACACCTTCTACCACTGTGGAGGAAGTTGGTCAACCTAAGGTCCACATGGAACCTAAGATTCATTTCGAAGGGAAATGGGGACTGATGGCCTAACAACTGAAACAGTTGGGACAGAATCTGCATTCCTCAAGCTTCCGAAGCTGAAGTTAAAGCCTCGGAAGAAAAAGCTAAATCTTCCGAAGCTGAAATGGAAGCTGCGGAAGGACTGTTCAAGATGTCCGAGGAACTGATCATCACAGATACAATCCTAAAAATGGCATCTGAGGTCAACAGTGAGGACTTTCTGAATCTACCTCTATCCCAAACACCCTTTCTGCCTCTCTCAGAATCAGAATCCACTCTCTAAGAACTACTACAGTTAGGCTCTTCAAAAGATAACAAAGGAAAAAGGAAGATGACCGTGGAAGAGCTTCAGGAAGAGGAGAAGATTGAGAAGTTAAAGAAGAAAAGAAGACTTCCAACTGAGAAGTTGCTAGCTGCTTGTACAAAAGCAGTTGCAGCTAACCATGAGGTTGTCAACAACAAAAGAGAGAAGACATAATTGATCAGCTCATCAAATTGGGAGCTGCCAATAAAGAAAACTCCTGCTACCACTAGAGGATCTAGTGAAACTGGAAAAGGCAACCAGACTGCAATATGAGAAACAACAAGAAGCAGCTAGTTGGGCTTAGAGAAAGAGAAAGAAGAAGAATAGAAGGAGGTTGACTTGCAGCAAAGGAGAGATAGGATAGAGTTCTTAATCTCTAGAGGCTTCAATATTCAAGAACTTTCTCCACACAACAATGAAACAATCCTATGGCTCTACAACAAAGAGCAGGATCAAATGGAGAAAGAGAGAGAGAGAGAAAGGTTGCAAGAGAAAAGCTAAAGGAAAGGAAGAAGAAGGAGGAAGAAGCAAAGGCCACTGCAACCAGGAAGCTCAATGAGAAGGCCTGGATGACGAACTATCTCAAAGCTCATGGCTTCTCTGGAAGGCAGGTAGGTCCCATGTCAGAGAGGACACTCCAACGGATTGTCAGCAAAATCAAGGCTGACATCCGCTTGGGAAAGAGGAAATAAATGTATAGAAGGGTAAAGGGGATGACCTTCACTAAAACTACTCAACCACAACCTGATTCCTCACCTCTACCCTTCACCATCAAAATTGAGCCCTTCACCCCTAAACCCACATCCTTACTGTCACCCATTTCATCACCTCAACCACCTAAACTTCTCATCCTTCAACCAAAAACACTTCCTAGAACCTCTGAACCACAACCTACCCAAAAACCATTCAAACCATCCCCTCAGCCTTCTCAACATCTATCTCTTAAGGAGTTCAAGGCAATCAAGACTAAGCTCCCCAACTGCATAACTTTGAGCGAAGTCTCATGTGAAGAATACTCTGTCAATATCACCTATGTTTATGGATCTTCACATTCCCTCACAAGAGATCAATTGCTTGATTTTCCTAGACGAACATTGGACCAGGTAGCTAGACTTCTAGGCCTCAACTCAGATTCACTGAATGATGAAGAGAAGAAACTTAGAAGGAAACTAGTGACTTTGCTGGATACAAAGAAAGAGGACAAGATTCCTACCTAGTCTCTTGTGCCTAGAAAGAGAATAATCCAGTGGAGGTTCGATGAAACTTCTCACAACTTTATTGTGGAAAGGGAGAATGGCGAAGTCAACAGACTTAATGCAACCTCTCTGTTGCACTCCAGCAGATTTGATATTGCTGAGTTAGCAGAGAATCCATTCTCCAAACCCTCCAACTCTAAAACTGCTGCATCCATCAGAAATCATCTCAGCAGTCTTCATCTAGCCGAGCTAACTGCAAAGCCAAGATTGAAGAAGAGTTGAAGTTGAGAAGACAGGAAGACAAGGAAAGATCTCCTACCAAGGGCACTTCCTTTCTACAGATGGTGGAGGGTCCCGAATCGGAACCTATAGTAAGATAGGAATATGATTACAGTTCCCATCAACTAACACTTTTCAGAGGGCAACAACAGAGGGTACACATCATCCAAGTGACAAACTGGACTTCCTGTCTACCAAGGATTCGTACAAACTTCTCAGCACTACATCAGGGAAGAACAAGGAAACAGATAAATATCTACTCTCTTGGTGCTGAAAGTTTTGAGAAGCAAAACAAGTGAGGTTTTGGTAGCATCAGCCTAGGGGGAGTTTGTTGGATCAAGAAGAAGGCTGGTGCAACCAAAACCAAATCACTTAGATAATTTTTGGTGCTACATGCAAAGGCTTCTGAAGCTTAGCATGGAACTTCAGAAGGTTGTAGAGTTCTTCCGAAGATAAAGTGAAAGATCAATTTCCGAAGACAGAACTCTACATCCAAAGTCAAGAGCATGCTTCCGAAGATCAAGTCTTAGAAGAACAATCAGAAGACTACTTCCGAAGTATGAAGAAAAGAAGAAGTTCCCAAGTTTCGGAAGAAGTAGCCTCTTCTGAAGTATAAGTGGCTTCGGAAGTACTTGTTCTTTCGAAGCCATTTAACCTTCGAGACACTGCTATGAACCAGTGGACATAAGTATGGTCTTTGACACTCTGCTGTAGACCTCTGATATTGTATGGCGCTTTCTCAAAGAGCCATGCAGTTGACCATACTTTATTCCACTTTTACCTTTTATGATAGTACATGTTACCACTTTAGTTGGTGACAAAAGGTAAGTCAGGGATATGTCCTGACTACCATATCTCAGATAAGACTTTATCTGAGATACCTTAAACTATAGTCTTGTAGTATAGGCTTTAGTTATAGGATCCCAGCTGGTATCAAAGTATAACCGGCTGTAGGTAGTATTATATATAGTTTCTCATTGTAACTCGAAAAGATAAGCTTGTAAGAGTCTTGTAATATTTGAGTTGAGAAGCAATATATGCAAGTACCTTGAAAGTTACTTTCTGTGTTCTTTATTACTTACTATTTTGTGATCAACTATTATTGACTCTACCTTCATCCGAGTGTTGTTCAAAGTGAGTTTGAGAGAAAAAACTAAGTGTTAAGTGACCTTAACCGATCCTGCAGGACCTTCGTTCTTCTTCGACTATGATGGATTCTTGAGGTCCTTCAAAACAAAGAGCTATGTAAAGAATTTCAATCTGTAATGAAAGTAGAATTTGAGATGAGTGCCATGGGGGAGATGAAGTTCTTTCTCGGGTTACAGGTTGATCAGACATCAAAGGGAATATTCCTATATCAGACCAAGTATGTAGGCAATATCCTCGGTCGGTTTGATATGGAGAATGCTTCTGCAGCTGGAACTCCACTTGCTACAAATCATGACGTGGCACCCGACGAAAATGGTGATCTGGTTGATGCCACTATGTATAGAGGAATGATCGGATCTCTCATGTACCTCACATCCTCATGACTTGATATCATGTACGCGACGTGTCTCTGTTCCAGATATTAGGCGAAACCAAAAGTCAACCATCTCATAGGCGTCAAAAGGATTTTTCTTTATTTGAAGGGTACTCCAACACTCGGGTTGTGGTATCCTCATGATGATGACTTTGAGCTTACAGCATATAGTGACTCAGATTATGGCGGTTGCAAAATGAATTGCAAGTCAACATCAGCAGGATGTTAGTTCTTTGGTAGACGGTTAGTCACCTAGCAGTGTAAGAAATAGACCTCTGTTACTCTGTCAACATGTGAGCTTATATGTTGCTTCTGCAAGTTGCTGTTCAGAAATCATCTAGATTCAATAGCAAATGCGTGACTACGGTTTGCAATTTTCTAACACTCCTATTGTTGATACATGTGTACCTTGATTCTGATCTTAATGTAATATGTCTTTGTTGTCTTACGCTTATGTAATAGTTGGGTACTTAATGAAATGCAAATGTTTGATTGTGTTTATCATGTTAACTATTTCATTAATGAGTTGTTTAATGCATATTGACTTGATTATATAGGTTTGTGGTTGATTGAACTAATATAAATAACATTACTATGTTTAATAATAACATGAAGGTATCATGCGAATGGCACATGCTAATGAACCATACGCATGAACACCTTCATATGATTGACTCAGTCACACGACTGAACCAGGAGACTGGATCAGTCATATCACTATAACATGAGATTGGCTCAGTCGCACGACTGAACACTCAGCCGTGCGAATGGATCAACCGCATGTCTCAATCGCACGAATGAACCATGCTTATGGTTTAGTCGCCCGAATGAGCAACCCTAGCCTATAAATACCACCTAATTCATGGAAAAAGATAAGCATTCAATCCACTTCGACTCCAGACGTACCCTAGCCATCCAGAAGCCTCTAAGTTCGTACTCCAAGTTCATAGAATGATGTAGATCGATTCCTATCGATTCTGACGTTAGTTTCAATACATTATTGTTTCTACGTGCGTTCTCACTGATTGGATCGCCCCAATCAAATAATTCCGCACTATTTGGTTTGGTTAACACATTAATCAATTGGTGTTTCATTCAAATACCAGATCCTAACAAGTGGTATCAAAGCTGGTTACTGCTGGAATGATCTAACAATCATTCTAGCAACCCGAGCTCTTGATTTGTGGATCAAATTTCAGATCTTGATGTTAAACCCCCTTCGTGTTCTTCGTGTTTTGCTCAGATCTTGTTACGTGTGTTGCTTCTATGTTAAAATCGAATTCGAAACCACGTTCCTGTCACCCTTTCGAATCTGATGATGCCTATTTTGTTTCGATTCACGTAAAATTCGTCAGATTAGGGTTTTGGGCAGCCCTGGCGGCTGCTGATCTGAAAATCTGTGTGCAAACCCGTTCATGCGACTAGGCCATGTGAATGGACCATTCATGCGCGCTGGAGCTTTTTTTTTTTTGTCGTATGTTCAGTCGTGCGACTGGACCAATCGTATGTTCAATCGCACGAATGAGCCATCCGTATTGACTCATCCGCATTTGTTCTAGACCAAAAAAAGAGTCTGGAACTGCTTCTTGCACAGATTTGTGGATGAGCAAAGCATATTCACCCTGAGGTTCTTTTGTCAAATAAGTTCGATGTGTACCCCATTATTCGTCAGACTTCCAGAGTAGGTGAATGTAATTGGAACACGAAAGAGAGAAGAGAGGATGTCAGCAGTCGGTGCTGATTTTGTGGGGTAGTCAGGAGCATCTGACTACTTATGGGCCAATCAAGTTATATTTATCCACACAGAGAGGATTCACATTCTTAGGGGAATCCATGTATCGAGAAAGTGAAGACGCAATCAGAAAGTGATGATGTGAGCAAGTTTCTAATGATGAATCTACATGCATGCTGAATTGTTTGATATTGTCAGCTGTGGATTGGAACCTTCAACCTTTTTCCCAATACACCATGTGAAGACGCAAGGAGAGCACAATGTCTATATATTGGGATATGCTGAATGTGAGGGGGAATTTCTGTAGGTGTTGATGTTAATCAGGTTAGCCTGTGTGAAGATTAAAGCAATGGAAAACTGTTCATGTCATTATCTGGAAAAATCAGTCATATGGGGAATCTTGCTGCTATGATGGTGTTATGAAAAGTAAACGAAAGCTATTGTGCCTAAATCATTTTCAGGGATGTGTGCACCTGACGGATCGGCAACGTTGGCTAATATGGTTTTCGTTTGATTCTATTGGCAAACAAAGCAAAGATTGACTGAAGATTGTAAGAGGTGTTATCTACTATTCGCAAGCAACATCCAAGGAGGAATTTGTTGGAGCATATATAGTCATATATAGTGTTCCCGTCGCTTGTCGAATAGTCTAGGCTTAATGTTATACACCTAATATATTGTAAACACATGAAACTGGTTCATTCGCAGGAGCATATGCGAATGAGACGCAGTTGTACAATGGAGCCATGCGCTAATGGACCATTCGTGTGACTGAGAGATGGATTGGGACATTCGTAATACTGAACCATAAGTATGTTCCAGTCGTACGATTGAACCATACCATGGTCCGTTGTACGATGGAACCATATGCACGGTCCAATTTGCACGAATGGGCCCAGTCGCATTCAATATAGCTGAGGCCTAGATATACTAGTTTCAATGTGTAGAATATAGGGTTTGAGAGGGAATTCTGCCCAGAGCCTAGGGCTGCCGGATGAGATGGGAGAATCATGCCGATCTTCCCCTTGCCAAGGTCTTGATTCTTATGTTGTAACGAGCTTGTATCATTTGGTTTTATCATGAAACATTCAATTATAGTTCATGTTATTGTTTGACTTTTGTTTTGTGCTGTTGTTTATATATCCATCTTTCAAGAACATCTCTTGAGTGTTTATTCGATCCATCTGACTTCACACCTATATTTTTTGATAATTCCTACTAACTGCTATAGCCGTAAACCAAAAAATCCGGTCCACCATCCTAAAGTAAACACATCGGTATTAAATACCTTTATGATGGACTAATTTGGAAAGCATTTAATCGATATGGTTAAAATAAATCCAGATTTTCAACGCGCCGATCCCCTACACAAAAGCATTTGATAAACTGAAGGTTTTTATAATCTGTTAGAGGTCAATGGCATGAAAAGAAATGTGATAGATCACGATCTACGTTTGATTGATTAGAGAGTATAGCAGCGGAAATCAACAATGAATTAGCTAATTCACAAGAACACAAAAGATATTCAAGGTAAGAACAAACGTTTAGACAGAAAGAATTCTGCAAAATATATTTCATTCAATATTCGCTTTCGTGGTAACAAATGTCACAAATACAATTAGGTCAACACCTCTTATATAGGAGATGTGACGTCTGCTGATGTCACTTGATAGTGACATCTAACAGAATTTATCAAACTACTGATAGTTAACACAACTACTGAAGATGTCAACAGCTGACATCTTCTTACAAAAATGCTAAGTGTTAACTATCACTACAACTACTGAAAAGAAACTACTGAAACTACAACAACTGAAAAACATGCTCTTCAGTCGTTTTACAAATACTGAAACAAAAAGAAAACTACTGAAGGAAACCATCACAACAACTGAAGAATGCTTCTTCAGCTGTTGTAACAAACTCTGAAGGCTTCAGTACTTGTACTTGAACTTCAGCTGTTGTCATCAGCTAATGTCTTCAGTCTTTGTCTTCAGCTGTTGATCTTCAGTACTTTGTTCTTCAGCTGTTGATCTTCAGACTTGGTCTTCAGCTGTTGAAGTCTTCAGTACTTTAGTCTTTAGCTGTTGAAGTCTTCATACTTTAGTCTTCAGCTGTGAAGTCTCAGTACTTTAGTCTTCAGCTTTGAAGTCTCAGACTTTGTCAAACAGCTGATCAAGTCTTCAGCAGTTGTTGTGATGTCTGTGGGACTTAGAGGTTTTTCTGATCAGGCTCATTGGTTCTTTGTCCAACAAACTCCCCCTGAACCAATGCAGCCAAAACCTCTAAACTTATTGAAGATGTCCCACTTATTATGGCAGAGGATTGGTCTTTTTGTCTTCTAGATCAGCTCAGAAGTGACCCTTTTAAGCACAGGCCTGGAAGAAGTCTCAATGATCGTTTGGCAAAGTATGAATGGGAACTCTGTCTTGGGGAACTAGACACAGAGTTGTTACCCCATCCATGAGATCTACTTCCCCACTATGAGTCTGTATGACTCT
This sequence comes from Flaveria trinervia, assembly GCA_025506515.1. Classification (NCBI taxonomy): domain Eukaryota; kingdom Viridiplantae; phylum Streptophyta; class Magnoliopsida; order Asterales; family Asteraceae; genus Flaveria; species Flaveria trinervia. Next base: position 25,591,900 of record CM046453.1, on the reverse strand, counting down.
CTTGTGTAGGCCTCAAGGAAGGTAATTTGTTCCTCCATGGTCAGCTCTTCAGCACCTCCTTCAAATAATGATTCAGGCCCATAGTACTCAGATAGGTATTTGACCTGTTTCCCATTCTTTAGCTCCACAGTTGTTATTATTCTATAAGCAATTCATCAGGGTGATTACCCTCTAGAAACAACTGGAGCTCATTCTTTCTGACTTCTTCAAGCCTCTTATAAACTAACCCCTTTTTCACCATTTTATTTTCAAGCATCTTCTGTGGGGTTTGGTTAGCTTTATAAGCTTTCTTGAAGTCTTCTAGGATTTCCCAGGTGATACTACAAAGACCAGGGAGATCACTTCATCTACAATCTTTTTCACCTGGCCAATGTATCTCTGTGGAATGTTTTCTTGTGAATCTTGTGAGACACCCTGGATCAGGCCAAATCCTCACTCTCTCCTTTTGATATTGAAATGTATGCTTAAGAGTGTATAATCTGAGAGCATGCTTCTTCATGTTGATGATAGAAGATGTGGCTGCATATGCTTTGTCAACCCTCCTCAACAATTCCTCATCGTGTGTTGTTGTGAAGTTCTTCTTCTTCTAGCTTCACTTTCACAATTTGTCTTTGAGTTTCAGGAGTAATTGTTGGAGAGTGACTTGTGGCCTTCGGCAACTGTATAACAGCTGAGAGTGGCAGCCTATCTTCATCTTCATCTCATCTTCTTCATCTCTCTAGCCTCAATACCTTCTCTCTTCTTCTTCTGGGGTACATCATCGGCTATTGGTTTTGAGGGAAAGGGAGTTGGTTTGGTGGGTTGTTGTTTTGGTGGTTTTGGTGTGGAATGTTGACAGGCTGTTCTAGCATTTTGAAAGTGAGTGTGGCTTTAGATTGCTTGGCTAGTTCAGTCCTGCTCCCAGCACCAGCTTCATTCAAAGCTTCAATAACTAATCCTTTAGTGTATACTTCAGACGAACAGATCTTGGTGGTTATTGCCAAGATGCTGTCCTTGGACCAAGCCTTGATTTCGATCATTGATCTTCCAAGATATTTTGCTATAAATCTGATCATGATCTCCAGCCTTTCTCTTTCTAACACATCATAACTTGCCCATCTGTTTTGGATTTCTTCAATCTCTAATCTTCTGATCTCAGAGTCAAGTTTGTCAGTGTCATGGCCTTGCCTAAACAACTGATCAATGATGTTATCCATTGATCTGTTGTGTTCGGCATCAGCCTCTTTTACCATCAGCTCCAAGGCAGTCTCCTTTCATTCTTTCTTTTCTTTGATTCTCCATGTTAGCTTCCTTCTCCTTCTCTTTTTCAGTCTCCACAGCCAACTCCTTCTTTTTTTCCACTACTGTCACTTCTGTTTCTTTCTCTTTCTCTTTCTCTCTGCACTCCTCTTTCTTTTTGCTTTCACTGACTGAATCTCCCCCTTTTTGGTTGCATTGGTTGCAAGGGTTTGATTGTCAGAAAGCGTTTTGCCCACAACTTCCTCTATCAAGGGTTGTATTACTGAGGAAAGCCTCTCATCAAGGTTTTGATCACTATATCAGTGATTATAGGGTGATGAGAGGTAGGGAATTTTGAAAGATAGCAGCTATTTGCTCAGGGGGGTTCTGTTCCTGAGAAATAGTGCCAGAAGCAGAGGCAGGTGGCTGAGAATTTGGGAGTGGCTCGTGTTTAGGAGACCTTCAGATGAAGGTGCCATCTGGGGTTTGAGAGGCAGATGGTCTTTGATCCGCAGAAGTTTTGGCAAGCAGCTCTTTGAGTCTGCTCACCTCCTCTTCCAGGATGGTGTTTTGGGGCTAATACATCATTGTAAAGAAGCCCAGGTCATCATCAGTGGGTACTGAATCACCTGACCTCCTGATAGAATCAGGATGAACATGCACTGAGTGTAGATCAGTTGTAGCATGTGCCCCTTTGTCTTGGAACTGGGGACTTCCTGCCTCAGGACTATGTCCTTCATCAGCAGTTGCCTCTGGTAAGGTCTTAGTAATGGTACCAACTACATCCTGATCATATGCTGAAGCAGGATAAGTGGCAGCCTCACCAGAAGTTCCAATCTCCTTTTGTACACTAGGAAATGGAACATTGTAACCCCTATGCTGTGGGTTATCAGATGCACTTTGATCCTCCCCCTCAATGGTAGAGGTATGCCCAGTTGTAATTGGTATCTGGGGAGGGGTGAGAGTGCAACTGACTCAGCACTTGTGCAACAATTAATGTAGGACTTTGGGGGCGGTTGCATGTGGTGATTGGGTAGAAGCAGATTGCACCCGGGGTGAATGGTGCGCTTCAATGGTAACCCTCTGGGTTTCCCCAATATGGTTGCAACAGGATCCTGTTGAGAGGATACCTGTGCGGCTTTGGCAGGTTGAGTCGTTGACACAACTGGGGGGTTAATACCAGTATGTGCCTCCTGTGTTGTGGTACAGGGGCATCCTCAGGGGACTCATCTCCCTGAGTAGCTGTTTTTGGCTTTTTGGATTTGGGTTGGTGGGACTCTGGTTCTGGAGGTGGTGGCTGTGGGTTCCAACTGCGTGGGTTTTCGCAGTTTGGCAGCCTGTTTCAGTGTTTGGTCAGAGTTGTGCCTGGAGTATACTTCAGGCAATACAGCCGTTGCAGGGACTCCAAGGCCAACAAGTCCCTCAGCTTTCAGCTGATTCTCTATGATGGCCATAATGAACCGAGGATATATCCATCGATTAGAAAGAGATTTGAGGCCATATCCTTAAGTTCAAGAAAAATAATTTCAGAAAAGTTTAAGTCTTGTTGCTCAAGGATAGAGAATATTACCTGCTGCCACCTGGTAGACATTTGATCCCAAGAGGATGTCTTAGGAGCTAAGCAAACATTACCATGTGAAAGATAAGACGTTCTGCATCATGGAAATGCTTCTTCAGGAGGGTAGAGGCACTAAGGTTTCCCTGATATCCATGGTGGGCAAAGGATAAATCAGTTGTGCCCTTTGGATACCCACAGGGAAAGTGGCATCATCCAGTTTAGGGTTGGCGAATGATTTCTCCGGAGTGATGACCACTTGTTGTTGACGAACGACTGGAGAGACTCGTGGTGTTCTCCCCAGTTATAAGGTGACGTTCGTCCAAAATTGGTGTAAGGATTCGGCATGAATGGTGGGATTTAGAAGGAAGGCCGTTTGGTAGGGAGAATGGACCATTAGATCAATGGCGTTATCGAACTTTGTCCAGAAGGGTGATTTTGTGAGGTAGGCAACACAGTTATGTCGTGGTTTGAGCTGCATGGTCGCATTATGAGAGAAGTTTTGGAGATTTGAACGTTAGGTTTGGAGAAGATGAAGCGCTGAAGGATTAGGTATGGTATTTATAGGTAAGGGTTAGAAACGATTTAAAAGAAGGGTTTGGTGTTATTCATCAGTAGTTGTAAACGACTGATGACATGGTATTACCCTTTCAGAAGTTGAAACAACTGAAGTCTTGGTTTTAGGCATCAGTAGTTATAAAACTACTGAAACCATGGTTTGGACTTCAGATGTTTGAAAACAACTGAAGACTTGGTTTAGTCATCAGTAGTTGTGGAAACTACTGAAACATGGTTTGGTCTTCAGGTGTTGTAAACAACTGATAACTTGGTGTTAGTCATCAGTAGTTGTGAAACTACTGAAACATGGTTTTGTCATCAGTTGTTTGGATGAAACAACAGTTGTAGAAACAACTGAAGAGAAGTTCTCATCAGTAGTTTTGTCAATTCATAGCCTTTCAGCTGTTTCATACTGTCCTCAACACTTACTCATCAGCCTTTAGCTGTTTTCAGTTGTTCATAGGACATCAGTACTTATCTGTTTTTACTGACATCAGTAGTTATAACTACATCAGTAGTTGTAACTTTATCAGTTGTTTTAACAGAATCAGTACTATATGTGATATGGTACTAATGATCATCAGTACTTATATACTGAGATCATCAGTAGTTATCACTTATTCTAGCTGCAGCATACCAAGCCTTAACACTAGGTTTTGGAAAGTTGAACTATCCAAAGGCTTAGTAAAAATGTCTGCAAGCTCATCAGCACTAGGCACAAACTTAGGATCAATCAGACCTTTTCAAAACAATCCCTAATAAATGATGTCTGATCTCTATATGTTTGGTCCTAGAGTGCTGGACTGGATTTTTGACAATGCACAGAGCTGAAGCACTATCCATTATAATGGAGTCTTAGTCCTGTAATGCCATAATCCAAAAGTTGGTTCTGAAGCCAGAGTACCTGAAGTACAACTTGCAGCTGCAATGTACTCTGCTTCAGCAGTGGATGTAGCAACAGATGTTTGTTTCTTACTCTGCCAAGAAATCAAACAGTTGCCTAGGAATTGACATCCACCAGAAGTTGACTTTCTAGTTAACTTGCACCCTGCATAGTCACTATCTGAAAAAGCAACTAATTTGCAAGAGTGTCCAGTGGAATACCATAAACCTAGAGATTGTGTACCTTGCAAATATCTAAAGATCCTCTTGACTGCAATCAAATGAGACTCTTTAGGAGCAGCCTGAAATCTAGCACAGACACAAGTAGCAAACATGATATCTGGTCTAGAAGCTGTTAAGTACATCAAGGACCCAATCATACATCTGTAAAGTGTTTCATCAACAGCTTTACCTTTCTGATCCGCATCCAGTTGTGTGGTGTTGCACATGGGAGTAGAACAGGGCTTACAATTTTGTAAATCAAACTTATTCAAAAGATCTTTTGTATATTTTGACTGATGAATAAAGGTTCCATCAGCCTTTTGTTTGATTTGCAAGCCTAGAAAGAACTGTAATTCTCCCAATGCACTCATTTCAAACCTCTTTTTCATTAATTTGGTAAAATCATCACACAACTGGGGATCAGAGGATGCAAAATAATATCATCAACATAAATTTGAACAAGTAGCTTATGCTGATCCACCTTCTTAATAACAAAGTTTTATCTATGGAGCCTCTAGTGAAATTATTCTTGAGAAGAAAAGTGGAAAGTGTCTCATACCAGGCTCTAGGAGCTTGTTTCAACCCATAAGAGCCTTATCAAGTTTACACCCATTCAGGATGTTTATTGTCCTCAAAACCTGGTGGTTGACACACATAACTTCTTCTTTTATTTTGTTTACCATATAAAATGCACTTTTGACATCCATTTGAAAAACTTTAAGATGGTGGAATGCAGCATAGGCTAAGAACAATCTAATTGCCTCTAGTCTGGCTACAGGGGCAAAGGTTTCATCATAATCAATACCTTCTTCTGTGAAAACCCCTGTACAACCAGTCTAGCCTTGTTCTTAACAATAAGCCCATTTTCATCAGTTTTATTCCTAAACACCCATTTAGTGCCTATTGCACACTTACCTGGGGTAGAGGAACCAGTTCCCACACTTGCTGTTTCTTGAACTGAAGTAGCTCAAGCTGCATGGCTTCAACCCATCCATTGTCTCTTAAGCAACATGATGTTAGTCTTTGGCTCTAGCTGACTGATGAGAGAGCATAGAAGCAGAAGTTAGACAATTGACTTCTTGTTGAAACTCCAGCATTGATATCACCAATGATTTGAGACATTGGGTGATTCTTCAGCTCTTGATAAACAATGATATCTGTGCAAGTGTTTGTAGACCTTCAGCAGCAGCAGATGTTGATGCAGACTCTTGAAACAAGAATTTGATGGTAACTCAAAAGATGTAGAGGAATCAGAAATCTCATCAGCATTTGTTGTGGATGGAACTGCTGAAGCTACAGGAACATCAAGTTTAGCAGACTCAGGCAGTTGGTCACTAAACTTGAATAGGTGAGTATTGATATTATCATCATCATCATCAATACCACCAGGTGGAAGACATGCTGCAGAAGATGATTTATCACATGGTCTGCAACAACTGGAGGTTGATAAGGAACATATTGCAGTATGTCCAAATCAAACAACTCCACAGGGTTTTGTGGAATCTTGTCCATTGGAGATTCATTAAACTTCACATGCAAAGTCTCTTCAACTATCTTTGTTCTGCAGTTGAAGACTCTGTATGCTTTGCAAGTAGATGAATAACCACAAAATACCCTGCATCCACCTTAGGATCAAATTTTTGGAGTTGATCCTTTGTGTTGAGAATAAAACAGGGACACCCAAATGCTTGAAAAATGAAATTAGAGGAGCCAGTGATGTAGACTTCATATGGAGTCTTCATCAACCTCTGATTTACTAAGGCTCTATTCTGCACATAGCAAGCTGTGTTAACAGCTTCAGCCCAAAAGGTCAGTGGCAAACCAGAGTCAGCCAACATAGACCTTGCAGCTTCAATTAGGGTCCTGTTCTTTCTCTCTCTACTACTCCATTTTGTTCTGGAGTCCTTGGGATTAAACTGCCTTTGATTCCCTTTGAAAGATAAAATCATCAAGTGTATGGTTTCTGAATTCAGTTCCATTGTCACTCTTATACACTTGACTGAAAGGGAATACTGCTTCTCACATACAACACAAAGTTGATAATCTTCTGAGCAACCTCATCCTTTGAATGTAGAAAGAAAGTCCATACAAATCTGGAGTAATCATCCACAATTACCAGACAGTATTCTTCTTTGCCATGCTCATCACTCTCACAGGACCAAATAGATCCATAGTAGTAATTGCAAGCAGGCAGTGGACTTAGGCTCTTCAATAGGAGGGAATGAGACTTTGTTTGTTTTCCTTTTAAACAAGCAGTGCAGGTTTCATCACAGTGAAACTCCTTTATTGGTAAGCCTCTCACTAAACTATTGTGGATCAGCTGATTCATGTTTTTGAAATTAACATGACCCAGCCTTCTGTGCCACAGTTTAGATTCCTGAGGAGAGGCTTTGGAAAATAGGCAAGGATGGCCTCTGATATTATTTTCTTGGAAAGATCTAAGGCATACACTCTTCCTGTCCTGTTGGCCCTCAGGAGAGTGTGATCATCCAACACCTTATCAATCAAATTCAGAACTTTGGATGACAGAATCCTGCAGTTCTGACTGGTGAAAAGAGCAACATGGCCTTTATCACACATTTGACTGACACTCAAGAGATTGTACTTGAGATTTTCCACATGATTAACATCATCAAACTTTATTTCTCCATTGGAGACAAAGCCTTTTCCAATGATGTAACCCTTAGCATCATTGCCAAAAGAAACAAACCCCTTCTTTCCTTGAGAGTAGTCATGAAGAAGAGAGCTGTTCCCTGTCATATGCATAGATCCCCCACTGTCTACATACCAGATGCTACTTTGGCATGTTGAAGAACCCTGCAATCATAAACAATTAGTTAGTTTTTGAGACCCAAACCTTTTGGTTTTGGGTCTATTCACATCAACAGATGGTAAACTAACAGACTTGCTATGAATAACAGCCTGAGGGGATGGAGATGGTGAAGAAGAAGATTCCTTTGGCATGGATTTTCTTCTCTGTGGTTTCAACACAGGAGCATCTAATTGGTTGACTCTCCCCATAGATGTTGAACCATCATAACAAGTTGTGTCTGATTTTGTGATAAAGCCTTCAGCTCATCAGACACATTAGTGCTTGAGTTTGATGAGTTCCTGTGTTGTACCACTCTCTTTGAGCAACCTCAGCTGTTGCCTGTTTAACCCTTTCTTTTTGGATTTCCTTTTGGATTTTGGGGTTACAGGTTTTGATGTTGCTGGTACAAATTGATTTCAAACTCAGTTTTCATTTTATCCATTTTCTCTTTAATGTTTCATTATGTTTGAGTTTGGAGCCCTTTTTATACCAGCAATCATCAGTAAGATGATTGAATAAGCCACATATTTCACATGGCTTTTTCTTCATCTTAAGTTGATCATCTGCTGAAGAAGATGAACTACTGAAGACTTGTTCTTCAGCAGTTGCTATCAGTACTAGCAGTTTTCTTTCTTTAGTACCTGCTTTCTTGATATCTTCTTCAGTAGTTTTCCACCCTTTCTACTTGCAGTTTTCTTTCCTTTAGTACATGTAGTAGTTTGGGCTTGTTCTCCAGGTGTTATGACATTCTTTTTAGTACTTTCAGTACTTTGTGAAATATCACCTGGAGTGATCAACTTTGTGATCATGTGAGTGTCAGCATTTGAACCATCAACATCAGCTGATAGTTTCTGAGAGGAATTAATGCTGACTTCTACTTCTGATGGTGCTGTATCAGATAGTAGATCACATGATGAAAAGGATTGGTTATTGCTTTCACCATCAGATTCTACCTCTCTCTGGGAGTAAAGTCTGTAGGAGGAGCAGTGTGATTATAACCAATGCCAAACTTCACATTGGAAGCAGATTGCTTACTAAGAAGCATTTCAAAACCCTTGCAAGAATTTACCCATCGATCACACTCTACCTGGGTAGTTGCAAGTGTTTCTTTGAGGTCTCTGTACTTCTCTAGAAGTATCTCTTCCCTAGCCTTATCATCAGTGATTTGGCATTTAAGTTTGTAAATCTCATCATTCTTATCATTAATCACAGACTCAAATTCAGCTTTGCTTTTGGAAATTGTTTGTTCTAGCTCAATGTTCTTGTTAATTAAAGCTACATTTGCTTCTCTAATAGATGCAAATGCGGCTATGCATGTTTCAGAACATAGTTTGGCTTTTGCCTCAGAGGATACCTGTGATACCTGTGGTGTAGAGGCATTAGAGGATGAAGTATCAGCAGACTCCAAAGCCATAAGAGCTAGATTTCCAAAAGGACTGTCACCACCATGTTGACCAGCACCAGAGAACAGTTGTTCATGACCAGACAAATCATCGGGTAAAGTGCTCCAGTCAACAACTCCTGGGGTGAAAAAGCTGTGTTGTTGAGGTTGAGTTTGTTGATCAGATTGGGGAGGTTGAGGTTCAGGTAATGCATGTGGTTGTTATGCAATTGGAGCTTGAACTGGATTTGGATGTGGCATGTAATAGCAGGGAAAAGGATATGACATTGGACCCTGGGGAACAAAGTATGCAGGAGATACAGGATGTGATTGATGACCAGAACCAGCATGATGTTGCCCTCTGTTTTGTAGACTAGTGCTAGGAAAAGTCACAAAGGGTGCAGAAGAGTTAGATCCAGTTGATCTACATTCTCTTGCAAAGTGTCCAAGCCTTTGACATTTGTGACACCTCAACTTACTCTTGTCAAAACCAAGTTTGGTTTTGCCAGAGAGTCCAGGAAATTTCCTGCGAGTTCTCTTGTAGAACTTCTGAGATCTGATATTAACTAAGGCCATTTGGCTTAGAATATCCATCTCTTCTAAATCAACATCAGCAATTCCCTTCAGATCATCCATGATGAAGCATAGATTGTCACTATTACTGCCAGAATGACTATCAATACCAACAAATGCATGATCAGAACTGTTTGAAGAGAAATCAATATGCTCATCATAATTGCTTTCAGATGTAGCATATTCTGACTCATGACCAACCAAGGCAGTGTTCCCTGGTACAAAGTCATCAGTGAGCTTTCCTGATGATGACAGTTTCCTTTTCTGCTCTATCTCTCTTTCGAATGTAAGCAGTTTCCCATGAAGTTGGGTGAGAGATAGGCTATCCAGATTTGCACTAGAGCGTAGGACAATAGTGTATGTGTCCCATCTCTCAGGCAGTGATCTGAGGAATCTGTTATTCATCTGGCTGTTGGTGTATTCCTGTTTCACCATTTTCAGCTCAGAGATCAAACAGGAAAAACGCTCAAACTGTTGAGTCAGTGTCTCACCCTTTTTATGAGAGAATGTCTCATATTGTTGGGCGAGGATTTCTCTGTTGTTTGCTAAGACCTCATCAGTTCCACCGAATTGTTCCTTCAGTGCATTCCAGAGGTCATGAGCAGTTTCATGATGCATAAGCCCTGAATAGATTTCATTCGGCAGTGCCATGGCCAGAATTCCATGGGCTTTAGCATCAATCTCAAACAGTTTCCGATCTTCATCTGAGTATTGTTCCTTCTTCTTCGGAACCATTTGATTGGTTTCGGATTGTTCACCATAGGCTTTGTGGTCCATGTACCACAGATGTCCAACAACTGAACTGTTAACAGACAGGTGATGAAGCATCCTTCGTTGCCATATGTTATACTCAGTCCTAACCAGCATCGGAGGCTTGGTTGAGGAACTGGTATTGTGAGGGTCATTAGAAGGAGTAGTCATCTCAGATTCAACCAAATTCAATTAAGCTATAACAGATTTAGAACAAAACACAACAAACCAAATTGAACCAAGAGAGATCTCAAAATGAATAAACGAAAGCGGCAGAAATTCAATAATCTATAACCAGTTTTTGCAAATAAGCTAATTCAATCAAACATAGATATCAAATAGCAGTTTCAATGATCAACTGTTAGATCGATCAATGATTAACCAGCTCTGATACCATTTGATAGGATCAGCGATCTACGTTTGATTGATTAGAGAGTATAGCAGCGGAAATCAAACAATGAATTAGCTAATTCACAAGAACACAAAAGATATTCAAGGTAAGAACAAACGGTTATAGACAGAAAGAATTCTGCAAAAATATATTTCATTCAATATTCGCTTTCGTGGTAACAGAATGTCACAAATACAATTAGGTCAACACCTCTTATATAGGAGATGTGACGTCTGCTGATGTCACTTGATAGTGACATCTAACAGAATTTATTCAAACTACTGATAGTTAACACAACTACTGAAGATGTCAAACAGCTGACATCTTCTTACAAAAATGCTAAGTGTTAACTATCACTACAACTACTGAAAAGAAACTACTGAAACTACAACGACTGAAGAACATGCTCTTCAGTCGTTTTACAAATACTGAAACAAAAAGAAAACTACTAAAGGAAACCATCACAACAACTGAAGAATGCTTCTTCAGCTGTTGTAACAAACTCTGAAGGCTTCAGTACTTGTACTTGAACTTCAGCTGTTGTCATCAGCTAATGTCTTCAGATTTCTTTCAGTACTTTAGTCTTCAGCTGTTGATCTTCAGTACTTTGGTCTTCAGCTGTTGAAGTCTTCAGTACTTTAGTCTTCAGCTGTTGAAGTCTTCAGACTTTGTCAAACAACTGATCAAGTCTTATTTCAGCAGTTGTTTGAGTCTGTGGAACTTAGAGGTTTTTCTGATCAGGCTCATTGGTTCTTTTGGTCCAACAAATGTGAAGTGATTCCAAACACGAAGGTTTCGTAGTCCGACTACTTTAGGTTAATTTTATTTTATTGTTTACTTATTTTTCTGTCTATTAAAAAACCATAAACACCAAAAATATTTTTGGTTTAGAATTTTAGGGGAGAATAGGTTAAATTAGTATTAAATCTTGCAGTATTTAATTAAATCTGTGATTCTATTCAACATTTATGGAAAATGATAGTACACATGGAAACAGATTGTTTGGGACTTAAAATTTTAATGATATAGATGCAAAATTCAAGTATAATGTGAAAGTCCCTAAGAAAAATAAAAGGAAAAATGATAGTAAAACTAGTATGCTACTGAGGTAACCTAGAGAAAGTATTACCTAGAGGTTGCTAGTTCATTAGATGATGTGTCGTAGATCAACACAATAGATGAGTAGACCTCTTGGTGGGTTTAAAATTCAAACTAAGTTGTTCACTTGCTGTGGGTTCCCATCTTATCCCTGGTTAACACAATCAATGCAGTTCCAATAAGGGGTGAAAGCAAAATAAATGCCACAAATGTGTGCGACGACCATAACAATGAGCAAAGCACAAAAAAATGGAAAAATGCTAAATGCAATCAAGCTAATAACTTATGTTCTTGGTGTGTTATGTGCAAAAGAAAAAAAATTCTCGAACAAGAAGATAGGTTGTGTACCTCTCTGCTGTGCGTGGCAGTGACCTGAGGATAAGCATAACCTAAATATTCAAGAATTCATGTTGGTTGTGCCTCTTTGTTGTGCGATGGCACTAACCTGAGGCTAGGCATCTCTTTGAAAAGCTCTTAGAACTATTCTTCTCTGAGATATACCATAGACTACCCAAAAATCTCTTGAGGAATGTTGATTACCATATAAGTGTGGGATCCACAAATGCTCGTTGAACTAATTAAACCGTAACTCATCACCAACGTGTGTCAAAAATCTGTGTATGAATTTAAGAGGACAAGTATACAGACAATCATCATGAGCTGCAGTTCTTGAAAGTCAAAATCATAGTGTGCATCTATAGCTCTAGTATGATTTCCTAAAATTGCTATTGACTCTCGGTCAAACCAAGAATCTAGCATAAAAATGGTTTATTAAATGTCCCAAATGAGTCTGATATACCTATATGATTCCATAATGAATCGTACCTGAAATGATAAAATAGAATGAACCTGTGATGTCCAGGAAGTAAAATCAGTTAGAAGTACTCTAATAGTTTTAAATCCATCTCCAATCAAAATACAAAAATAATCTTGTTTCGTTTTTAATTCAAGATGTTTTATTTACTTTTAGTTATTTGTTAGGTAAAATTGGACTGTACATCTGGATTCAATCTGTGAATCATTCACTAAAAGTGGTCACGTCTAAGGTGACCAATCGGTTTTTGAAATTTAAAGGATCACGTCTGAGGTGATCAAATAGCTTTTCAATTAAAAAGGTCATGTCTGAGATGATGATCGGTCATAATGTCTTATCAATAGTTACACGTGTATATTTGAAAGTGTACGAGGTCAAACTCATAAGTATGGACCAATCACACCATTGGACCACAGTATAGGCCAATCACACGACTGGACCATAAGTAGGGCCAATCGCATGACTGGACCATAAGTATGGACTAGTCGCACGATTGGATCACAAGTATGAGCCAATCGCAACGATTGAACCATACATATGAGCAAGTCGCACCACTGAACCCCAGTCGCACGAATGAAGCAGGCGAATGGGTCCAGTCGCACGACTAAATGTTAACCTAGTATAAATAGCGGGGATTCGGTCGCGTGTTCTCATCACCCCAAATCGCCCTTAGTCGCCCGAAAGCACCGAGACTCTGCCCCAATTTTGTTTGACTGATTTAGCATCTTGATAGTGATTCTAATGTTTACTTTATGCATATACGGTAATGTGAGACCAAAATCGACTGCAATGTCCCGGTTAATAAAGCCCTAATGACCAAAAATCATTCAAACAAGATTAGACAAACTCTTCAAAATAACCCACCTAAATGGACATAATCGTTGATTTAAAGAACATTAGTGTCATTTTGAGTGGTTGTGAGTCTAATGAGCCAAACACAACGTTTAACATCAAGTTTTGACCAAGAATTGGATTTAAGTGTCGAACAGAGGGTTTATACGAATGGACATGTTGATGAACTTCAATCACACGATTGAGCTGGGCGTATGACTCATTGCATGAATGAACCAGGCGTATGAGTTCAGTCGCATGATTGACTCGACCACATAGCCTAACACACGACTAAGTTCAATCGCAAAATCAATCGCATGACTGAACTCAGCCGCATGCTTAATTGCACGACTGAACTCAGTCACACGTTTCAATCGCATGATTGAACCAGACTGATTTCAAAACAGTTTAATTTCAACTGTCTTCTATTATGGACAAATCTCATGTTTATGTGTCTTGTGTTACAGAAACATGGTAGATAGGTGCACTATCAACACGAAGCACAACATCCGTGCTCACTTGGATGCAACACACACTCGGAATGACCGTTTGGTGGGATTATTGTTTTCTGAGGAGGTCGAGGATCTACAAAGCTATGTCTGCTCCTTGCATACCTTACCAGTCACTACAACAGGCCTTCTGGGAAGGTGCTTAAGTTGACAGATCTGCTGAGCCTTATTGTATACGGAGCACCATTTTTGGCCAAGAGATTGAGGTTACTACAGCTGATATAAGACCGGTACTTGATCTGGGTAATGATGATGCCCACCCGACCAAGTTACATCCTCTGATAGTAAGGGGTTGTTTTCTACGGATGAAGTACACTAGGGACATCAACGCAGGTGTGCTCAACAAAAGCAACCTGTGTCCCCAGTTCAAGTACCTGGCCAATGTCATCTGAGGTGCATAGCATCAAAGAGGGGAAGATTTGATGATCTATCTGACCAAATCTAGAATGCATACGTTGCATTGGTGCTGAACCATCCCTTCAGCTTCTCCAACATGATATTCTCTTACATGGTAGAGACCTATAGGCCATGGATAAGGAGGGTTTTTTCCTGTCCCTCGGTTCTTACGCTTATTATTGAGGAGAAGCTTCCATTGCTGCCTAAGGAGAAGGATGATGTAGTGATTTAGAGGTGATGGATGACACACCCTAGGTAGGATGAAGGGTACAAGGGGGAAGCAGGTGAACCCCCTGTCAGGAGATTGTTCGGCACTTGGCCAGTGCTGCTTATCTGGTGCCTTTCTCACAAGAATGGCGTCACGATGAGAGTGACTTAGATGTCGAGCCGATAGAGCTACCCATGATGATTCAGACGCAGGACGAAAGACAAACAACCATGGTGATGGTCAAGGTGGTGAGGCTCCTGGTGGATCCAGCGAGGCTCCACCACCCCCGATGTTCGGGTAGAGGAAGATGATGAGTCAGATGAGGAGCCTCTCGTGAGGACAGTTGGCAGTAGAGTTGTGGCCACCAAGAGATGTAAAGCGGTAGTTGGTGGACGCCAGGAGGGGTCAAAGGGTGGTGCTATAGATGATTTGATCCTACTTTCACCCAGACCAGCCACTCGACTCAGGGGGAGCCTCTGTCTCCAAGGCTCAAGGAAGAAAAGGATGGCCCAAACCCCACAAGAAGAAGAACAAGAGGCAGAGGATCACCCTAATCACTACTCCCACCACCACTACCACCATAACCATACCTCTTATCTCCAACCCATAGCTACTACTACCACCACCATTCCACCCACTATACACCTCCTACCACCACTACCACCACCCACTCCACCACTACTACTATCTATCATCCCCCATCACTAACCACAATCACTCTACGATAACCCACACACATTCCACCTCCCATATACACCACATCCACTACTACCACCACCACTCACCAAGCCAGTCCATCCACTCACATTCCATTCACTGCTGGACCCTCCCTACCCCATATTGGGTTACAAGAATAGCTAGCCAACCTCAACTGTATTGTTCTAAAGCTGTTGCCTACAAATGAGCAAAGATGTGCACAGCTCAACCAGCTGATGGAGGTGAATGCTGCTCAAGCTCAGCAGATCAGGGAGCTCAGTGTGAAGAGTGACCTGTATGTGAGAGCTCTAAGTCGAGTCCACCAAGAACTTACAAGTTTAAATGAGCTGGAGCTAGTATCGATGAAGAGGATTGAGGAGCTGGAAAAGAAAAATAAGAATATTATGCTAAAGCTGAAGGGGTCTAAGAGAGAGCCTCTGAAGATCAAGGACGGTGATAGTGATGATGGAGATGATGAGAAGATGATGAGGAGGAAGAAAATAGTGAAGAAGATGTCAAGGAAGGAGGACCAAGCCGATGAAGATGATGATCGGGAAGGTGATGCTTGCGCATTAGCCTCTCCTCAAGCTAAAGAGAGGCGTACCAAACATAGCCAAGATTGAGGGGCCTCACCTCCTTCCTCCAGTTGAGGAAATGATTGATCTAAGACAAAAGTAAAGATTAGATGTCTTTGTATTTAAATACTTGTGTACTTGAATTATTTTTACATTAATGTAATTAAGTATCATCTATCGTTGTTTATGTTTGAATGCTTTGTATGATGACTTATGTGCGTTGTGCTTAATGTCTAATCAAGAAGATAAAACTTCACAGCAGGATTAATACGATGTTGCTCCCCTTCAACAAATCAAGTCTCATTCACTATGATTCTGATTTGCAAGGGATCATCAGAAGATCAGTGAGCTACACTCCCGAAGAAGGAGATATTATACACGATCTGACCGACGAGCAACTTGTTGAGATGTTCAGATTGAATCCTGATGAGCTTGTCAAAGATGCCCTAGAGGTAGATGTTATAAGTGATGATGAGCTGTAAGATGTTGATGAAATAGAGATAGAGGATGTCACTTCTGAACACTATCTAGCAGTACACTGCCGCAAGGGAAAGTGATACCCCACTTGGGTGATACTTTCGGCAGTGCTACATTTGAGAAGTTGGATGAAATGGAGAAGAAAAGGAAAAGGATGAAAACAAGCCCAAGCCTCGAATGCAAATGTTGATATCAAGAAGGCTGAATGGGCAGCTTGTTTTGCTGAAATAAGAGCCCAGCGCACAACTCCAAAGCAAATGCCTACACTAAACTCTACAAGTCAAGAAATATCAAAGGTGTCGGGCAAAATTATTGTGTGGGCCTATTTGAGGACTTTAAACGTATATGCCATAAAGAGAGATAAGGGGATTGAGTACTTCAAATATCCACATGATCTAAAGACTCTTCCAGGTTTTGAGCTCAACTAACTGGCATGCTTAAATCTGTTGTATGCTGATCCTAGAAAGATATCAGGTTGGTTTGAAGCTGTACTAAAGAAGGAATACCATACTAGATAGGTAAACTTCAAACCTCAACAACCGAAGAGGTACATCCGTAGGTCTGAAGTGGATCCTAAATCTGGGAAGCCAAAAACAGTGCTGAAGTGGAGTCCCCCGCACACGATGTCAAAGATTCCATTACAGAAAATGCCTCAGGACTTCACTCCACATTTCAATGGTGATATTATGACTGGAGGAAAAATGAAGCGGTCAGTTTTTGAACAAAGAGGGAAAAATGGAAACTATCAGGGTATTTGGCCCAATGTGGCTTACCAACTTGTCGGCTGAAGGTGTCTATACTCTATACAAGTGGCCACTGTTCTATGTCACGCAAAATATTGTACAAGCCCTCCAATTCCAAAAATGTGATATGACTCTGTTTTGTGTTTGAAATACACGTAGGAGTCACAAGAATGGAGAAGTACAAGTTTGAGGAGCATATGAAGAATGTTAGACAATAGAGTAAACTAGGTCCAAGATGGGAAAAGGTTGAATGGGTGGGAGTATAAAAGGAGGAGGGCAGCCTACACCCTCCCCCACACTCACACATTTCAGCTTAGAAAGAAAAGGTGAGAAAAAGTGTATCGAGCTCGGTTCGTGTGGATTCGAGCGTGGAAATCATCGTGTAGCGGGTCAAATCGAAGCTCTACTTGACGGGATTGGCGTGCCGGTCAACCGACTGGAGGGCGATTGGAGGCCATACGGTCGATTGGCATGCGACTGAAGCCTATTCGCATGAAGGGTATGCGATTGAGGTCCATTCTCACGAAGTTATACGACTGAGGTTCATTCGCATGAAGGGTATGCGACTGAGGTCCATTCGCACAAAAGTTATGGCGACTGAAGCCCATGCGCCTGAAGTCATACAACTAAAGGCCATTGCATAGAAGCTATGCGACTAAGAGTCCATACGCATAGGTCATTCGCCCATAGGTTCATTCGCATAGGGTCCATACGCATAGGCCCAAATGACCATAGTTTGTCTGACTTTCGAAAAGTGCAGACTTAGGCTCCGACCCTCGGGGTCGTAGATGATGGGGTGGGCAGGGATGAGGCAGATGATTTATGATGATGAGTTGACGATGATGATATGTAGACGTATATGTGATGTATGCATGGTGGTGCGTGTGATGCTAGTATGTATGATGTGTGTGATGTGAGGTATGATGATGCATGTGTATGATTGATGCGTATGTTGATGACCCTGTATGGTAATGTTGTACGTTTATGTTGTGTGTCCTTATTATGTAGTTTATTTTCCTTGGCTTTACGTGGAATGTTAATGAATGGCATGAAAGTATTATGTAACGTAAAGGGAAAGATAAAGAAAAGATGAACATGAAGTAAGAATCATGCATTAATGAGTAATGAACGTAAAAAGAAAGTCTTGCAAGCATGGTATGTTGGGACCACTATTAAAAGGTGTTAGCCCATCAGTATGTGAGTTCACCACCCGAAGGATGCACATCGGGGTCTTTCCTTATGATTATCATTTGTATAAAAGACTATTGTTTCATACCTTAGGTACTGAGACCACGAGGTGCGATGCACCATTAAGAAGGTCTATGATAGGCCATAGGTCCAGAACCATGAATAGAAAGGTTGCCATATAGCAATAGTATACCTATACTCATACCTTAGATACTATGACCACGAGTGCGATGCAACGTATATAGAAGGTCAATGATAGGCCTAGGTCACAGAAACACATGAACAGAAAGGTATTGCATATAGCAAGGTATGGACACCCTACTCTCATACCTTAGGTACTATGACCACGAGGTGTGCGATCCACCGTTATAGAAGGTCTATGATAAGCCTAGGTCAGAACCTAATGAACAAAAAGGTATTGCATATGGAAATGGTATCCAATACTCATACCTTAGGTACTGTGACCACGAGGTGCGATGCACCGTTTAGTAGGTATATGATAGGCCTAGTTCTAGAACCATGAACAAATGTATTGCATATGGCAATGGTACACCTATACTCATACCTTAGGTACTGTGACCACGAGGTGCGATGCACCGTTATAGAAGGTCTATGATAGGCCTAGGTCTAGAACCATGAATAGAAAGGTATTGCGTATGGCAATGGTAGACCTATACCATACCTTAGGTATTGTTACCATGAGGTGCGATGCACCGTTATAGAAGGTCTATGATAGGCCTAGGTCCAGACCATGAACATAAAGGTATTGCTATTGCATAGTACACCTAAACTTTACCTTAGGTGTTGTGGCCATGAGGTGTGGTGCACCGTTATAGAAGGTCTATGATAGGCCTAGGTCAGTACCATGAAAGAAGGGTAAGGTTTATGGTTGAGGGGAAGGAAAAGTGTAATGATAAAAGAATTAAAAGTTAAAGTATGAACGGATGATGAAGATAATAATGATACTATTCGTATGTACGTATGATGTATGATCACGAACGAATGTAAAGTAACTGTATGATTTGAAAGAAGGTAAAGAACGGTTTTACGAAAGAAAGTATGTTTTATTATAAAACTAGAATCACTCAGGAACACTGACTTTGATGTGTTTCCAGTGGCAGGTATGTTGCTAGGGATGGCACGGAGCCACTACTCAGTTCTTTTGTGACATCCATTATTATAAGGCTTTGTAATGGAATGTAAAATGATATTATGTAATGAACAGTTGTAGTATTTTTGCAGGGGCATTTTGATGAAATAAAAATGTTGTTTTGTTTTAATGTTTCTGCTGCGACGTTTTTATGTAAGATGACGAAAATTATGTTTGAGTGCGATGAATGACCAGATGTAAGCGTCCCCGGATCGGGGCCTTACATTTGAGCTTAATGTAAATTTCTTTCATGTCTACACATATGTAATGAAGGGTTAACGAAATATAATATGTGGTTGATGTTTTAATGTTTAATATATCATAGTAGCATTGTGTGTTAAAGTATAATGAACTTACTATATAGGTTTGAGGTTGTTGTGCATAGGTCAATAATGATTATGAAATGTGTTCAAACTTAGTCGTATGAGTCTTCATGCGAATGGACCATGCTAATGCACCATACACATGAATACATCATGCTAATGGACCAGTCTCACGACTGAACCAGGAAACTGGATCAGTCGCACGATTGAGACATAAGATTGACTCAGTCGCTTGACTGAACCTTCAGTCGTGCTTATGGATCAATCGCATGATTCAGTCGCACGAATAAACCATGCTAATGGTTCAGTCGTATGATTGGAAACCCATAACCTATAAATACCACCTAACTCGTGGAAATCGGGACACTTGAAAGACTTGAGATACACTTGATACTCTTGCAAACCTTAGCCGTCTAGAACATCCAAGGAAGCCTATCCAACATCATAGATCAATCCTTGTCGATCTCTACTCGTTCATAACGTTTAGTTTCAATCTTATATCGTTCGGGTAATTGTTCTCACTGATTGGATCGTCAATCAAATAGGATTCTGTACTATTTGATTCGGTTTAAACGCAAAATCTGTTAGTATTCCGTACGTACACGGTCCTGACAACATTCACTGTCTTGTATGAGTACTCTTTGATTTTGATAGGATGACTTAACTTAAATTTCTCCTCATTTTTTTCAATGTAAACACTCGGTTATTTTGAGGATTAGTGATTTGTGTTACTATTGATTTAGGTTCAATAGTTTTAGGTTCAATTTTGTTAGACAGAGTGACAGACACAGGCATGACAGTGTAATTGTCATTATATGGTGGTGGATATGAATTGTATCCAATCCTAGTGATATCATTGTGCCCTTTCTGTGAATCAATCATCACTTGCAGTTTAGCTTAAGACAGTTGAAACTTTTCAAGTTTCACTTCAGTAACTGATTGCTCAGCTTTGGATTGGGCTAACTTTTCAGTTAACTTTTCATTCTCAGCTGCAAGAGTTTACTTTTCTCCATGCAGATTTTCAATGTCGGAGATGAGAGATTTGATTTTTATTTCAAAACTTTTGATTTCTCTTTTAAGCATCTCAGATTTTACTTTTCCTTCTTTGATTTTATTTGCCAATTTGTGATTGTGCTCACGATAGGCCTATAGTTCAGCAATGCATTTATCACTACAAAGATTAGATTTTACCTCAGATGGCATTGGAGTTGGGCCATCATTGATATGAGCCATAAGAGCACGATTCTAAAATTGAAGCTTCACTTCCTCAGCATATAGGCTCCGGTCACATACTCCATCTTGTCTTATGACAAGTGTATTTGAGGTAGTTTGGTTACTTCCATGAGCTTGGTTGGTCAGTTGTGGCTGACTCTGATAGGGTTGTTAGTGTTGTTGTTGGTGATGATACTATTGTTTATGATTTTTGGATTGATAGCTTGAGCTTGGTTGTGAGGATGACTAGCCCTGAGAATTCCTTTGGAAACTATTGTTGTTTCTTCTTGGAGCATGACATTCTCTTGAAAAGTGGCCAGACATACCACAACAGAAACACTTAACTTTGGATTTGTCATATCCAAGTTTTGTATTTTCATTCAGACTAAGCTTTCTCCCTTTTCTAAAAAATTTCTTGGCTCTCATTGCTATCATAGCCATTTGCCACTACAGATCCATTTCTTCCATATCGTCTGGATTTATTTCTTCTAAATCTTCTTAGATCAAGTGAGCAGAAGTGAGTCTTCCTCCTAAGTAAGCTTTAAAACTTGCAATAAAGGCATTGTAAGTAGCCTTTTGCTCTTCATACCTTTGATCTTCAAACAAGCCTGTAGGTGTGTTAGTAAACCCTGTTGGTTGAGATGTGGTTAATAGCATGTTTGTTGATGGAGCACCAATGAAACCGATTGTCTTCACTTGATCTCTTGAGGAGAGAAAATCATCATCCTCAATGATGAATGCATTTTCCATAAAGTGAGTACCTGATGGAAATTTATATGCTTCAATAACTCGAGGTCCACCAAGGATTCTGCTCCTTCCATCAAGTTCAAGAGCTTACATTTTGGAAATCATTATGTCCAAGGTGGTACTCTCTAGATCACGAGTGTTTTTCATCATGGTAACATTTTGTTACCAACTTTCAGGCAAGCTGTGAAGCATCTTTTTGTTTAGCTCTTTAACTTTATATGTAACCCCCATAATCTCTAAATCATTCACTAGCTGCAAAATCTATTCAGTTGTTTAGAGATTGACTCCCCTTAGAGTGATGAAAGGTTTCATATTGATTAACAAGCTTATCCTTGTTAATTTCAGCTACTTCACGGCTGTTTTCACATATAATCAGCAGTGCATCCCACATAGCTTTAACTGTTCCATACTTCTCAATCCTTTTAGCACATCTATTTTCAATGCTTGAGTGAGAATGGATTATGCTTTGAGATCAATATTTATCTTCTTGTAGTCATCATCATCAAGAGTGAGATCCTCAATGGGTATTCTTGAGGTTTTGTATAGTGCAGCCTGATCAGCAAAAAGTGTCATTGGGATGTGAGGCCCTTTACATATGGAAATCCAATAGTCCGGATCTACACCTGTAATGTAATTTATGAACCTAATTTTCCATTGCTTAAACTCGTATTTGTGTTTAAGCATAGGAGGTTTAGGAGTATGACCAAGTTTAGAGAAATTTTGTGAATCCATTTTAGTAAGTTGTTTTTAACTTATTTGAATAAATATTAGATTGATTGTTAAGTCCAACTAGTCAAAAACAAGCTTATGTAACCCAATCTACTAAGTGGAGGTAGAAATCTGTTAGCACTTCTTCTGTAATTTTATGATGTTTTTATGTTTTTGTTATGATTTTTTATGGTTGAGCATATGTTCATAGATTTGTTCTTGAGGATGAGTAAGGATGAACAGTGAGTGTCGAAGTATTTCAATAGTTGTTCAACTTGTATACTGAGTAGAGGTAGTCGAACACTCTACCAGCAACTAAATCACCAGATCAATCAACTTTAGCTTAGATCTAGGCAAATCTGAAAAAGAACCAAGAGCTAAAGCTTTAATACCAATTGACTGGGTTTGAGAATAATAGTTTCTGTTGATGTAAATCAACAAAGATCGAATATGATGATTGAGCCAATGATTGTAAGGCAGAATCAAACAATCACAAAACATTGAATGTAAAAAATACTTATAAATGTTGTTTGTATTAATGGAGGTGAAAATAGTTACAATGAATGCTAGGGTTTAAGCATTAAACAATAACCATACACCTAGTGAATATAAGACTAAACAAAATATTCTAATAATATAATAAATATCAATAGTCACCTCACATACAAAGATTTTTGTTTTGTTTATAGGCTGACAAGATGTCATTTTACAAAAAGACTAAACTACCCCTGACCTATACATCAGAGAACTAGTCCAAGTACAAAAGTCTTCATCAGCATTTCTTCTATTCGTTAGCATTAACTAATGCAGGTTGTGATCTTCATCAACATTTCTTTTTCTTCTTTAGCATTGGTGTTTGGTCATCAGCATTAACAAATGCGGATGAAGAAACACCTATGTGCATTTGTTGCTCAAACATCCGCATTAGTAAATGCGGATTTACAAAGTACTAGTCAATATTTGTTCGGCTATCCGTATTTGTTAATGCAAAAGAACAAACATTTGTCAGCATTTGTTCTATGGTCATCTGCATATACAAACATAATTAGCAGACACTTGTCTTCTTTTGTTGATGCAAATTCTTCATCCACATTGGTTCTTAGACTTAGGGAGTTTCAAACATTATATTGTTAAAAAAATTTCAGATATTAAATTAATAATTTCTTAAATAAATTTAATTAACAAAAATAAACTTTTATTTAATAGAATAATATTAATTTAGGTAATTTAAAATATAAAATAAAAGGTTAAAAGACATTTGAGGGTGCCTGGGGTCGAACCCGGGACCTCTTGTGTGTTTGCATATGGAGTTAACCGGTGGGCTAGAGGCCCAAATCTGGTATAAGTCTACTAAACAATTTTTAAACATTAATTAGAAAACCTCAAATGTTTAAGAATCCTAATTTTTTATTTTCATCCAATTGAATCCTAATTTTTGCATATTAATCGAATTAACTTTAGGGCTTTTAATCCCCAAGTAAAACCAAATATAAAAGTGTGATTAACTTACCTGATTAAGATGGAATTGATGATCACAGACGATAGAACAAGTCGCGCTTGTTGTGAGTATGGTTCAAGATGCAAACGTTGATGATAATCAACTTAAGTTTATATGAAGTTTTAGTAGGTGATTAAGATTCAAATCCCTTTTTCAATTGTGTTTAAGGATTCTCAGAAGATCGATAATAGTAAGGTTGCAGGTCGACGATGAGGATGGTGATCGATTATGGGGTGTGTATGTGTTATAAGTAAAATTGATGTTACAGAAAGCTTTAAGAGGTTACTTTTATGATTTACACCCGTTATATGGACCGAATTGATCGGGTTTAGTTCAAACGAGTTAAAGCTTTAAATCGAGGTTTTGGTTTCGAGAACACCACCATAACCATCGAATAAACTCAATTAAAATGGGTCTTTAGGTTCGAAACAATTTGTTGCACCCTAAAAGGATCATACATGCCAATTCAATAGGTGATTTGATGGTTGTTTTGCTAGAATCCCACAAGTCCAAGAAGAAATGCAGATGAAGATCCTGCAAAAGAAAAACCCAAGTATGGTCTTCCGTATTTGTCAATGCGGAAGACATAAAACAAATACGGACAAGTATTTTTTCTTCCGCATCAACCAATGCAGAAGACCAATTAAGTAATGCGGACAAGACTTTGCTCATCCGCATTTGCCAATGCAGATGACCGGACAAATGCGCAGAAGTAATTTTTCATTCGCATTAATTAATGCGGATGACCAACATACTAATGCGGATGATCAAGTGAAGAAATGTTGATCAAGTCAACTCATCCGCATTTGCCAATGCGGATGAACAAGCAGAGATGCGGATCAAGACTTAGACTAGTTCTGATGTAATAGGTCAGGGGTAGTTTAGTCATTTTGTAAAGGCATCTTGTCTGCCTATAAATAGAATAGATAACCTCGTACATGAGGGACGGAAGTTTAGACAATCAGAATATTTGTATTCTCTATGTGTATTATTACTTTTCTTTGTAATCAATCACCTTTATTAATATAAAAAAGCATTTATGAGTATTTCTTCTGCATTGAATATTTCTTGATTGTATGATTCCGCCATTCAATCATTAACTCAGTCACTATATTCGATCCTTAGTGAGAATCTCAATATCACTAACCCAGTCAATTGGTATCAGAGCTTTGGCTCTCAGTTCTTGTTCAGATCTACCTAAGACCTGAATAGAATTCGATTGATCTGGTGATTGAGTTGCTAATAGAGTATTCCAACATCTCTAATTAGTAAACAACAGAAAATACTCCTGTCAACAAGTTCTTACCGAAACATTCACATAAACCAATTACTACTCAAGCGATTTTTGTCAAGAATTTAGTTGAAACCAACAACAAGAAACTCACTACAGTAACAGATCTGATTCTGAAATCTGTTGGACTATTTGGACAAGTTGGACTAATCAATCTTAAATTTCATCTAATCGGTAATTAAAACAAATCAAAAACTACCTGTTAAAATGGTTTCTAACAGTTTCTCAGAACTTGGTCATACACCTAAACCTCCTATGCTTAAACACAAATATGAGTTTAAATAGTGGAAAATTAAGTTTAGGAATTACATCACAGGTGTAGATTCTGATTTTTGGATCTCAATATGCAAGGGGCCACACATCCCTGTCACTCTGTCTGTAGATCAAGCTGCAATCTACAAAACTAGAAGGATACCTATTGAAGATCTAACTCTTGATGATGAAGATTATAAGAAAATCAAGATTGATCTAAAAGCCTACTCTATCCTAACTCAAGCACTCAAGATGGATGTGCTGAAAAGATTGGAGAAGTATGGTACTGCAAAAGCTGTGTGGGATGCACTGAAAATTATGTGTGAAGGAAGCAGCGAGGTAGCAGAAATTAACAAGGATAAGCTTGTTAATCAGTATGAAACCTTTCATCACACTAAGGGGGAGTCCATATCCAAACAACTACACAGATTTGTACAGTTGGTAAATGATTTGGAAATCATGGGTGTCACTTACAAGATCAAGGAATTAAACAAGAAAATGCTACACAGCCTCCCTGAAAGCTGGAAACAGAATGTAACAATGCTGAAAAATACTCTTGATCTCGAGAGTGCTACTTTGGATATCATGATAGCCAAAAAAGAAGCATTAGAACTTGATGAAAGAAGCAGAAATCTTGGTGGAACAACTTCATGCTAATGAACCAGTCGTACGAATGAACCAGGAGACTGGATCAGTCGCATGATTGTAACATGAGATTGGCTCAGTCGCACGACTGAATAGTCAGTAGTGCGAATGGATCAACCGCATGACTCAATCGCACGATTGACCCATGCTAATGGTCCAGTCGCACAATTAATAAACCCTAACCTATAAATACCACTTAAATCGTTGAAAAACGAGACATTTTGAATATTTCGATACATACACATACCCTATCCGTCCAAAGACCTCTAGCAACCTGGTCCAACATCATAGATCGCAATAGATCGATTGCTAATCGTTCTTAATGTTTAGATTCAATCTTTAATTGATTCTACGTGCGTTCTCATAGATTGGATCGCCAATCAGATAGGATTCCGCACTATTTGATTAGGTATATGCGTAAATCTGTTAGTATTCATCCAGTACACGATCCTAACAAGTGGTATTAGAGCTTTGGCTCTAGATTTACGTGTGATTCAATCGTTTTGATATAAAAATTGTGTTTTTACACTCAAAAACGCAATCTTTTGTGTCAAATCAGGTTTTAAATGTCTCGTGATCGTAAAGTTTAGTTTTTCCGGCATACGGCAATTAGGGTTAGCAAGAAATTCGTGTTTTTGCGTCCAAAACACCTTAAACCTATGAATTTTAGAAATCCAGCAGGTTCAGTCGCACAATTGACTCAATCGAACGACTGAGTTCATACGCATCCCCTATGCACGATTGGACTCATTCGTACTCCCATCCATATGACTGAGCAATTTATTTGCATTGTTCAACCGCATTAGTTCATTCGCCCGATTGAGCCATCCGCATTAGTTCAGTCACACGATTGAACCATCCGCATAGTTCAATCGCCTGAATAGCCCAATCGCACACCTTCATTCGCTCAAATAAAATAGTTTAGTTTAAAGTTAAAGTTTATAGCAATGGAGGACTAATACTCACCATTCACAGCAGGGAGAGACTCACGTATTCAGAACTTACTGCTACTGGAGAATGAAGTGGGGAATCACAACAAACCCCCAAAGCTTATCACGTTAGATGAATACCCACAATGGAAGCAACGTTTCGAGATCTACTTAAATGGAGTAGATCCCAATCTGTGGGAATCTATAGAGACGGGGTACAGCATGCCAGTAGGAGCTGATGGTGTCAAACTCACACTTGGTGGCATGACTAATGGACAAAAGGTCAAATACAATGCTGAAAACAAAGTTTATGCTTTGCTTACATAGTCAATTCCGAAGGATATTTTCCATCAAGCTCGGAGTATACGCAAGCAAAGAAACTATGGGATGCATTGGAGAAAAGGTATGACGGAAACGCATCATTGAAGGCCATAAAGGCTAAGGCTTTAAAGGAGTTTGACAACTTCTCCTCGATGGGAAAAGAACGCCTGGATGATGTTATTGATAGGTTCTACCACTAGATGAGTGAGATGCACACTCATGGAGTAACGACGTTAATGGAGGACAAAGTGTCTAACTTTGCAGATGGGTTGCCGGAGAAATGGGTTTCATTTGTCTCCAACCTCAGACAGAATGATATGCTAACGAAGTTAGATATCAATGACTTTATTCTAAAATTGAGAGAGGAAGAGCTGAGAATGAAGTATAAAGCACAAAAGTATTCCTATGATCAGAACCCAGCCCTGTACAACGCGACTCCACAAGCCAAAACATCTGGAGCACCTCTTCAGATAGATTTTGTATCAAGATCGGCTGGTCCTTCTCAAGCCTTTACTTCAGGGTCAGAAACGTCGGGGTCGTCTTGTACCCAATACATCGTACCTGAAGCCAACGTAGCAAAACTGAAGACCGAGAATTTCGGTAATGTGACAG
Source organism: Flaveria trinervia (assembly GCA_025506515.1). Taxonomy (NCBI): domain Eukaryota; kingdom Viridiplantae; phylum Streptophyta; class Magnoliopsida; order Asterales; family Asteraceae; genus Flaveria; species Flaveria trinervia. The sequence continues at coordinate 25,564,335 of CM046453.1, read as the reverse complement.
TTGAGGTAGCTAAAGAGCACATGGATCTCTTAGCTGTAGTAGTTCACTCCTATGATGGACTAATTGCTGGTAAAATTGGGAACTGCCATCTGGCTGATGAGGATTATGAGCAGGTGGACGAGACAGAGCTGGAACGGATGGATATTATGTGGGCCTTAGCGAGTGCTATCCGGCGAGCTAAGAAGATTGTCAAGAAAACCGGATAGAACTTGGTTGCAACTAAGGACACTACCTTTGGTTTTGATAAGACCAAGGTGACTTGTTTCAACTGCGGTGAGAAAGGGCACTTCAAACGAGAGTGTGTGAAGCCAAATAAGACTGGAAATGGTAATCCTTTCTCCTCCTTCAATCGTCAGGATAAACCCACTGGCAGTCCTACTTCATCAAGCAAGGATCCCAAAGCCTTGACTGCTCATGATGATGAAGGATAGGACTGGAGCTTTCGGTTTGTCTCACCGGGAGAATCCAATATCGCTAGTGTGGAGGATATAGATGATGATTCTGCTAGTGAAAGAGATATTGTAGTCAAACTTGCGATGTCAAACACAGAAGAGACTGAACTAGTGGTCAATTACCTGCCTGAAGAAGGGAAAACTGCAACAACGTCAAAATCACCAGCACTAGAAACACCAGACTCTACATTGATGGCTGATTCATCAGAACCTCTCAGGTAAGTACTACTGACCAATTTTTCAATAATCATGCTTGTTCTAACTGTAATAAATTTAGGGAAATCATTGATTTAAAATTTTCTAGGTTATTAGATCATAATGATAACTTAGTAAAGGACTTGGAACTATGCACTGAAGCTAACAGAGTTCTAAAACAAAATGAGCATAGTTACAAAGAAAAGATAGACCTTTTGAACAAACAGCTTAGGGAAACAGAAGTAGTAGCCTTTAACCAAGCTAATGACATTAGGTACTATCTTAACTCCTTAGAGGACACTAAGAAACAAAAGGCAGTTTTAGAAGTAGAAGTTAATTCCTTAAAGCAAAAACTGCATAGTTGGACAAGTTCATCTCATATTGTCCAAAACTTAGTGAGAGAGAGAAACAACGGGGAGGATTGGGTTATAAAGTGGCTCCACCACCGCATGAGATCTTGATGAATGCAAAATGTAAACCAATCAATAACAATCCAATCAAGGATCATGTGGTGTCTACTCCTCTTGTAAGTGATCCAGATTCCACATGTAAATCAAATGAATCTAGTACTAAACAAAAGGAGGCCACTTCAAAGGCAAAAGGTAAAATGCCTAGTGTTAATCTAGAAAAAGGGTTTGAAAAGGTTAATATAAAGTTTGGGTCAATCAATTCTAATTCTGAATCTAAAAAAACCAGTAATGTTAACCAATCACGGGTTTCATGTCAAAGTCCAGATAATAGAAAAGGAAAAGATGTTAAAAATGTTAAAGCAATTAACTTTGTTAAACCAGACAAAACATCTAAACAAGAAGAGTCAAAATCTAAACAGAGTCAGGTCACACGTGTCACATATATCTCCCCAAAAATAGTTAAATCGTAAAGTCGAAAGCAGATCATGCTACAGCTATGGAGAGTATGGACACATTGCATCTAACTATCCTTATTATCAGACACCGAGGAGGAAAGTTGAACTTCCAGAACCAAAACCTAGCTCTTTTAAGAGGAACTTAGTGGCACCACCTAAAAGGGAAAGTGAACCTAAAGTTCAACACATTAGCCACTCGTCTATTTATCATAAACAGGCCTTACACAAAGCTGGCTTATGGAAGGAAAAATCAACCTCATTGTCTGATAATGAGAACAAGAAGACATCTAAGCTTCCTTTACCCTCGAATGGTCAATGGGTTGAGTTTATGATGTGTGATGCCTTTGGGAAACCCAAGCCAGTGAAGGCTTAGGTCCCTAACCTGAACTAATGTTTTCAAATTGAATGTGCAGGGTGTTCGATATAGTGCTAAAACTAACACGTGGATTATAGACAGCTGAGCATCCAGGCACATGACAGGGAACATTGATCTCTTATCAAACAGCAAACTAATAAAAAGAGGTAGTATTTGACAACAAGAAGTGCTATGTTGTAAAAAAGGACTATGTTATCCCGGAGGATCAAGTCTTAATGTCTGCCTCAAGATATAAGGACCTTTATGTCTTGGATCTATCAAAGGCCTCCACAATGGATCATGAAGTTCAGTGCTTCTTGTCAAAAGCTACTGAGAAGGATTCCATCTCCTTGCATAGGAGAATGGGACACATTAATCCACGAAAGCTGAATCACTTGATCCAGAATGATCTAGTGAGAGGATTTAATGTCAAAAACTTCCAACTTCCAGATTTCTATATTGCGTGCAAGAAGGGAAAACAAACGAAGAAGTCTCATATGGAAATGAAAGTTCATTCCATCGAACTTCCTCTTGAACTTCTTCATATGGATCTGTTTGGTCCAGTCAGTACAAGAAGCATTGTAGGAGACTTGTACTTCTATGTAGTTACAGATGACTACTCAAGATTCTCTTGGGTGATGTTTCTGAAATCCAAATCAGAAACATTTGAGTCATTCAAGGAATTAGTAACTATTTTGGAGTCCCTCTACAAGCTGAAGGTACGACAAGTGCGCTCATACAACGGAACCAAGTTCAAGAATCAATGGATGGAGGCTTACTGCAAGGAAAAGAGAATTGTACATCAGTTCACTTCTACCTACACTCCTCGGATGAACGGCATTGCTGAAAAGAAGAATCACAGCTTGATAGAGACAGCACGGACGATGCTAGCAGACTCGAAAAAGCCTATCCAATTCTGGAATGAAGCGGTTGCAAATGCGTGTTATACACTAAATCGAGTTCTGTAGTTAAACGCCATGGAAAGACGTGTTACGAGTTACTACAATGACGTAAACCTAATCTAGAGTATCTCGAGCCGATTGGCGCTTCGTGCACCCTACTAAAGAAGACTCAGGAGGGAAAATTCAGTGAGAAGGCTGATGAACGTATCTTTCTAGGATACAACATACCGAACAAGAGAGTTTACAACAACTCAATGGGTCAACTAGAAGTGTGGTGTAACGTTGATGTTCAGAGATACACCACACCACCTGCTGGAAAAGGACCCACCTTCTTTTTCGACTATGATGGATTCTTCAAGTCCTTCAACATACCACTTTCCACTTCTGAAGAAGAGTTGGCCACAAAGATGATGTATGATGTCTTGAACACACCTTCACAAGATTCAACATCATCCAGTTCACAAGGTTAGTCATCTAACAACTCAGGGGGAGTACTTGAAGATAGTGACTCTTCCTCTGATGAAGAAGCTGTGGAGACTGATCAGAACAACAAGGATGAACAGGTTCCTACTACTGCAAGTCCACAAGCATCTGACATTGATGCCTCTGAGTCTTTGGAACCTCAGACTCCTACTACCTCAGATACTGAACCAAATGTTCATAACCTTGATTCTGAGGTAGTTGTTCCAACCACTCCTGGCTCATGCCTAAATGTCTATCGTCCTTTGGATAATGTCATTGGGGATGTGAGATCAGGAGTTCAGACCAGAAATTAACTGTACTCAATTGTTTATGCCTCGGTGATGGAAAAGGGATACCTTCACGACGGTGCATATCGTTTCTTTGTGTCTCAGTTTAAGCCAAAGTATGTTAGTGAAGCCTGAATGATGAGGCATGGGTGAGTGCCATGCAAGAAGAACTTCTCCAGTTCAAGAAGTTAGGAGTATGGACTCTGGTGGATAGACCTAAAGGTGCTAAGTTCATTGGCACCAAATGGGTCTTGAAATGCAAGAAAGATGATCAAGGAGTGATCATCAGAAACAAGGCTCGACTTGTTGTTCAATGATTTCGACAAGTCAAGGGCATAGACTACAATGAAGTGTTTGCACCCGTGGCAAGAATGGAAGCAATCCGTATCTTCCTTGCCTATGCATCATACATGAAGATTAAAGTTTATCAACTGGATGTTAAGAGTGCATTCCTTCATGGTGAAATCCGAGAGACAGTGTATGTCAGTCAACCCAAAGGATTTGAGGATCCATATCATCGGGACAGATTTTACAAACTTGAAGAGGCTTTATATGGCTTCATCAAGCTCCCAGAGCCTGGTATGAGAAACTCTCCACTCACCTTGTGAAACATGGGTTTCGCAGAGGTGTTATTGACTGTACAATGTTCATCAAAGAAAAGGATGGTGATTTACTGCTGGTCCAAATCTATGTTGATGACATAATCTTGGGGTCAAGAACGAAGATCTATGTAAAGAGAGTGAAGCAGTAATGAAGGCAAAGTTGGAAATGAGTGCCATGAGAGAGATGAAATTCTTTCTTGGGTTACAGGTGGATCAGACACCAAAAGGAATTTTCCTACATCAGACCAAGTATGTAAGAGATATTCCCAGTCGGTTTGACATGGAGAATGCTTCCGCAGCTGGGACTCCACTTGCTACAAACCATGATGTAGCACCCGACGAGAATGGTGATCTAGTCGATGCCACCATATACCGAGGAATGATTGGATCTCTCATGTACCTCATTGCCTTAAGACATGATATCATGTACGCAGCATATTTATGTTCAAGATATCAGGCAAAGCCAAAAGTTAACCATCTGATAGTGGTCAAAAGGATCTTCCGTTATCTGAAGGGTACACCAACACTTGGGTTGTGGTATCCTCATGATGATGAATTCGAACTAACAATGTATAGTGACTCCAATTACGGTGGCTGCAAGATGAGCTACAAGTCTACATCAGCAGGATGTCAATTCTTTGGGAGAAGGTTAGTGACTTGGCAGTGTAAGAAGCAGACCTCGGTTGCTTTGTCAACCTATGAAGCCAATACGTTGCTGCTGCAAGTTGCTATTCACAAATCATATGGATTCAACAGCAAATGCGGGACTACGGTTTGAATTTCTCTTCTACTCCTATTTTTGTTGATAACTCTGCTACAATTGTAGTAACTAAAAATCCGGTCCAACATCCTAAGACCAAACACATCAGCATAAAATATCACTTTATATGTGATTGTTTTGAAAAGAACCTAATCGATGTGATTAAAATAAATACTGATTTTCAACGCCCTGACCTCTATACAAGGGCTTTTGATAAACCACGTTTTCTATATTTGTTAGAGGTCAACAGTGTTTAAAAGAAAAGTGATGTAATTCCTAAAGATGACCATGTGTATCCGATGCGTATTGTCCATATTTCTTTTATTTTTTATTGTCTTTATTTATGTGTTTAATTATAAGTAGTTTAATTAAACTGGTGTTATTTCGTCGCCTATTAAAATCCTAAAAAGTCGCCTATTAAAATCATATATGTGATACCGATTCAATGACTTTGGAAATGATAGTACCGGGAACAAATCAATTGGGACTCTAAAAGTTTAAATTGAATAGATGCGAAGTTCAAAGTATAAGTATGTGTAGTCTGAGCAATATAAAAGGAAACATGATAGTAAAACTAGCTACTACTAAGGTAACACAAAGAAAGTAGACCTAGAGGTTGCTAGACCACAGATGATATGTCGGTAGATTCAACACAATAGATGATTAGACCTTGTTGGTGATCTCAAGATTAAACTAAGTGTTCAACAATCTGTGGGTTATCATCTTATCCCTGGTTAAAACAATCAACAAAATTCCACCAAGGGGTGACGAGCAGAATAAACGCCACAAATATGAGCGTAAGACCAAAATATGAGCAAAAGCACATGAAAAATGCAAAAGCAATCAAACTAATAACCTATGTTGTTGGTGAGATCTGTGCAAAAAGATTAAACTTTCTCAAACAAGAAGATAGGTTATGTGCCTCACTGCTGTGCGGTGGCACTGACCTGAGGATAAGCATAACCATATATTCTGGAATTCATTGTTGTTTGCCGCCTCTCTGCTGTGCGGTGCACTGACCTGAGGCTTGGCTTCTCTTTGAAATCTCTAAGAATAGTTTCTTCTTGTAATCTACCCTGAGACCGCTCAAAAATCTCCAGAGGAATGTTGATTACCATATAAGTGTGGGATCCACAAATGATTGTTGAATAATCAAACATTAAAATATCACCAATCTATGTCAAAAGTCTTGTATGGATTTAGGAGGACCAGTATACTGACAATCATCGTGGCTACAATCCTTGAAAGTCCAAATCAATGTGGGGATCTAAGAGTACTAGTATGATTTCCTAAACTTGCTAATGACTCTAGATGAAAAACAAGAATCGAGTATCAAAAAGATTTAACATGTCCCAAATGATTTGACTTACCTGTATGATTCCAAATTGAATCGGTCCATTTATGGTCAAAATGAATTGAAGCTGCCTTTCAGAAAATGAATCCATTAGATTTCTATCTTAGGATTATCACCTCACAAAACCTCAAAAACAATTTTAGTTTTGTATTTCAATTTTAAGACTTTTATTTGTTTAAATTTTGTCAATTCAGTTAGTTAGATATCGGACTACCCCATGGAATTCAATAGGGGTTTTAATCACCTAAAAGGGTCACGTCTGAAGTTACCACATGTGTTTTCAAAGGTAAAATCAGTCACGTCTGAGGTGACAAATTGTTTAAAAGGATCACGTCTGAGGTGGTCAAAAGCTTTCTAAATTAAATGATCATGTCTGAGATGATCGAGTGCTTAAAACATCTAATCAAAGGTTAATAGGGTTTAAGTGTGGAATAGTCATAAATTCAAAATCATAAGTATGATCCAATCGCACGACTGGACCATGAGTATGGACCAACCGTACGAATGGACCATACTCATGCACTAGATAGCCGAATGGCACATGAGTATGAACTATTCACCCGAATGGCTTATCAGATTGATCCAGTCGACCGAATGGAGCTGTCCGAATGAGTCAGTTGCCCGATTGAAATCCAGTCGGCCGACCGAATGTGATCGACTGAACCAATCGCACGACTGAGGTCCAATCGCCCGAATGAACAGAGCGAATGGGTCCAGTCGGTCGATTGAAACCAGATTCAGTATAAATAGGGCCATAGTCGATCGTATAACCTCATCACCCCCAAATCTCCCTAAAATCGCACACTGTACTGTTACTCTGCCAAAATTTTCATTGACCGATTTTTACTCCATATGTCGACATTCTGACGAGTTTTGCGTGTTATACAGGTACAATGCAGTGTTGTGTAACTGAAGTTTGTTTGATTTAAGCCCTAATTTATGATTCTCAGTCTTTACAAGAACCGCAACTGAAAATGAACAAATAACCTAACTAAACTATGCAAAATGTTAAAATCAAGGTTATTAGGTTATTAGTATAATGATTGTGAGTCTAAGGAACCAATACACTACGTCTAATTTCAAGAATTGGTTCAAATTCGAATTTCAGTTGACCGAACAGTGGGACATGTGATTGGACACCAGGATGAACTCCAATCGCGCGACTGAGCTGGTCGAATGGCTCAATCGGCCGAATGGATAATACAAATGAGCTCAATCGGCCGACTAAACCAATCGCAGGCTCAGTCACCCGATTGAACTTAGTCGCCTGCTCAATCACCCGATTGAATCCAGTCACAAGCCAGGTCAACCGACTGAACACAGTCGCATGGTTCAATCGCATGATTGAACCAGACTGAATTCAACCAAGCTAATTAGAAATGAATTTTGATATGTGGTGATCTAACGTCTATATGTCTTGTTGTTAGGATCAGTGATCTACGTTTGATTGATTAGAGAGTATAGCAGCGGAATTCTAACAATGAATTAGCCAATTCACAAGAACGAAAAGATATTCAATGAAGAACAAAAACGGTTATAGATAGAGAGAATTCTGCAGATATATTTCATTCAATATTCGCTTTCGTGGTAACGGAATGTCACACTTACAAGTAGGTCGACACCTCTTATATAAGAGATGTGACGTCTGCTGATGTCACTTGATAGTGACATCTAACAGAATTATTCCAACTGAAACACACTACTGAAGATGTCAAAACAGCTGACATCTTCTTACAAAAATGCTAAGTGTTATCAGTTACTACAACTACTGAAAAACATAAATACTGACACTACAACGACTGAAGAACAAGCTCTTCAGTCGTTTTACAAAACTACTGAAAGTAAAAACATAAAACTACTGATATCACAACTACTGACGAAGTACTCTTCAGCTGTTGTGACAAACTACTGAAACTTCAGTACTTGGTCTTCAGACTTGAACTTCAGACGTTTCATCAGCTGATGACTTTAGTAGATATCATCAGCTGATGTCTTCAGTCTTTGTCTTCAGACTTTGTACACCAGTTGTTGATCTTCAGCACTTGTAGACTCTTCAGCTGTTGTACTTCAGTACTTGGTCTTCAGCTTCAGCACTTGTGTTCTTCAGCTGTTGAGCTTCAGCACTTTAGTCTTCAGCTGTTGAAGTCTTCAGCACTTGTCGAACTACTGATGAAGCCTTCAGCAGTTTTTGTGATATCATGTGGGACTTAGAGGTTTTCTGATCTTGGCTCATTGGTTCTTTTGGTCCAACACTTGTATTACAGATCTATGGTTGAAAAGTGGTCCATCAACCCCAAGCACAACATATGTGCTCATTTAGATGCCACTAATCGAAATGGCGCCGAGTTTGCAGGGATTATCACATTCCTTAAGAGATCCAGGATCTACAGGGCTATATCCACACCATGCACTCCCTACAAGTCTATTCAGCAGGCCTTCTGGGAGGGGGCATCGGTTGACTGTACACACGAGCCTTACAGCATCCGCAGTAGTATTTTTGGTCAGGCGATCGAGGTCACAGCTGAGGATATTGGACGTGTACTTGCCATGGGTGACGATGCTGATCACCCTACTAGACATCACTCGCTGACTGTGAGAGGGTGCTTCTTAAGGATGAAGTACGATGGGGATATTAATGCAGGTGCGCTCAACAAGAGCAACATGTGTCCCCAGTACAAGTACTTAGCACATGTCATCCTTAAGTGCTTGGCTTCGAGAAGGGATGGGTTTGATGATCTTTCAGACCAGATTCAAAATGCCTACATGGCACTGGTTCTGAACCACCCTTTCAGCTTCTCGAGCATGATATTCTCTTATCCGATAGAGAATCTGGAGGCTAAGGGTAAAGAGGGTTTTTGCATGTACCCTAGGTTTCTCCAAATGATCATTGATGAGAAGTTGCCCTCTCTACCTAAGGAGAGGCAAGATGCGGTGTCGTTGGAGGTAATGGATGACACGACACTAGGCCGCATGAAGGTCTACCGGGAAAGCAGGTCAAACCCCCGGTGAAGAGACTCTTAGGGCATCTAGCCCAGGTTGATTACGTGGCGCCAGGTAGGCGAAAATGGTGCCACATAGACAATGATTCTGATGTTGAGCAACTGGTGCTCCCCGAAGATGATTTCGACGACGATGACAGCGGTGATGATGGAGATGCAGGGCCCACTCACTTGAGCCCCCCCCCACTGCTGATATAGCATCTCCAGCGTCCACCCAAGGTGGAACAAAGGCAGTAGGGTTCCATCAGGACTTTCGTCTTGATGAGGAGGAGGAGACAGATGAGGAGCCCTTGACTTGTACTGTGAGGAGCAGGGTGGTTGCCACCGACTGAGCTATTTGGGAGGTTGGAGGACGCCCTAGCGAGTCTAGGGAGACTGCTACTGATCCTAGTTATACTCCCGATCAGCCCAGCAGCATCCCAGGGGGAGCATACACCTCGAGGGGCTCGAGGAAGAAACGGATGGCTCAACCCCACAAGATGAAGAAGAAGAGGAGGAGGATGACGTTTATCACCACCACCATTACTACCACCACTCCACCTACAGCCACTACTACGACCACTACCACCATTCCACCCACCACCACTACCACCTCATATACCACTACAACACCCACTCCACCAGTTACCCACTTCTCATCCACACCACTACAGCTCATCCACAGCCATCCATATCTATACCACCCCAATTTTCTCTACATCCATTACCACCACAACCAGCCATGGAGCCAGGACCTCATCACAGGTCCCACCTATTTTTGGATCCTCTTACCCATCTGTAGGGTTGGAGGAGCAGCTGACTAACCTTAATCGGTTAGTGCTGAAGCTATTGGCGACAGATGAACAGAGAGCCTCTCAGCTTAATCAGCTGATGGAGCTTAATGTCTCCCAAGCCCAGAGGATCGAGGCTCAGAGCCAACAAATTGAGGAGCTACATGAGTCACATGCCTCATCCATTCAGAGGACTGAGGCTCAGAGCTAAGAGATCATAGAGCTGAGAGAGATGCATACATCCTCAGTACAGAGGATATAGGATTTAGAGGCCAAGAACAAGAAGCTTATGCTAAGACTGAAGGGATCCAAAGATGAGCCTCTAAAGATCCGAGAGGGTGATGGAGATAATGGAGATGATGATGATAGTGATGATGATGAGGATGTTAATGATGATGATCATGGTGATGATACCGAGGGAGGTGATGATGCAGATGATGATGATGATAATGATGATGATGATGAAGGAGAAGGAGATACTTCTGCTACGAGTGCCACATCAGCAAGCGAAAGGAGGACCAAGAGAGCTCAAGACAAAGGTGCCTCTACTTTAGCCCCGTCAGCAGAGGAGCACATGATTTAAGACAAGAGTAATGCATAGTTGTTTATGTTATTAAAATCATGTGTATTTGAATCTTGTATCAAATTAATGAATTAACGTTTATATTTATTATTGATGTTTACTGCTTTGGTTGTTGACTAATGGTTGATGTGTTACATGTTTTAAATCAAGCAGATCCAAATTTTCAAGGAGATGAATATGATGTTGCTCCCCTCCAACAAATCAAGACTCAACTCACGATGATTCTTGATCTGCAGGGGATAGTCAGGAGATCGGTGAATTACACTCCTGAAGAAGGAGATATAATTCATGATCTCACCGACGAGCAACTCGCCGAAATGTTCCGACTAAATCCCGACGAGATTGTGAAGGATGCTCCTACAGTCCAAGGGGAAAGTGACGATGAGCTTCATGATGTCGATGAGATCGAGATTGAAGATGTCACGGATCAACATTATCCAAAGTACACTGACAATAAGGGTAATGTCATTCCCAATCTGGGTGACAATTTTGTCAGTGATACTTTTGAGACTCTGGATAAAATGGAACAAGAGTCGGAAAAGAATAAAGAGCAGGCCTAAGCCTCGGACGCTGAAGTCAACATCAGAAAGGCTGAATGGGCTACATGCTTTGAAGAAATAAGAGCCCAACGCACTGCTCCAACGTCAACTGTCTACACTAAGCTGTACAAAGTGAAGAAACATCACAAGGTGTCGGGAAAAATCATAGCATGGGCATATTTTGAAGATCTCAACGTTTATGCAGTTAAACGTGAGAAGGGGATTGAGTACTTTAGATTCCCACATGATCTGAAGACTCTTCCTGGTTTTGAGCTTAACCAGTTAGCAAAGTTGAAATTGCTATACGCCGACCCTCACAAGATGTCAGGCTGGTTTGAATCAGCTCTAAGGAGAGAGTACCACACCAGATGGGTCAACTTCAAACCTCAACAACCAACGAGGTATATCAGACGATCTAAGGTTGATGCCATAACTGGAAAACCGAAAATAATGCTGAAGTGGAGTCCTCCGCGCACAATGTCTAAGATCCCTCTACAGGAAATGCCACAGGACTTCACTCCACACTTCAAATGGTGGTACTATGATTAGAGAACAGGAGAGGCAGTCATAGTGTTGAACAAGAATGGTATTATGGAAACCATCAGGGTGTTTGACCCGATGTGGCTTACTAACTTGTCTGCTGATGATGTCTATACATTATACAAGTGGCCACTATTCTATGACTCACAAGATATTGTACAAGCTCTACAATTTCAGAATGTGATACGACTATGCTTTGCTTTTGAAATACATGCAGGAGTCATAAGAGAAGAGAAGTACAAGAAGTATGAGGAGCTTATGAAGGATGTAAGACATTAGATGAAACTAGGTCCAAGGGGGAGTTTGTAGATACATGTGTTCCTAGTTTCTGAACTTAATGTAAAATGTCTTTATTGTCTTACACATATGTAATTGAATGGGTACTTAATGAAATACAATGTGTGGTTGTGCTTATAATGTTTATTATTTCATTGATTAGTAGGTTAACGCTTATTGAACTAGTTATATAGGCTTGTGGTTGTTTGAATAGATCAAAGTTAATTAATGATTGTGAAACATATTCAAACTTAATCATATGAAGTTCTCATGTGATTGGCCCATGCTAATGGACCATACGCATGAACAACTTCATGCTAATGAACCAGTCGTACGAATGAACCAGGAGACTGGATCAGTCGCATAATTGTAACATGAGATTGGCTCAGTCGCACGACTGAACACTCAGTCATGCGAATGGATCAACCGCATGACTCAATCGCACGACTTAACCATGCTAATGGTCCAGTCGCACGATTGATAAACCCTAACCTATAAAAATGAGACACTTTGAATATTTCGATACCTACACGTATCCTAGCCGTCCAGAGAGCTCTAGCAACGTGTTACAACTTCATAGATCGCGGTAGATCGATTGCTAATCATTCTTAACGTTTAGATTCAATCTTTAATTGATTCTACGTGCGTTCTCACAGATTGGATCGCCAATCAAATAGGATTCCGCACTATTTGATTCGGTATACGCGTAAATCTGTTAGTATTCGTCCAGTACACGATCCTAACATAATCAATACTGCTCTATCTGTGACATGAACGACTACTCAACCAAAAATTGCTATTTCAACAAATATTGTTTAGTCTGTGATATGAACAATCACAATACATCTGATTGTTACTTCAATCAGAAGGGATTGAGAATTCCCCAAAACAAACCCATCTCAACAACATCATCAGGCAAAACTCAAGTCAAGAGTCATTTGCATAACAATCAATCTAGAACATCTATATTACTAAATGACATGAGTAAAACAAAAGAAACATGGAAAAGTCAAAGAAACAACCATTTCATCAGTCAAAAGTCTGACTTTTCAAAACTCAAAATGATCTTTGAAAATCAAAAACGATTTAAATTCCTTCAAAAGAACAGAGATCAAAGGTTTTACTACTCATCTGACTTTTTTGTTGATGTTGATGAGAAGACTTCAGCAAGATATCATAAGAAATCTCCCAGATCTCCTCTAAATAGATCACAAATTAGAGGAAAATATCAAGAAGTCACCATAATAGATAGAAACGGGAACCCCAAGATCACCATTTCTTGGGTTCCACATTCTAACTAGTTCTTTTATGCTTCAAGGGTCATTCATACAGGTCCAATAGCTTATGGTACGTGGACAGTAGATGCTCCTGACACATGACTGGAGATCGTTCCCTCCTCATGACTTCAAGCACATACAAGGATCTACGGTGGCATTTGGTGGAGATTCACAAGATGGTAGAATTACAGGTGAAGGATCTGTGACAAATGGGATGCTGAGCTTTGACAGAGTGAACTACTGTGAACAACTAAACTTCAATCTGTTGAGTGTGTCTCAGATCTGTGACAAGAAATATTCAACTCACTTTATAGACACTCATTGCTACATTTTGAAACCTGGATTTCAGATCCCTGAAGAATGGGTTGTCCTAAAGACCCTAAAGAAGAATAATACTTATGTTTTAAACTTGTGTTCTGCATCACCTAAAGAAGAAACATGTCTCTTGTCAAAAGCATCATTTGATGAGTCACAGCTTTGGCGTAGACATTTGGGGCACACCAACTTTAAAAACATAAACAGATTGGTCAAAGAAAACCATGTCATTGGTCTTCCACAAAAATAATTTCACTTTGTTGATCACTATTCAGTGTGCCTCAAAGGAAAACAACACAAATCTTCTCATAAATCCAAGCTGGTGAACACAAACAATACTTCATTGAAGCTACTTCATATGGATCTGTTTGGACCAACTCATGTCATGAGTATTGGAAAGAAACAGTATTGTTTGGTGATTATTGATGACTTTTCACGATTCACATGGGTGTTCTTCTTACTTCATAAAAATGAGGCATCCCAAATACTTCAAAACTTTATCACACAAATTGAAAATCAACTTGATCTTAAGGTCAAAACAATCAAAAGTGATAATGGAACTGAATTCAAAAATGAAGACATGAGTTCTTTTTGTACAATCAAAGGCATTGCTCATCAATTCAGTGCAGCTAGAACTCCTCAACAAAATGGGGTAGCTAAAAGGAGAAATAGAACACTAATTGAAGCAGCAAGAACGATGCTAGCCGATGCTAAGCTGCCAATAACCTTTTGGGCAGAGGCAGTTAACACATTGTGCTTTGTACAAAACCAAACTCTAATTGTAAAATAAAGCAACATGTCTCCATATGAATTGCTTTTTCATAGAAAACCATTCATTGGATTTCTTAAATCATTTGGTAGTCCTGTCTCAATATTAGACACTCCAGACTATCTGGGAAAGTTTTCATCTAAGTCTGATGAAGGACTCTTTGTAGGTTATCTTTTGTTTCAAAGGCTTACAGAGTGTTTAATCCTAGATTAAACATTATTGATGAATCAACAAATGTTCAATTCAAGGAACATTCGTTTCCTAAATCTACAAATGGTCCCGACTGGTTGTTTGATATTGACTCTTTTACAAAATCATTTGATCAATTTCACTTGTCTGATGCAGGAAATCTCCATTCAGATGACATGTCTTCAGCTGTAGAAAGAAGAAATGACTTTCCATTAATTCCTCCTACATCTGCTGAATATATAAATGAAGATATTCCTCTCCAAGCTGATCCTATCAGACAACCATCACTAAATCAGAGTGTTTCAACTGAAGGAGGTCCAAGCTTGTTGCCATCACACTCAGATGACCTTTCAACTAAGATCAGACTTTAGAAACAAGCCACTCCTCCATCTAAAACACAAAGAATATCAAATGATGAAAGTAATCACAGTGCTGCTGAAGTTGAAGCAGGAGCTTAAACGAAGTTTGACAACCTTCATAATTCAACAACAGTACAAGATGAAGGTGCCTCTGACCATAATGAACTGAATGTCTCCACTCTTGATGTAACTATTGCTGGTGACTCCATTCCAACCACCAGAATACACAAGAATCATCCACTTGAAACCATTATTGGTGATCTTAATGAGAGGGTGAGAAGGAGGAAGTCTGGTATTGCAAACATCTGTTTGTTCTCATGCTTCCTCTATCAAACAGTACCCAAAATATCAAAGAGGCTCTTTAAGACAATAGCTAGATTGAAGCAATGCATGAAGAATTGCTCCAATTCAAGAAGCAAGAAGTATGGCAACTGGTAGATATTCTCGAAGGACAATCTCCTATCGGTACCAGATGGCTGTATGGAAACAAGACTGATGATAGAGGGATTGTCATCATAAATAAAGCAGATTAGTGGCACAAGGATACACTCAAGAAGAAGGAATCGACAATGACGAAGTGTTTGCACCTGTTGCCAGATTAGAAGCAATCAGAAACTTTCTTGCATATTCTACATCCATGAAATTTACTGTTTATCAAATGGATGTGAAGTGTGCCTTTCTGTATGGAAAGATTGTTGAAGATGTCTATGTGAATCAACCACCGGGCTTTGAAGATCCAGATTTCCCTCACAGAGTCTATAAGCTTGACAAAGCTCTGTATGGTCTTCACCAAGCTCCATAAAAGTGGTATGAGACTCTGTCATCTTTTCTTCTTGAACATGGATACAAAAAAGGAAAGATTGATCAGACTCTCTTCAGAAGAAGAAGAGGAAAAGACATGCTATTAGTCCAGATTTATGCGGATGACATCATTTTTGGCTCAACAAACAAGCAGCTCTGCAAATAATTTGAAGACCTTATGCATTCAAAATTCCAAATGAGTGCTATGGGGAAACTCACTTTCTTTCTAGGGGTGCAAGTCCAACAGACAGCAAATGGAATCTTCATCAATAAATCAAAATATATGGAAACTATGCTAAAGAAATTCTACTTTACTGACTGTCAGTCTATCAGAACTCCTGTGGATACTAAAGTGAAGATTGGACCTGACCCTGAAGGAAAATTAGTGGATCAAACTCACTATCGATCTATGATCGATTCACTTATGTATCTAATAGCCAGTAGGCCTGACATTACGTTTGGTGTTTGTGTGTGTGCCAGATATCAAGCTGATCCAAAAGAATCACATGTGAATGCAGTTAAGAGGATATTCAGATATCTGAAGGGCAAACCAACTCTTGGATTATGGCATCCAAAAGAAGGAGACTTCAATCTCTATGCCCTCACAGACAGTGATTATGGAGGATGCAACTTCAACAGAAAATCCACCTTTGGCGGTTGTCAATTTCTTGGTCCCCGACTGGTCTCTTGGCAATGCAAGTAGCAGACAAACGTGTCTGTCTCAATAGGAGAAGCTGAGTATATTGCAACATCAGCCTGTTGCTCTCAAGTACTCTGGATTCAAAACTAGATGCTTGATTATGGTTATAACTTCTTGCACACACCAATTCACATTAACAACACTACAACTATTTTCATAACCAATAACCCAGTTCACCACTCAAAAACAAAACATATTGAAATTAGATATCACTTTTTGAGAGACTGTGCTGAAAAAGGGTTAATCAAATTGATTCAAGTACCCACTGAAAATCAATTAGCTGATTTGTTTACTAAGGCATTTGAACCTGGTAGGTTTGAATTCCTGGTTCAGTCAATTGGCATGATTAACATTGAGTAAAAATAATTCAAAACATCAAAAACAAGTCAAAAATACTAGAAAACCACAAAAAAGGAATCAATTTTATGAAGAATAAAATATCAATGGGAAATGATATAATTACAGTCGTTATATCATTCACTGTGCTTAATTTCAAAAATTGCAAGACTATCATGACTTACCAGATATGTTGGTAGGCTCAACTTGGAAGAGAAGACACATGCAGTGATGAATTAAACATCTTATTCAATAGTGAAACACTCATCACAAAGTATAGGTATGTATTGGCTTATCTGAGTGCATGTGTGTAGTAACCTAAACACACCAGGTAATGATGCTTTATGAATCTCTTTCACCCACATCAAGTTTCATCTTTGTTTTGCAGAGCAAAGACCTGATGAAACAAGCACATAGTGCAGATGTAATGATCCAAAAGATTCCCAATGAGCAACACATCCAAATTGGATGAATCTACAAAAGCAATACATTTCAAGTGAATGGAAAAAAGAATCCTATCATGGATCACCTTCCAAAGTGAAGTGAAAATAATCCCAATGTGGATCATCATGACAAGGATCAAAGTAAAAAATCCCAATGAGGATCAATGAAAATGCGATCTCATAACTTAAGTAACGGGTAAGGAAAGTTGTAAAAAAGTTCTACCATGCATTATATAAGGATGGTTGATCATTCCATGCTTATGTGTGTGAGGTACATATTGAATAATTAAATCAACCAAAAACATGATAAATATCATTTGCATCAAAATATTAACCAGGTATGAGTTTAAAAGGACAAACATACCTTCAATCATCAAGTTCATAAACATGTCCATTTTATCATAAAGGATGCACATGTGCAATGTAAGATTGATATGATCCCAACAAAAGATATACTTCTCTTCATTATCAATAATCAATGTATATAATTGTCAAAAAGTTTTTAAATCTTTAGAGTTTCTATCCAGATGTGGATATAAACTTTAGGAGGAGTAATTTAAAATTTTTTATTAAATCTTTATAGATTGTTACTATCTTAAATTACTTTCTTAAAAACATTAAAAACAAAAGAAAAATAAAATGCATGTGTTGTTACAGAAGTTATACCATAGTATCTCAGCCTATGCAAATTCTTGGATCCATAAAAAGTTCAAGATCAGTCAAACAATGGGAAACTTGTATCACTTCTAATGTATAAGTCAATCCAAGAAAGAATTGACAACTTCAACAGCCAACAACTTTATAATAAAAATCAATCAATGACATCTCTTCATAACATGAAAACTCAAAAAAGTCACATTAACATATGATTAAGTTCAAAAGTTAATGCAGGTAAGTGCATTGGTTAATGTGGATGAAAGTAACCCATGCTTATAACCAATGCGGGTAGCTTTTTATTTCTAAGTAAAACTAATACGGAGAATGGTTATACTCTACCGCATTAGTGTGTTACAAGTATACATGAAATTTTGAAGTGTTAAAACCTATGCGGAACAAAAATTGTTGAACTGCATTTGTCGTTGCGGATAAAATAATTTTCAAGTGTTCAACTGCATTTGTCAATGCGGATCAACCTTTAAGTGTCCAACCACATTTGTCAAATATGGATGAAATTACACTTCCGCATTTGTTTTACTCATCCACATTTGTGGATACATATCTTCAATGTTCATGTATTTTCAAGCAGAAATAATTAAGTGATTAATCTCCTGTAAATGAATGATAATCAAGTAAATGTGGAGTTTATTCTATCGCATTTGCTACAGTGAGCAAATGCTGACAAAATCAGATCTTCCGCATTTGCTACAGTGAGCAAATGCTGACAAATTTTATTCACCACATTTGCTACAATGAGCAATGTTGAATAAGTTTTGTCAACCGCATTTGTTACAGTGAACAAATGCTGATGAGCTTAGTTCTTCCGCATTTGCAATAGTGCACAAATGTGGATTGAAGAAAACAGAAGTAACAAAACTTTCGTATTTGCTACAGTATGTAAATGCGAATGCCCAAAATCACAAGTTAACTCTTTCGCATTTGCAACAGTAAACAAATACGGATAGCAAAGTTATTGAATTTTCTCTTCCGCATTAACTACAATAAACAAATGCGGATAACTCAAAGACTTAAAATTTACTCTTCCGCATTTGCTACAGTGTTTAAAAAATGTGACCGCATTTGCTCTGAAACTTGTAAAATTTTGTAAAAGCCATTATTTGACTATTTAAAGGAATTTCAAAGGGTCATTTAATACTTTTCAAATTTGAGAGACTCCATAGTGAGACGAGCGCAAAAACACAGTAAACCTTATTTGATCATCTTCATCATCAACAACCAAATAGTTCAGTGTGTTCAAATCAACCTGTTATTATACTCGATTCCAAACAACAATAGCATTGATAGAAAGGTGAAATTTTCATAATTTTTCATGACCTAACTTTAAGACTGTTAAACCAAAAATGAACGAAGAACCAAATGATAATGAAGAACACACAAAATCCAACTTATTCAAAGATATGTTATACATTTTCGACATCAATGAACATTCAAACTAAGAGAAATTTTAACTATCATGAAAAACCTTCATAGTTGTGTTCATCACAAGAACAGAGTCTGATGAACAATGAAAATGTGCAACGAATCAATAAAGTAACATCTAATAAATAGTTTATCCAAACTTGAAAAACAACGAAAATGTGATTGTTCTACAATAAATTCACCATTTGACGTAACAATAATGAAATAGTGACTTTAAACATTCATCTTTGACCACTAAAAGTCAAACTATTAAATTATGCGCATGCTTTCTTATTAAAGCTAACACATATGTATCTTATGCAGATTAAATGGAAAATCTTTCATGGAGCAAGCTCTATAATGTTAGTGGTTATTTAAACCCTGATGTGCCAGAAGCTGAGGGACTCAGAGATATTATCAGATTCATCTCTACAACAAGGGTAGCTTATGCTCTCACTGTTAGACCCACCATCTATGAGAACCTTATAAGGTCTCTCTAGAATTCAGCTGAAGTAACTAAAACAGATGGTGTTAGAACTTTATCTGAAAGAATTGATAATGATCATAAACTGAGCATCACTAAAGATTCTGTAAGAATATGTTTGCATTTTGGTGATGATGTTGATGCACCACTAGAGCTGGATGAGGATGAAATAACCACCTTCTTTGCTGAGATTGGGTATGAAAGAGGATTTGAAGCTAAGCAGATTGTAAAAGGATTAGTGATTTGCACTGGAGATTTCAAATCCACCTCTTTTAGCACTGCCTGTCCAAGAGAAAAACAGGGTGGAATGATATTCCAATCACCACTTCCTCAGCAATTTGTGCTCGCTGCACAAACAGACCATTCAACATGTCTGCCTATGTATTTAATGGCCTGATTTCAAACATACAAGAGGGGAGAAGATACAAGTTCTTGATGTATCCAAGATTCATCCAGTGTCTAATAAATGAAGCATTCCTAGATCTTGCTATTGAGGGACCAGTGCTAGATATTCCTCATTATGATGCTAAATCGTACAAGTACATAAAGAAGAGGGATCCCATAAACTTTTATAGTGGAGCTCACTCACCTCTTCTTCCTTTGATGCTTCAACAGATCAATCAAGAATAACAAGGAGAAGAACAAGATGCTCAAGATCATAATAATGAGCAAACTACTGATGTACAAGCTGTTGGTGCTGATAGGCAAAGGTCAGTATCACCCCATGATGGTGTAGGGGTGCACCTTTACCACAACCATCTCCACAACCATCTCCACAACCATCTCCACAACCATCTCCACAACCATCACCACAACCATCACCAATATCACAACCACCAATATCACCACCTCATCACTCACCAATATCACCACCTCATCACTCACCAATATCACCACATCAACCATTGCCTACCCATGATATTCCATCTGCGTTTGGAGAATCAACAAGCACATCTAAAGCTTCCAAATCATCTTCGGATGAGGAGGATCATCATGCTCAAATGCCTATAAGGAGAGTCATTTCTGAGACTGCTCCCTCAGAGAGTTTTGCTGAGTCTAATATAAATAGACCAGATGAAATTTATGAGTTAATCTCTGAGATCTTACAAAAAATTGAAAGGATGGAAAGAATATGGAATAGGAGGGCTAGAATCATTGATGATAGGATTCTAGAGCTTGATTAAAAGGAGCAGGAGTTAAAAGAGCTTAAAAAAGGGGAGGCGGGTGGCGGGGGCAGGTGGGGGGAGGCGGGTGGCGGGGCCCGGTGGGGGGAGGCGGGTGGCGGGGCCCGGTGGGGGGAGGCGGGTGGCGGGGCCCGGTGGGGGGAGGCGGGTGGCGGGGCCCGGTGGGGGGAGGCGGGTGGCGGGGCCCGGTGGGGGGAGGCGGGTGGCGGGGCAGGGTGGGGGGAGGCGGGTGGCGGGGGCCGGTGGGGGGAGGCGGTGGGGGGAGGCGGGTGGCGGGGGCGGTGGGGGGAGGCGGGTGGCGGGGGCCGGTGGGGGGAGGCGGGTGGCGGGGGCCGGTGGGGGGAGGCGGGTGGTGGGGCGGTGATTGTCCGCCGGAGGGGGGAGGTGGGGCGGCTGGTGGGGGAGGTGGGGGAGGTTAGAATATCTTAGAAGTTATAAGTGCACATCATTTTCGCGCAGACCTCATGAAGACGTTTTTTTAATGAAACGTCTTCTGAAAAACAAACACTTTGCACACACAAAACTTTTTTCCACGTCTGCATGCGCACAGCTGAACAAATAGAGAAAAGGTTTTGATAAAAAAACAAACACCATATCTAAAAGTATTATGCGAATGCTTTAATGGGATAGCTCAAACCACTACAATTCTTTGTTCATTCCAAATTCTAAACCATTAGCTTTTATACTATACATGTTAAAAACGTCACCAAAAGAAAAAATCTACTATTTAACTACAAGTTAAAAGTAATACGAATTTATAATTTATTAACTCGTGTTTCACCTGTATTTTTTTATGTTTTTCTTTTATAATCTTTAAACAATGAATTTTATAAAGTTTTAAATATAATATTATAACGTGCTTAATTATTTTTATCAACATTTTAATGAAACATTATTCAATCTTGTCAAAGCTGCTTAAAGATTATAATTTTTTACACAATTTTTTATCATACAACCTTCTCGTGATGTTTTTATTTTTATTTACGTTTCGACGTGAATTTTCCATTAGATGAATAATAATGTATAAGTAATTGAATTTTTTTAACAATCAGTTATAGCACTAAGGTTTTATCCAACTATTAATTGTTTAAATTTTTTTTGGTAAGGGAGGAAAGGAAGCTAGTTTTATAAAAGCTATTTTTATTAGGTGAAATTTTTGTGAAGAAATACTCTCGTTTAAAAAAGTTAATGTCGTTTAATCATTTTAAACGAGACCTTTCCCAAATATGATATTTTGAGTAGGGTTAAAAGCATATTTCCTCATCTAAAACTTTTTAATTGCATATATGTCCAAGCAAAACTTTTAAATGCATATATCCCCTTACAAAACCTCATAATTGGCAAATTTACTTATTTTCATTAAACTACTCATTTTCATTAAAAGTAATTTATAAAATGACTAATTTGCCCTTATTTTTACTAAAACTTCATAATTAGCAAACTTTCTCTTATCAAACTTATAAATAGAAAATAGATTAAAAACATATTTCGTGCTCTAAAACTTTTTAATGGCATATATATCCATGTGTAAGTTCTTATTAATTTTTTTGGAAGGGTAATATTATCATAACAATAAATTGGGTATATATGCAATTAAAGTTTTTGCTTGGGTATATATGCATTTAAGACATGTTTACAAGAGTATAAATACAATTAAAGTTTTTGCTTGGGTATATATACATTTAAAACATGTTTACAAGGGTATATATACAATTGATCCTTTTGTTGGATAGTGATACATATTCTAAAACACTTTGTAAAAGAATTATTTGTTGTATGAAAACGTAAGAATAAAACAAAACAGTAGCATTAAAACAAATTTGATGTTTTTGACTATTACTTTAACCTTTGAAAGGTGTTTTAGGGTGATGGGTTGCTCTCGAAGAAGATAATGATCTGATTTATTTAGATTGTGTTGAAGTGGCACGAAGGCTTTGAGAAATTAACCTTTGAAAGGTGCAAGTTTTGTTGGTAGGAGGCTAAGAAGTAATGGAATGGATGTTTTTTTAGGCTAATAGTTGGAGGTTGAGAGGATGCGATTGGGGTTCAAGTTTCTTGCAGTGATTAGGTGGTTGTGGTGGCAGTTGCGGCGGCGATGTTGACGGAAACAACATAAACAATGGTGGTGAGGTGACTAGGTAAACAGTTGTGGGGTGAAGGCGGAAGGGTAAATATTAAAGTGCAACTGGAAACACATAAAAGTCAGCGTTGCTGAGTGAGTTTTAGTTTCATAAGTAAACATACTTTTCTTTTGTTAAAACCGTTCATTACTTTCATACGATCATGCATCATACGTATACATAGATAATAGTTATTATCTTCGTCGTTTATTAACTTCCGTTCATTCATTCATTCTTACTTTCATTCGTTTATCGTGCGTCATTAACTTTCATATTCTTTTATCATTACCTCTTTCCATTGCTTCAACCATAAACTTTACCCAGCTATGCTGGTATTGGACCTAGGCCTATCATAGACCAGCTATGATGGTGCTCCGCACCTCTGGTCATAGCACCTAAGGTAGAGTTTAGGTGTACCACTGTTATATGCAATACCCAACTAATCCTGGTACTGGACCTAGGCCTATCATAGACCAGCTATAACGGTGCATCGCACCTCTGGTCGCAGTACCTAGGGTATGCAGCAATGGGGCTATACAAATGGTCAATCACAAAGAAAGACCCCGATGTGCATCCTCCCGGGGTAGCGAACCATTGGGCTAACACCTTTTAATGGTGTGTCCCGACATACAAGGCTTGCAAGACTTTCTTTATTTCATCATTCATTAATGCATGCATTCTTACTTCATGTTCCTCTTTTATTATCTTTCGCTTTACATTACATAATACTTTCACTTCATTAACGTTTAACGTAAAGTTACGGGAAAGATAAACATACATCATAGCAAGGAACATATCATACACAGTCAACATCATCATACAGGGCAACATCATACATACTTAACATACATCATGCATAACATGCAACGTCATCACGCCCAACATAACCTCTAAGGTCACAACAGTCATCTCACATGAACTTACGAGAACTTTTCACGTCAAAACTTACATCTGCACTTTCCCCAGAAAGTCGGTAATTAAACTACACTTCCCTCGGGTACACTAGCCCTACTTGGGCGTATGGGCATGCGACTGAACATCAAGCGATTGAACCAATACGGATGAACATCTATGCGAATGAACACCCAATCGTGCGAATGAAACTACTACAAATGGACTCAATGCGGATGAGTCCCATGCGAATGGACCTAATGCGGATGGAACTAATGCGGATGAGCATTATGCGACTGGGCTCCCAATCGTGCGAATGAACTCTCAGTCGTACGAATGAACTCTCAGTCGTGCGAATGAACTATCAGTTGTGCGAATGAACTCTCAGTCGTGCGAATGAACCTCAATCGCACCTCACTCGGCAGTATGGCCTCCATTCGGTCGCCTAGCCCTAGCTGATGCAGAATGCAGTTCATCCCGAACCCAATCTGCCATTTTTGACCTCCAAGCTCATCCAAACCCATTCTAAGCCTAAATCAACCACCCCAAACCTTAGGAATGCATACCACAACACCATTCAAGCACACACAAGCTCAAAAGCAAGACCCAAATGAATTATACACATACCCACACATACATAAACAGGTCAAACACACACACACACACACACACTTCAAAAACCCGATTATCAGATGTGTTTCAGCCCTAAATCATTCAAAAACATGTAAGAGAGGGGTCCTAGAACTCACACAAACGACCACAACGAGAAGAGCTTCGATTAGACCCGCTACATGACGATTTCTATGCTCGAATCAACCTGAACCAAGCTTTTCTCCTCTTTTCTCCCTTTCTCTCTTCTTGGCTGATTTTGGTGGGTGTGGGGAGAGGGTAAGGGCTGCCCTCTCCCTTTGAATATCCCCACTCATCCAACTTTCTCTCGTTGGTGAGTTTGGTCCCTCGACTTTGGATTTTATTTCTTTTTCTTCCTTCGTCGGCTTCAAAATAAATAAATAACCGGGTGTTACAAGTCCACCCCCCTTAAATAGGTTTCGTCCCCGAAACCTGTTATTCCTCAAACAAATTTCGGTAATGCTGCCTCATCTCTTCTTCAGTCTCCCACGTTGACTCGGATCCTTTCCTGTGCTTCCACTGTACATGCACAAGAGGAACCGCTTTATTTCTCAGCCTCTTCTCTTTTTGATCAATGATCGCCAGTGGTTGCTCCGCATAATTGAGCCGTTCATCTACCTCGATATCCTCCAGTGGTACAATCATATCCTCGTCTGCTAAGCACTTTCTCATATGAGATACATGGAATGTCGGATGAATTCCACTTAACTCATCTGGTAATTCTAGTCTATAGGCCACCTCTCCTACTCGAGCAATGATTCGGAAAGGGCCTATGTACCTCGGGTTCAACTTGCCCCGCTTTCTTAACCAAATGATACCCTTCCAAGGCGAGACCTTCAACATAACCCGGTCACCCACCTTAAACTCAATCGGTCAGCGTCGTTTACCAGCATATGACTTCTGTCTATCTTTGGCTGCCTTCATGAAGGCCTTGATCTTTTCAAGCTTCTCAATCGTAGCCTCGATCACCTCAACGCTCCCTAGTTCTTTCTGACCAATATCACCCCAACAGACGGGTGTTCAACATCTCCTACCGTATAACATCTCATAAGGTGGCATACCAATGCTGGCATGATAACTGTTGTTATATGAGAACTCAGCTAACGGTAAGTGGTCATCCCAACTCCCCCCAAAATCAATAACACATGCCCGAAGCATGTCCTACAATGTTTGAATGGTCCTCTCCGACTGACCATCAGTCTGGGGATGATAAGCCATGCTAATATCTAACCTCGTCCCCATGGCGTCGTGGAACTTCTTCCGGAATTTGGATGTAAATCGGGTGTCACGATCAGACACAATAGACACCGGTACACCGTGACGAGTTACAATCTCTTTGATGAAAAGATCTGCCAGCCTCTCAGATGAATATGTCTTGCGGATCGGTAGAAAGTGAGCACTCTTCGTCAAACGATCAACAATCACCCATATAGCATCGTATCCTTTAGGAGTACGCGGCAGCTTCGTAATGAAATCCATGTAGACAAGTAAGGCATTTACTCACATACTTCACCACGTCCTGTTTCATACCTGGCCACCACTAATCCTTCTTCATGTCTTGATACATCTTTGTGGCACCTGGATGAATGGAGTATCGAGTCTTGTGAGCTTCATCCAAAATCTTCGTACGTAGATTCCCAAAACGAGGAATCCACATCCGTCCAAATCGGGTTTTAACACCAAGTGTGTTTTCACCCAACTCCACAACCAGACCTTTCATTCTTTCAGAGTTAAGATGATCTTCTTTCAATGTCTCATCTTGAAACTCTTTGACTTGCTTCATCACATCAGAGGTCATGATCAACTGATATGTTTTCACCCGAATTGGCTCGGGCCTCTCTTTTCGGCTAAGGGCGTCTGCCACCACATTGGCTTTGCCCGGATGACAATGGATCTCACAATCGTAGTCCTTTATAAGCTCCAACCGTCGTCTCTGCCTCATGTTCAGATCATTCTGCTCAAAAAATTACCTCAATCTTTATAAACTTTTTAATATTCTCGCAAGTGGTTGTGAGTGGAGGAGATAGTAAAAAATAATGATAAAGGTATAAAATGTATTATTAATTGAAAATAAGAAAGAAAATATAATAATTTTTAATATAATTATATAGATAAAAATTATGAATGCACTGTGAATGTTCCAAGGGGGTAAAAATATAATATTTACAAGAAAAAAAATAATTTTTATTTATGAAAAAGATAGAAAACATGACAAAATTTTAAATTAAATATACTTGGTGTTTTATCGAATTTTAAGAATAAGATCTTTAATTCAGATATACAGGGGAAATAAGTTTAAAATAGATACAAAAAGAGATTTTATAACTAATTCTGTTTTTTCATTACACATCACTTTTATTTTGATTGGTAAAAATCAGATAGTTATTATAAGCAATATAAATAGTAAGTAATATTAAAGATAATAAATGTGTTATGCATTTTCATTTTCATTTTATTATTTTTGGCTAGATGTCACGCCTAATGTCAACTTTTCTGTTGTGTGTTCATGCCGGTAAACATGTCTCAGGTAGAGCTTCAAACTAATGAATTACCAACACCAATGGTGTTTTGGAGCCCCGTCGGACCGATGTGCAAAAGATAGAGACAAGAGGAATCCGCTTTTACAGATAGAAGAGTCGGAGTCAAGGAGAGGGGGTGTTTTTAGAGCCGTTCTGGTTGTGAGAGTAACAAACCCGGATAGAGGTGACGTGGATCAATTTTTGAGGTCTCCATTGATGCCACTCTAAAAACAAAGAGGATATGATATAAAAATAGATATATCGGTCAATAAAAAAACATAAAACAATGTCGCTTCTATGTATCATCCTATTATGGTTTATTTCATTATTATCTACGGAGGAACACAACTCATACTTAATTAACGTATAAAACCCGCGGTGCTGGTGCTAATGCCTCGCCTGAGCCGTCCCCTCCTGAGCCTCTCCGCGATGATAAAGGCAAGTTCCAAAGACTGAGAAGCATTGAGCCGCGGGTCACAATGGGTGTGGTACCGTGAGCTCAAATCATTGTAAGTGATGGTCCTTGCGCCCCCAATACACTCGGTCACATTCTGGCCTGTCATTTCTAGATGAACACCACCTGGGTAGCTCCCTTCTTGATCATGAACATCAAAGAACGCTGTCACCTCAGCCTACGAAACAAGCAAAACTTTCAGTCCATTACACAAACGTCACTCAAAATGTACTTCTAATACATAAAACCTCCTGAAACATTTTATTGAAGATAACTTTTTCTTATAATAAATGATTTGACACATCTATTTTGCCACCTCTACAATATTGATTAAGAGAGTTAAACATGGAATCATATAAACAAACAAGTAGCATACCCTGATAGCATCGAAAGAACGAGTCTTAAGTCCCATGGGAGCTTTAATGGTGTTGCCATGCATCGGGTCACTAACCCAGGTGACGATTTGACCAGCACCTCGAACCGCCCTGATCAGATGAGGAAGCTTCACTCGCGTGTTGTCAGCCCCCATTCTTGAAATGACAGTGATTCTTCCAGGCTTGTTGTGAGGATTTAAGATTTCAATAAGCTTTACTAGTTCTTTCGGGTCCATTTTATCACTCACCTACATCACAAAAGCCTAAATCTCATCTCACTTGTTTCATTAGTTTTTCGACTGCCGTAATTTAATATTAACAGCTGAAACCAAAAGTCTCATATATAAAGACATACTATGATTAAAAAGCCATGAAAAGATGCAATTTTTGCCAAAAATACCTTAATGCCAAGAGGGTTTGCAACTCCTCGCATAAACTCAACATGCGCGCCATCAAGTTGGCGTGTGCGTTCACCAACCCAGATCATGTGAGCTGAACAATCATAGTAAAGGCCCGAGGTAGAATCTTCCCTCGTAAGTGCTTGTTCATAAGGCAAAAGCAAGCACTCATGAGACGTCCAAAACTGTGTAGTTGTCATAATCGGGTGATCCCTTGTGAGTCCAGCAGCAGCCATGAACCCCATTGCTTCATCAACTCTATGAGCCAACTCACGATACCTATCAATCAGGTATTCTTAACCTCAAAATCTTGAAAACACCTCAAAAATAACCACTTTTTACAATCATATCACACAAATTTTCAACAGCTATTGCGAAAAAGCAGCCAACAATAACCAAAGATACCTGTCTCCTTGTTCACTATGCTGTGTGAAATCAAGATTCCATTCGCTGACTCTCTGCATAGCAGCATAGCCACCAGTGGCAAAAGCCCGTAAGATGTTGAGGGTGGAGACTGATTGACTGTAAGCTTGAATCATTCTACTGGGGTCTGGAATTCTCGACTTTTCATCAAACGAATCACCATTAATATTATCACCTCTGTAACTTGGTAATTTAACCCCATCTTTCTCTTCAAATGAGTCTGATCTAGGTTTAGCAAATTGACCAGCCATTCTCCCCACCTAATCATGCAATCAGTTAACCACCATCATCAATAGATTTATCGAATCGGTTACTATTTCCGAATCTCAAAAAAGAGAGAAAAATAACAAGAAATAGGATTTGATTAGCTAGTATTCAAAATATATGATTTAAGTAGTCAAGTTATAGCGAAACAAACATCAACCACACAAGACCCACATCACACAGAGACATACAGACCATAATTGGCAAACAACAGAGCAAATTTGATCATCTTGATTTTCTAATGTAGCCCGGAAAACTTTAGCGGTTTATCGTTTGGAAACAAGATTACGGTAGTTTATGATTAGTCTGCAATTTAAAGCTGTGAACTTTAGGTTTCTGACAAGGCCTAGGGCTCACAATTAGAGAAAAGCGAACTCTGAAGTTCGCAATAGTGGAAACTCACATGGGTTGCAAAACAAGGGCGGAGGCTTTTTTCCGTCAATGGTGTAAATTTTAAGCCTAACACTGCTAATTTTAGCTCGATATCTTAAACTTTTTTAATTACATTAAGTTTGTGGCACCTAAAATAAATTACTTTCATCCCCGCACCCTTAAACTGATTCCAATTCAGACTCTTCATCCCCATCCCCTATAAACTAATACAAACTCAACCACTGTTGCAACACAATAACACATGGGTTTGTACTTGAAATGCCAAATCAAAGTTGCAAACCTTAGACTTGTCAAATCAAACTCTAGCGTTTGCGACCCACAATTACAAACTTCATGTCGGAAATATACCAAAGATCGTAGCTCAGAGTTGCAAACTCCCCATAAACTGCTATAACTCCATCTCCACACCAAATACAACTAACGTTTTCCCAACCACACTAGAACATTAATAATTAAAAAAAACAAGCAAATTTCCATGAAACAGAGCATACACATGATCTGAATCAATCATTCTGCAGTTTGAAAACAGAGAACACATTTAAATTCAAACACAACATACTTCCAATAATATTATATGACCACATCTACCTTGATGACGGGCATCTGACCACCGAACATGAGAACAACACTCATCTGCAACAGCAATCGAAAAGTATCCCTAATATTATCAGTTCTAAACTCCTTAAAACTCTCTGCACAATCGCCTCCTTGAAGCAAGAACGCACCGCCGCACGCGGCTTCACCTAATCGTTCCTCTAGCTTCCGAGCTTCACCGGCGAATACAATCGGTGGGTATGATTCAAGCGTTTTGAGGACCGATTCAAGATGGTTCTTATCGGGGTAATCGGGGATTTGAAGCGCTGGTTTTGATTTCCAGCTGGTTGGAGTCCAGTTTCCGGCGGACATTCCGGTGGCGCGGGCGGCGGAGATGGGTTTGGAGGGAGGAGTTGCGGTGGGAGTGAAGAGTTTGCGGTGGTGGTGGTGGCGGTGGCGGTGGCGGTGAGGTGGTGGTTTGAGGGAGAAGACGGGGGAGGCTCCGGCGGCGATGGTGGTCATGGTGGCGATCGGTGGTTGACGGTGGGGAATTGAAGAGTGGTGTTGTGGTTGCAGATGGAAGCATGCGGTGGATGGAGATGGGCGTGGGCCTACCACACGTTCCAGAAATTGTTTTTTAATTTTTATTTGTAGTAAAAGGAAATGCACGCCGACTTAAAAAATATATATTTTAACTTCAATTTTGCTCGTAAATATTTGATAAAAATAACTAGTTTTCTCTAAAGTTTAAATAAATCATTTTCAATCCAAAAGTTTAATTATTTATCTTATTTTTAGTCCAAAAGGTTATTATTTGAATTTAAACCGAAACAATTAATATAATTTTTGGACGAAAATTAAAAAAATATTGTAAAATTTTTGTAGTTAAATTGATGTTTTTATTGTTTTGAAGCAAAATAATTATTTTGACAAACCTTAAGGAGCAAAAATAAATTTAACTCTAAAAGAATTGTCTAAATTTTTATAGAAATAACTTTTTTTGAACCGCCAAATTCTCCTATATGTTTAAAAAGCAATGTCAATGAACAATGTGTAGGATATCTCACATTGTGTTTGGGTATTGTGCTTCTACTTTAAGACCTACACACTCCAGTTTTGTTTTCCTAAGATATGCTCGGTGATGGCCACTGGATATTTTAGAGAGAGAGTGTGTGTGTGCGCGCGTGTGTAGATGATAACGATGGTTTGGCCAATTGTTTTGACGCTGCCAACTTCTCCGGCTTGCAAGACAAGCACGTCACACACCTTAATTTGGATGTTTTAAGAGGGAGAGAGAGGGTGTGATAGTGGTGGTTTAGGCGGGTTTTTTTACCACTATCATCCTTCACTTGTCGTACAATTGTTCTCGTCTGTCATCCTCTCTAATTAGCCCGAGGTTGACTGTTTTGTGGTGCTGCTACCACAACTGTCCAGTGGCCGTTTAAGGTTGTTATGTTGTTGGTTGATCCGCCTTTTTTGCCTTCATCTTCTATATTTGACGAATATCCTTTTAGGGTTCAAGATCTACCCATGTTGTGGGTTAATTCCACCGACGGTCCATGTGGACCTCCTTTGGTGCCACTGGATGCCGCTGGTGGTCCCTGTGGACCGCCTTCGGTGGCGTCTGAGTGTAGCCGCTTGACTCTTGGTCACATGTTTCTAGTAACGCCACCCTCCGTTTTAGTATCGTTGCCGACGTGGTGGCCACGAAAGGTTCGCCTCTTTTGGATTGATGACGATGAATAATTCATCCGAGACCGTTTTGATTTGAAACCGAGATCGGTGACGATGGATGCATATTTGTCTGAGACCATCAGTTAGTGTGTTTGGTCTAAACCCTAACTTTAGGTTATTGATAATGAAGACATCTTAGAACCTATTAAACCTGATTTGTTATAATCATGTGAACCTATTTGGGCATGTCCTAGGTGGAGATGAGATACCAATATGTTTTCGGTTGCTTAGGCGTGGTTGTTGATTATGTTTAGCAG
Source organism: Flaveria trinervia (assembly GCA_025506515.1). Lineage (NCBI taxonomy): Eukaryota > Viridiplantae > Streptophyta > Magnoliopsida > Asterales > Asteraceae > Flaveria > Flaveria trinervia. The sequence continues at coordinate 25,532,470 of CM046453.1, read as the reverse complement.
CTGTAGCAAAGCACTACTTCTGAGCCCGAGCCTAGAGTTTCAAATTATTTTGAATCGGTAATCATGCGCGCAACGTGCGTAGAAGAAAAAACTAGTTTTATTAAAATTCCAAGTTACATCAAGTGCCATCTAGCAAGATGCTAGATGTAACGCTCAAAATAAAGTTGAAACGAGCCAATTAATAATAATGGGCTTAGACGATATTATTTAATGAAAATAAGAGGGAAGTGGATTATGGACCGAGTTAACCTTACAGGTTATGAGTTAGACGAGCTTAAATTTCCGGGAATGCCCGATATATATAAACGAATTAGCTAGAGCCACTCTCATTTGCAACACAACATCCAATTTCTAGAGAGAGTGTGCAGAGAGAAAAGTAGAGAGGAGGTGAAGATTCAAGGCTCGATTGATTAAGGGATTGAAGATCGGTGTTTGTGAGCATTAAAACAACAAGGAAAAATCAAGAATCCAGGTAAGAAACATCATTTAATTGTTTTTTTCAATTAAACCCGGATTACAGGGTTTGGGGTTTGAAAATGGCAAAGAATTATCCAAAACCCATGTTTTTGTGTAAGAAAACATGTAAAAAGCTTAGATATAGCTTCTTGGATGATAAATCAAGGATTTGGGTGTAAAAGATTAAAGTTTTGGGTGAAAAATGGGCTGGTTCGTAATTTTAGCCCGTTCCATGAAACTGTGGGTTCATCCAACGAAATTATGTAGTCGTTCGGTGAAACTATGAAGACTTTCTGCGAAACTATATTTCCAACAAAAGTTGAGTGAAACTATCAACGAAATTTCAAGTGAAACTGCCACGAAGGTGGCAGCGAGACTAGTAGCGAATCTGCTGATCTGGTAGTGAAATTAGCAGCGAGATTAGGCGGAAATTAACCCCTTTGAGTGTTAACTTATCTACAGGCTATGATTGAGACCCTTGCTTAGAAAGCTTGATTGAAAAGCTACTCCCTGAGTCCAGGTGAGTTCTAGATCCCATTGTTTATAAGTTTTCTGTGTTTTGGGGCTATTATGCATACTAAATATACGTTTTTAGATGACAAAGATTTAAGAGGCTTTAATAGGAATATCGTGTTTTGGGGATATTATGCATACTAAATAGCAAGGCCCCAGCTAGGGGTGTTGCCCCTTGGACTTCACTAGGGGTTGCTGCCCTTAGGACCCCGCTTTTAGGGGCTGCCGCTCCCGAACCCCCATTGTCCCACGGAGGGTAGGTCATGTTTTTATGATGACGTGTGATGATGTTATGTATGTTTATGTTATGCTTTCATTATGTTCCTTATTTTGTATTATTATGTAGCTTACATGGTGTGATTACGATAATGAATGTAAAATATTATCTTAAAGAAGCGAAATATTTAAGATAACGAAAGTGAAACCTAATGAAGGAACAAAAATCTTGCAAGTCAATGTAAAGGAGCTCACGACTTAATGAGAGTTGTTAGCCTGAGTGTGTCTTACAGCATGCGATCTTGGTTGAGCCATGAGGGTTCACACAGAGGAGTCAGTCTTGGTGACTGCTCATACGTGCGATATGGGAACCTTGTCTCTTAACCCTAGATGATATGGCTTTGTGCCCAAGAGGGGGTTAGGCATACAACAGGATCTAGATAGAAGTGAAAGATAATAAATGTGTGAAATGTATGAAACATGCAATATGTACGAAATGAACAATGATGGAAGATAATAAATGTTACCTTGATGTATGTACGATGTATGATCATGTGCGATAATAACGAAAATGTTTTAACGAAAGAAAGGTTATATATTTTTAACCTATAAATACCACTTAAATTTTGGAAAAATAAAAGGACACTTCGAAACCTATATACAAAATCATACCCTAGCCGTCCAGAGACCTCTAAAAACCTGTTCCAAGTTCATAGATCGCACTAGATCGATTACCAATCGTTCTTAACGTTAAGATTCAATCCATAATTGTTTCTATGTGCGTTCTCACTGATTGGATCGCCAATCAAATATGATTCTGCACTATTTGATTTAGTATACATGTATTTCAGTTAATGTTTCGTTTGATACACGATCCTAACAAATATATGAATTGTTTATTAAGTATTCCGTTGCAATGTTTTAGCAAATTTAAATGTATGTTTTATATTTTACGTGCGATGATTCTCCAGCTGTAAGCGTCTCGGGAACAGGGCCTTACACTAGAGGTATTACCAATTACATTATTTTGTCAACATTGAAATTTAGCTAATCATGCCAAGCTGTAAGCATCCTGGGAACATGGCCTTACATTAGAGGTATTACCAATTACATTATTTAGTCAACATTGAAATTTAGCCAATCATGCCAAGTAAAGTATTTGAGATTTTTCAGGTTGCTAATTGTGAATCCAAGGATCGCAATCAGGAATTATCAGCGTTAGTTGATGTCAAGTCAACGTTTGTAGAATCAACGTTGGCTTGGTTTAATTATTCGAATTAAATGTTTATAAATATCAATAAATATTCAAGAACATGATTAATGAAATACTACTAGTGATCTATTTAAATCAAATGTATTTCATTAAAAACACATTAATGATTACAAATAACTAAGAATGAATGATATTGAATTTGATGTGACGGCTGCTAGGGTTTGGTGGTGTGATGTTTTTCTGTTGTGGAATCGTCATATTGCTTTTGCCATCCTTTGATTTGAAACCTAGGATCCAAATATATAGACAATGATGTTTCTGCTAAGAAAACATCGGATCTCTTGGTAGTTGAATTGTTTTAGTTAAGGAATCTCTAGATTTCTTGGGATTCGCATAACTGACTTGCTGACTTGTAGCACTTGTATTGTTTGAGTGCAAGTGTTTGGACTCCACATGAGTACTGTCTTCCGTAGTTGGTTGTTCTTTCGAAGCAAACTATTCTTCCGCAGGAATCTTGTTCTTCTGCAGCAAGGTGTTTCTTCCGAAGCAATTGTTTTTCCGCAGGAATCTTGTTCTTCCGCAGCAAACTGTTTCTTCCGAAGCAATTGTTCTTCCGCAGTGCAGGATCGATGTTTGTCACTAAACACTTTTGTTTTCTCTCAAACTCACCTAGAACAACACTCGGTTTAAGATAGAATCAGTAAAAGTTGATCAAAATATAGAGAGTAGTAAAGAACACAAGAAGTAATTTTCAAGATACTTTTATATATTGCTTCTCAACTCAATAATACAAGACTCTTACAAGCAGTGTGGAATGAGTTACAAAGAGAACCTATATATAATACTACCTACAGCCGGATATACTTTGATACCAGCCGGGATCCTATAGCTAAAGTCTATACTACAAGACTAAAGTTTAAGGTATCTCGGATAAAGTCTTATTTGAGATTTGGTAGTCAGGACATGTCCCTGACTTACCTTTTGTCACCAACTAAAGTTGGTAACCTGTACTATCATAAAAAGGTGACTTCTTCTTTTCATCATACTTCAGGAGGAAGAAGACATACAGTTAGGACATGTCCCTGACTTACCTTTTGTCCCTCAGTAAAGTATGGTCCCTAACTTTTCATAAAAAGTTGGTCAACTGTATGGTTCTTTAGGAAGAAGACATACAGTATCATAGGTCTGTAGCGGAGTGTCAGAGACCATACTTGTGTCCACCGGTTCATAGCAGTGTCTTTCGAAGGTTAAATGGCTTTGGAAGAGTAAGTACTTCGAAGCCAGGACATGTCCCTGACTTACCTTTTGTCCCTGAGTAAAGTATGGTCAAATGTATGGTTCTTCAGGAAGAAGACATACAGTATCAGCAGTCTGCAGCGGAGTGTCAGAGACCATACTTGTGTCCACTGGTTCATAGCAGTGTCTTCCGAAGGTTAAATGGCTTTGGAAGAGTAAGTACTTCCGAAGCCACTTATACTTCGGAAGAGGCTGCTTCTTCCAAGGCTTGAAGACTTCTTCTTTTCATCATACTTCAGAAGTGGTCTTCAGCTTATTCTTCTAAGACTTGAACTTCAGAAGTATACACTTGACTTCGGAAGTAGAGTTCTGTCTTCGGAAGTTGATCTTTCACTTTGTCTTCGGAATAACTCTACAACCTTCAGAAGTTCCATGCTAAGCTTCGGAAGACTTTGTATGCAGCATCAAAATGATCTAAGTGACTTAGTTTTGGTTGCATTAGCCTTCTTCTTGATCCAACAAACTCCCCCTAGGCCGATGCTACCAAAACTTCACTTGTTTCTGCTTCTCAAAACTTTTAGCACCAAGGAGAGTAGATATTTGTCTATTTCTTTGTTCTTCCTTGATGTGGTGTTGAGAAGTTTGTACAGATCCTTGGTAGACAGGAAACCTAGTCTGTCACCTTGGATAACATGTACCCTCGGTTGTTTCCCTCTGAAAAAAGTTAGTTGATGGGAACTGTAATCATATTCCCATCTAACTATAGGTTCCAATTCTAGACCCTCCACCATCTATAGAAAGGCATTGCCTTTGGTAGGAGGTCTTTCCTTGTCTTCCTGTCTTCTCAATCTCAACTCTTCTTCAATCTTGGCCTTTGTAGTTAGCTCAGCTAGGTGAAGGCTGCTGAGATGATTTCTGATGAGTGCAGCAGCTTCAGAGTTGGAGGGATTGAAGAATGGCTTCTCTGCTAACTCAGCAATATCAAACCTGCTGGAGTGTAGCATAGAGGTTGCATTAAGTCTATTGACTTCGCCATTTTCCCTTTCCATAACAAAGTTGTGAAAAGTTTCATCGAACCTCCACCGGACTATTTTCTTTCTAGGCACAGGAGACTGACTGGGAATCTTGTCCTCTTTCTTGGTGTCCAGCAGAGTCACCAGTTTCCATCTAAGTTTCTTCTCTTCATCATTTAATGAATCTGAGTTGAGGCCTAGAAGTCTAGTTGCATGGTACAGTGTTCCTCTAGGTAAATCAAGAAATTGATCTCTTCTGAGGGAACAAGAGGATCCATCAACATAGGCAATGTTGACAGAATCTTCATCACATGAGACTTCACTCAGAGTTGTGCAGTTGATGAGCTTGGTCTTGATTACCTTGAACTCTTCAAGAGAGAGATGTTGAGAAGGCTGAGGGGATGGTTTGGATGGTTGTTGGGTAGGTTGAGGTTCAGAGGTTTTGGGGAGAGTTTTGGGTTGAAGGATGGGAAGTTTGGGTGGTTGAGGTGAAGAGTGGATGTGGGTAATGGTGTGGGTTCAGGGGTGAAAGGCTCGGTTTTAATGGTGAAGGGTAAGGGTGAGGATTCAGGTTGTGGTTGAGTGGTTGCAGTGAAGGTCATCCCCTTTACCCTTCTGTATATCTCTTTCTTCTTTCCCAGCCGGATGTCAGCCTTGATTTCACCGACGATCCATTGGAGTGTCTTCTCAGACATGGGACCCACCTGCCTTCCAGAAAAGCCATGGGCCCGAAGATAGTCTTTCATCCAAGCCTTTTGACTGAGCTTCCTGGTTGCAGTGTCCCTAGTTTTTTCCTCCTCCTTCTTCTTCTCCCCTGTCTTTTCTCTTGCATCCTTCTTTCTTTCTTTCTCCATTTGATCCTGCTCTTTGTTGTAGAGCCAGAGGATCGTCTCATAATTGTGTGGAGAAATTTCTTGAAGATTAAAGCCTCTGGAGAGTAGGAAATTTGTCCTATTTCTCCTCAGCTGCAGTTCAGCCTCCTTCTGTTTTTCTTCTTCTTTCTCCAAGGCCAACCTGCCTTCTTCTTAAATTTTTAGCCAGGTTGCCTTGTCCAGATTAACCAACTCCTCTAGTGGTAGCATGAGTGTCTCTTCATTGGCAGCTCCCATTTGGATAAGCTGGTCAATGATCTCTTCCCTTTTCTGTTTGTTGACAGCGTCCTGATTGGCTGCAGCTGCTTTTGTGCTGGTAGCTAGCAACTTCTCAGTTGGAATTCTTCCTTTCTTCTTATGTTTCTCAATCTTTTTCGCTTCCTGAAGCTCTTCCGCAATCATCTTTCTTTTCCCTTTATCCTTTGAAGAGCCTGACTGTGGTGGTTCTTGGAGAGTGGATTCTGATTGTGAGAGAGGTAAAGATGGTGTCTAGGATGGAGGTAGATTCAGAAAGTCCTCGCTATTCACCTCAGATGCCATTTCAAGGATTGCATCTGTGATGATTAGTTCCTCGGACATCTTGAACAATCCTTCTACAGCTTCCATTTCAGCTTCGGAAGATTCAGCTTGTTTTTCTAAGGCTTTAACTTCAGCTTCGGAAGTTTGAGGAGATGCAGATTCTGTCCCAACTGTTTCAGTTGCTGGGCCATCAGTCCCCATTTCCCCTTCGAAATGAATCTTAGGTTCCATGTGGACCTTAGGTTGACCAACTTCTTCCACAGTGGTAGAAGGTGCAGTCAGCCTCTGAAGCTTTTCAGCTCCAAAATAAAGCATTGTAGCATCTGGGCTTCGCTGATTAGTGGAGGATCTCAACAAAAACTTGGTGAAGAGTCTATAGAGATCGTTGAGCATCTTTGAGTCAATCTGAAGAATGACTTGAGATGGCTCAGACACAGTAATGATAGTAGTAGATGAAGTTGAAGTTGAAGTGTGGCTCTGTTGTGGTCCTCAAGTGTTTGTCTTTAAACATTCTCCCCCTTTTTGGTAGAATCATCTTGAGAGCTAGATGAGCTAGAAGAAGAAGTCAATGAGACCTGAACAGGTACATGCCTAACAGACCTCTCTGTTTATTTCTCAGCTAGTTTGGCCTTGAGATTGTCAATCTTAAGTTGCTGAGTGGCGGACCTTGCTTTGAAAGTCCTAACCAAAGATTCAAGGTTTGAGACTTTAGATAGAAGGTCGTGAATAAGGAGTTCCATGCTTCCCTCATCTTCTTTTGAAGAATCAAGGGTAAGATGAGGTAACATACCTGGTATGTTCAGCCTCACCACCAGATGTGGTTTCTTGGCACCCTGGTTTCCTGTGCTCAATGATGTCTCTTTCAGATTCATCAAAGGGCTCAGTTGCCACAGATTCAGTCTGAGATATGTTACCACTGTCCACAAGGTCCATTGAGGCACCTTCTGTAGTGACAGCTGAATCTGCATGAGTCCCCTTCACATCAGTGGGGCTCACCTCAGTTATAGGTTGCTGATGAGGGCTAGAGATAAGGGATTTCTTTGGGCTCTGTTGATCTTGAAGAGGGTGTTGTAGATCAACTTCATTGCCATGGAGATATGTTATCTCTTCATCAGTTTTGAAGAGAAGGTCAGTAAAAGATAGGGAGGTTAAGCCTACTGACCCGGGACCTTGATCAATGTCTACAGGCATTGAGCCTTTGGCGGGGTTGTCCCTAGTTGGCTGCTCCGAAGAGTGTAGATACTGATTCTGAGGCTGCTGGTTTGGGTGTCGGGCTCCTGGATTTGAGACTGAGGAGACTCAAAACCCATATTAAGGTCAAAAGAGAGGGATGGAGAGACCTCAGACTGAGTGGGAGCCCATGTTTCCACTCTAGTCTTTTTGGATTGAACAGGAGGGGCTTGTTCAATCAGAGTAAATTGAACAAGGGTTCGTTTAGGGCATCTTTGATATGTGATGGTGATGGGTGGAGAAGGCAGTGTTGGCATTGTGGTGGTGGTTTCTGGTGTGGGTTCATTACCTGTGGGGTGAACAAGGATGTCACCAGGAGCTATGCGCTCAATCATACCTGGAAGCAGAGTGGTGTACCTTCCAGTGAAGTTGGTGGATACCTTCTTCAAGGTCTTGAAGATGGTAGGGCGCATGTGGGGTACAGTCAGAGCAGCTGCACAGATAAGCATGCTCTGGTCCAACTCACAGTTGATGATGTGTTGAATGAATCTAGGATACATATAGAATGTCTCCCTTTGTAGATTCCTAATCAGATTGGTGAACACAAAGCGTGAGTAATTGAAGCGCAGGCCTCTCACCAGTCCATGAACTAAGCATCCTAGTTCATATGGGATTTGATCCCATCCCCCAGACTTGTTTGACAGACAGTGGAGAACAACGTGCTGGAGGAACTTCCAGTTGTAGGAGAAGTTAAACTTGTAGACCGTCAACCTGCTTATGTCTCCACCATATCCCATTAGGATGTAGGTGCTGTCCAAATCTGCCTTAGGGAATTCAGTATGAGCTCCTTCATCATGAAGCTCTAGATGCTCCCTGATGAGTTGTTCAGTGATGATCAACTCCTGTCCACAAATGCTGGACCTTAGTACTCGAATCCCATTAAGGGTTTCGGCTTGACCATTTCCCCAAAATTCGGCCATGTGGTTAGAGTAAACAGTGGGGTTAACGGTAAGAGCAGTGTAGTAAGGTGATTGGGTGAGAAAGGAGATGATTTCAGAGAAGTCGGCATCTCTTGAAGAATCAAGAAGTGCGACTTGGTTGTGATGAGGGTTAAGTGCCATTTGGAGAAAGGTGAATGTGGATGATTTTGAGCTTGGGTAAAGTTAGTGAGGAGAGAAATTTCTAGGGCAGTAAAAATTGCAAGTAAGAAGATGAAATTGAATAGTCAAGATTATTTAAAAGAGGGTGGAAGGCGGTAATGGGGGTTAGGATAAGGTGATGTGATGGTTTAGTGGATGAAATGACAGTGGCGGTAAGGTTAAAATCAGTTAAATAATCCGACATCATTAACAAAATATTTGCTTTTTACAGTGTGGGGCCCAAGATATTTATGTTACACAGTAGAATCTTTCTTCCGAATGTAAAACATTTCTGAAGATAATTTGTCTTCTGAAGGCAATTCTTACTTCCGAAGCAAAAACTTTGCTTCCAAGGTGAGAGTTGCTTTCCGAATGGAGAGTTTGTAAACCTCGGAAGTAGATCTGATATGTAATCAATCGCTTCTTCCGAGACCAAAAGCTCTTCCGAGAAGAAAAATTATCCTTTGAGAAATTATGCTTCGAAAGATATAAAAATAACTTTAGAGGGTGAATTTCTCTCCGGAAGAAATTTACACTTAAAATTTTTTCCAAAAGATCTTTTGTAACAAAGCTTAAATTGTATTGACAGAGGACATTACATATTAAAAGGTTTTCAAAAGAGGTGATCTAATCAATGTTTATCATCCCTATAGCTATTATGAGATACTTAAATCTTTGCTCATCAAAAGCTTTGGTGAACAAATTACCATATTGTTCATTTGAGTCAACCATGATTAGTTTAATCAGATTTTTCTCATGAATATGTCTAATGAAATGGTACCTGATGTCAATATGCTTTGTCTTGGAGTTCTTCACCGGATTTTCAGTAATGGAGATAGCACTGTTGTTGTTAATATGGATAGGAGTACTCATAAAGTTGAATCCATAGTCTAACATCTGATTCTGAATCCATAGCAGTTGAGCACAGCAGCTAGCAGCAGCAATGTATTTAGCTTCAGCAGTTGATGTAGAGATACAGGATTGTTTCTTCATTGCCATGAGGTGATCCTTCCACCAAGAATTTGACATCCTCCTGATGTTGATTTCTTGTCAATATTGCAGCCACCATAGTCACTGTCAAAGTATCCATAGAGATTAAAATCCTTGTTTCTGGGATACTAGAGACCTAGTTTAGGTGCTCCTTTGAGGTATCTGAGGATTCTCTTAATAGCAGCTAAGTGAGACACCTTTGGAGCAGCCTGATATCTTGCACAAATGCAAGTAGCAAACATGATATCAGGTCTACTGGCAGTAAGATACATCAGAGAACCAATAATTGCCCTATACTGATGTTGATCAGTATCCTCCCCCTCAAGGTCAGGACAAAGATTATGGTTTATGGGTATGGGTGTCTTGGCAGGCTTGCAATCCTTCATTTCAAATCTTTCTAAGATGTCAGAGACATACTTAGATTGGTTAATGAAGAACCCTTCCTTCATTTGATTCACCTGAATTCCAAGGAAAAAGTCCATTTTTCCCATGGAGCTCATCTCAAACGTTTTCTTCATAATGCTCTCAAAGTCCTTACACATTTGGTCATTCGAAGAACCAAATATGATGTCATCAACATAGACTTGAACGAGCAAGATTTCCTTTCCAGACTTTCTGATGAAGAGAGTCTTGTCAATAGTACCTCTAGTGTAGCCGTTCTTCAGAAGAAACTGAGACAATGTCTCATACCACAGCCTAGGTGCTTGGTGCAACCCATATAGAGCTTTATCCAATTTGCACACATAGTTGGGGTGTTGTGGGTCTTTAAATCCTGGAGGTTGGCATACATAGACTTCCCTATCTATATCCCCATATAGAAATGCACACTTGACATCAAGTTGATAGATAGTGAAGTCCTTGGATGCAGCATAAGCAAGGAAAATCCTAACTGCCTCAAGTCTTGCAACTAGTGCAAAGACATCAGTATAATAAGTTCCTTCCTCTTGTGTGTATCCTTGAACTACAAGTCTTGCTTTGTTCTTGATGATTAAGCCTCTATCATCTCTCTTGCTTCTGAAAACCTATTTAGTGCCTATTGGTACTTGACCAGATGGTAGCAGACATAGGTTCCATACCTTCTGCCTCTGGAATTGAAGCAACTCCTCTTGCATCGATTCAAGCCAGGTACTATCTTTTAAGGCATCTTCTACCTTCTTGGGTTCTATCTGGGAGAGAAAGCATGAATACAAGCAGATATTCCCATGATGAGTCTGTCCTCTTGTTCTCACACCCTCAGTGACATCCCCTATGATGTTCTCAGCAGGATGAGTGTTATGAATCCAAAGGCGAGGAATCACTTCTAGTTGCAGAGATAGATAAAGGTTGGACATATTCTTCTCAGGAACTGGAACACTTTGTCCAGCTGTTGTTTTAAAATCATTTAATAAGGACTGATTGAATGAGTGAGAAACATCATCAATGCTTGGCTGTGAAGTGGTGTTAACAGTTCCTGTCCCTTCAAAACACCACTTCCTTTTGCCTAGTCTTGTGGTGGATCACCTGATGAGTTTTGAGGCTCAGTAAGTGATTCACTTGTAGAAGCTTCACAATTCCTTGATATAGTCAAGCTATCAGATCTGTGAATGGTGGAAACTTCGTTTATTGCAGCTCTTGGAAAATCTGGACTAGGTCTGGGTAGCTCAAACAGTTGATCATTAGCAGTAGCATCAACATCATTTTGAGCTCCTGTTCCAACTAAAACATTCTCACAAGAAGGTTTATAATAGTTTGAAAACAATTCTAAATTAAAGATATGATCAGGGCCATTCCCCATAACACAAGGAGTGTGCTCATTAACAACTATGTTGGATGATTCCTCAAATTGTTAATTCTTAATGTTGTATACTCTATAAGCTTTGGAGCTAGAAGAGTACCCAACAAAGATAGCCTCATCTGACTTTTCAGTAAACTTTGCAAAATTGTCTTTTGTGTTAAGTATGGTACACCTGTTGCCAAAGGACCTTAGAAAGCCAATGAACGGTGGCTTCTTGTTCCATAGCTCATAAGGGGTTTTTTCCATGGGTCTTAACTACAAGAACTCTGTTATGCACATAGCATGTAGTGCTGACTGCCTCTGCCCAGAATGCTAGAGGTAGTTTTGAATCAGCTAACATAGTTCGAGCAGCCTCAATAAGTGTCCTGTTCCTTCTCTCAGCAACACCGTTTTGTTGAGGAGTTCTGGGAGCACTATATTGTCTGGCAATCCCTTTTGAGTTATAGAATAAGTCAAGAACAAAGTTCTTAAACTCAGTCCATTGATCACTTCTAATGATTGTAACCTTGTGATCAATTTGATTTTCTATTTTAAGAATGAAAGATTTTAATGTTTCAACAGTTTCATCTTTAGTTCTTAAAAAGAATACCTATGTGAATCTTGTAAAATCATCAACTATCACAAGGCAATATGATTTCCTTCCAATGCTCATTATACTTGTGGGACCAAAAAGATCCATGTGCAATAAGTGTATGGAGTAGTGATAGAGTTAACACATTTGGATTTATGAGATGTCCTGTGTTGTTTCCCTTTCAGGCATGCAACACAGTTATCTTGGCAGAAAAAATCCTTTTTAGGCAAGCCATGTACCAAGTTATTTTTAGCCAATTTATTCATTGTCTTAAAATTTACATGACACATATGTTTATTCCACAATGTTGACTCATCAGTATCATCTTTGGAAAGAAAGCATGATACTTCACCCATTGGGGAAGCATTGTTCATATCTAGCTTGTACATATCCCCTTTTCTTGGAGATCTAAGAAGCACCAATTCCAAAGGAATTGTCATCCCAGGTTTGAGAATAATGCACTCATGTTCTGTGAAAAGCATTTGGTGCTTTTGATCACAGAATTGAGAAACACTTAACAGATTGTGTTCAAGCTGTTTGACAAAGTGAACTTTGTCAACCTTTAATTTACCATTAGATATACTCCCTCTGCCAGAAATATATCCTCCGCCCTCACCTCCAAATTAGACAGGACCTCCATCATAGTTCTGAAACTATTGAAGGAGAAATATGTTCCCTGTCATGTACCTGGAGCATCCACTGTCTACAATCCAGACATTGTTGTTCTTGTCATATGTATGTCCTTGCACATAAGATGAGATTGTTAGTTTTGTTTGGAAGCCCAAGTCTTGCTGGTCTTGGGTTCTTCCAAAGATAATGACATAATTGAACCAAATGTTATGCATGGGGGTTCAATAGAGGTCTTTGAAGAAGAGATTTGGGCTGCAGCATCTTCCTTGATCTTCCAGTCCATCCTTTGGTTGATCTTGGAGGATGAGCTTGTTGAAGCTTTTTCAGCATGGCCATCTTCTGAAGTTTCTTTCTTTTCGAAAGAAGTCTTCACCACCTTTTGTTCCAAAGTAGTCTTCTTCTGTGGAGGTTTCAAGGGAACTTTCTTGTTCTTTCGAACCATAGTAGCTTTTGCTTCCGAAGCCATTTTCCCTTCGGAAGAAAGAGTTTCTTCTGAAAGCAACCTGGCTTCCGAAACTAGCTTTCCCTTTTCATCACTTGAACCATTTGAAAAGGTCCAAATGTGAAACCTTGCTTGACTCCTTCTTTTCTAACATTATTTGCATAATGTGTGCTTGCAGGAATGTAGTAACAATCTTTTGCCATGTGGTTTTGTAGACCACACATTATGCATGCAATGTTAGTTCTTTGGGAATGTGAAGGTTGCTGTTTCTTGGTCTTCTTTTCTTCATCAGCAACTTTTCCCTTCAACTTCTGATCCTTTGGCAGGACAGAAGTGCTGGTATTACACTCCTTTCCTGAATCAGAAGTACCTAACACTTGGAATCCAGCTGAGATAAAGACACCCTTCTGCTTTGGGTCAATCTTTAGCTTAGACTCATCCACCTTCTTGGCAGTTCTCCTAGCAGCTTTAGCTCTGCTTCTTTTAGCCTTAGTGGTTAGGATTTGTTCTTCACAGGAGGAGATGGGTATATCTACCTGTTCCTTCCCTGTGGTGACCACTATTGTTGCTTCATCCTTCAACTCTAGTGAGGAAGGGTCAGTAGTTGGAACCTCTTGCTCCTTAGTACCACATCTAGGCTGTCTAATAGACTCATAGGAGTGTGGTGGAGCAATTTCATTGGTTCCAAACCCTCCTTTGTTCTGATAATAGAGTTTGGAGTGGGAGGATAATGCAAGAATAACTTGGAAGTTTTGCTCAAAAATAGCATACTTCCTGGCCTGAGCCTCAGCAGTGACAAGCTGGGCTTGAGCCTTAGACAATTTGGATCTCAGATCTTTGATTTGAGTCTTGTAGTTGGTGTGTTCATGTTTTAAAAGAGAAAAAGTTTTCTCTAACTCCTCAATTTTCTTTTGATAGTCAGATTCAGCTCTTTTAAAATCAGATTTTAAGATATTTAAAGACTTAATATCAGATCTGATTTCCATATTGTAATCCTGATAGAGTTTAACTTTAGCTATACAGGCTGGAGTGCAGAGATGTTCATATGCCTGAGCATTGTCTGTTCCGGCCATAAGAGCTTGAGCAGGAGTCACATCCTGTACCATGAAGCTCCAGTCAACTTCTTGAGCCATTGCAGCTGTTTCAGTTGACTTCTCAGTGGGCTTTGAGGTTGGGGGATGTGTGGAGGCCTGTGGGGTTCCCTATTTGGTCTTGGGATCCTTGCATTCCCTTACAAAGTGACCCGGTTGGTTATAGTTGTAACACTTTGCCATGGTCTTGTCAAACCCGAACTTGCTGGTAGTTGGGTTTTGAGGGAAATGCCTTCCAGTTCTCTGAACTTCTTCGCTCTATAAGTTAAAAGAGCCATCTGTTGGACAATGTCCACATACTCCATATCATCTGGACTGAAACACTCAAGATCATCAAAGCAATATTGAAAATCACCAGAGTGTCCACTTCCTGAGACAAAGGCACAACTTTCTTGAAAGGAGTTGTGTTGAGCCTGTTAAGACCTTGGAGTCTTAGGAAAAGTGATGTAAGGTTCAGAAGAGCAGGATGGCTGCTGGTAAGTCAGGTAATGCTGAGGTTGTGGGGGTAATGAGCCTTCAGCAACCATTAATGCATTGCTAGCAGGAAGATTCATGGGTCTGCTTGTTTGGTGGCCCTTCTTACTCTCCATCTCTAGGCGATATCCATAAGGATGCCATAGAGTTCAGTCATGTTAGAGTGTTCAAGTTCTCTGTCCTCTTGATGGAGACACAGTAGAATGTCCACTCGTTTGAAAGAGCACTCATGAACTTTCTAGTAAGATCTCTAAGTTCAGGAGTGATCTTCACAGACTGAAGAGAAGAGATAAGATCCATGTACATGAAGTATTGTGGCTGAGAGTCTCTCTAGCAATATGAGTGAAGTTCTCAAACTGCTGCTTCAGCGAGTCCTCTTTGAGTCATTGGAGCTTGTGTACATTTGATAAGTGCATCAAACAATTCTTTGCGAGTCGTGCACTGCTCGAATCCTACCATGATGGAGTTCGGTATTGCAGTCATGAGAATGGTCATGGTATTGCTGTCGATATCCATCTTCTTTCTTTCTTCATCAGAGTAATCCTCTACAGCCTTTTCTATCATGGCACCATTTCCACCAGGTGATGCCACCTTTGGCTTATACGGGCCATTGACAATGGAGTTCCACATCTTGTGTTGATACATGTATGTCCCTAGATCATGATATGAAATGTAATAGATCTTGTTTATCTGATTCTGGTGTAATTTGATATGATTAATGAAATGATATTGGTTGTTTGTGATTTGTAATGACTAATATTTCATTAATGAGTTGATATTAAATGGTGAATTAGGTTAGAGATTGTTTGAATGCTTACACTTAATGTTTATTAGTTAATACATTCAAACTTAACATAATGAAGTTCTCATGCTAATGGCCCATGCGAATGGACCATAAGCATGAATAACTTCATACGAATGACTCAGTCGCACGACTGAACCGGGAGACTGGATTAGTCGTATGATTGACACATAAGATTGGCTCAGTCGCACGACTGAACACTCAGTCGTGCGGATGAATCAACCGCATGGTTCAATCGCACGACTGAACCATACAAATGGTTCAGTCGCACGATTGAATAATACCAACCTATAAATACACCCAATTCGTGAAAAATAAGGGCTTTTGATTAATTACGATTCCAGATGTACTCTAGCGGTCCAGAACCCTCACAATTCATTCTCCAAGTTCATAGAACACATTAGATCGATTCCCAATCGATTTCTAACGTTAGTTTCAATTCTTGATTGATTCTTCGTGTGTTCTCACTGATTGGATCGCCAATCAAATAGGATTCCACACTATTTGATCTGGTTTACACGCTAATCTCCAGGTATTTCGTTCAAATACCAGGTCCTAACAAGTGGTATCAGAGCCATAGGCTCTTGATTACGTGTGATTCAATCAATATTGATAAAAAGCTTGTGTTTTTGCACTAAAAACGCAATCTTTTGTGTCAAAAGTGATCTTGGACGTTCCCTGCTCATCAAAGTTTGGTTTCTACGGACTTAGGCAATTAGACCTTGCGAAAGTTCGAATTTTTACGGCTAAAACACGTTTAACCTAGAAATTTTCGCAAAACAGCAGCTTGAGTCGCACGAGTGAGCCATTCGCACGACTGGACCTCATTCGCATTGCTCAGATGCACGATTGGACATAGTCGCATCTCCATTCATACGATTGAACCTTTCGGTCGTACTGTTCATACGCATCAGATTCATTCGCACGACTGAGCTAATCGCTTAGTTCAGCCGCACGATTGAACCAGTCGTAGAGTTCATATGCACGACTAGACCATTCGTACCCTTCAGTCGCCCCAGTGACAATTTGTTTTATTAGACTTAAAGGTATTAGACTTAAAGTTATTCGCAATGGAAGATCAAATGTCAGCCTTTACTGCTGGAAAGGACTCTAGGATACAGAACCTGCTGTTGCTTGAGAGTGGGGTGGGTAATCATAATAAACCACCAAAGCTCTTGACGTTAGATGAGTTTCCCCACTGGAAACAACGTTTTGAGATCTACCTCAACGGAGTGGATCCGAATCTATGGGAAGCCATCGAAATTGGATATAGTACACGGTGGGAGCTGATGTAGTTAAGCTAATGTTAGGAGGGATGACGGACATGCAGAAAGTCAAATACAATACAGAAAAAAGAGTTTATGCATTGATTACACAATCTATTCCTAAAGACATATTCCACCAGTACTCAGAAAATAAGCAGTCCAAGAAACTTTGGGATGAGCTAGAAAAGAGGTACGACGGGAATGCTTCGTTGAAGGCAATCAAGGCTAAGGAGTTAAAGAAGGAATTCGATAACTTCTCATCGATGGGAATGAGAGTTTGGACGATGTTATAGATAGATTCTACCATCTGATGAGTGAACTGCATACACATGGGGTGGCTACTACCATGGAAGAGAAAGTTACTAATTTTGCAAACGGATTGCCTGAAAAGTGGGCTTCATTCGTGTCTAATCTTAGACAGAATGGAATGCTGGCAAAACTGGATATTAATGACTTCATTCTTAAGTTGCGAGAAGAGTCACTTAGGATGAAGTACAGAGCTCAGAAGTCTTCATACAATCAAAATCCAGCTTTATACAATGCCACGCCTCAAGCTAAGACATCTGGAGCACCTCTCCAGACTGCATTTGTGTCTAGCTCATCGGGTCCTTCACATGCATCTCCTTCAGTATCAGACACATCGAGACTTTCTTGTTCCCACTATATTGGATCCGAAGCAAGTGCTACTAAACTGAAGACCGAGAATCTCAAAAATGTGACTGTGGAAGTAGCTCGAGAACACATGGATCTTTTGGGTGCAATGGTCCATTCTTATGATGAACTTGTTACTGGGAAGATTGGAAACTGCCATCTGGCAGACGAGGACTACGAGCAGGTGGACGAAATGGAGCTTGAGAGGATGGATATAATGTGGGCTTTAGCTAGTGCTGTCCGGAGGGCAAAGAAGTTTGTAAAACAAACCGGACAGAACTTGGTAGCTACTAAGGATACCACATTTGGCTTTGACAAGAGCAAAGTGACCTGCTTCAACTATGGAGAGAAGGGGCACTTCAAAAGAGAATGTGTCAAGCCTAAGAAGACGGGTAACGGGAACCCGTTCTCGTCCTTCACTCGTCAAGACAAGCAAGCTACCAGTTCTACTTCATCAACCAAGGATTCAAAAGCCTTGACTGCTCATGATGATGAAGGACAAGATTGGAGCTTTAGGTTTGTCTCACCAGGGGAATCAAACATTGCAAGTGTAGAAGATATTGATAGTGATTCTGCTAGTGAAGGAGATCTAGCAGTTGAGATAGCGATGTCACATAGTGAAGAAGCAACTGCAACTGAGGTCAGTTATAAGCCTAAAGAGGAGACTACCACGTCAAGGACAGAAAAGAGAGAATAACCTGAACCAGAGACATCTGATGCTGCGTTGATGGCTAACTCTTCTGAATCAACTCAGGTAAGTACTACTGACCAAATGTTTAATAATCATGCTTGTTCTAATTATGATACCTTTAGGAATAGCATAGATGGTAAATTTGCTAGGTTATTAGATCATAATGATAACTTAGTAAAAGATTTAAAACTATGCACTGAGGCTAATAAGGTATTAAAACAAAATGAGCACAGTTATAAAGAAAAGATAGACCTTTTGACTAAACAGCTTAGGGAAACCGAAGTAGTTGCTTTTAACCAAGCTAAGGTATTATTTAAACTCCCTTGAAGACACTAAGAAGGAAAAGGCAGTTCTAGAAGTAGAAGTAAATTCATTAAAATAGAAACTGCACAGTTGGACTAGTTCTTCACACATAGTCCAACACTTAGTGAGAAAAAGGAACAACGGGGAGGGATTGGGTTATAAAGTGGTTCCACCACCACCTGAGACGTTGATGAACGCTAAAACTAGACCGATAAATAATAATCCCATCAAGGATCATATGGTGTCTACTCCTCTTGTTAGTGATCCAGATTCCTTATGCTCATCTCTTGACTCTGGAAACAAACAAAAGAAGGCCACTTCAAAGGCAAAGGATAAATTGCCTTGTGTTAATCAGGAAAAGGAGTGGGAAAAGGTTAATTTAAAGTCAGGGTCAAACAAAGTCAAATCAGGACCTAAAAAGACTTCTAAGGTTAATCTTTCACATATCAAGAAAACAACCAAAGAATCAGAACCAGAGTCAAAACCTAGAGTGAGTTATGTTACTAGAGTGTCACACATTTCTCCACAAAGAAAGTTTAATCATAAAGTTGATAGCAGGTCGTGCTACAACTGTGGTGAATATGGACACATTGCCTCCTATTGTCACTGCTATCAGACACCTAGGAAGAAGATTGAACTTCAGGTTTCAAAGCCTAGGTCTTCTAAGAGGATTTCTCTAACTCCACCTAGAAGAACCAGTGAACCTAAAATTCAACCTGTAAGTCAGTCGACTGTTTATCACAAACAGGCCTTGCACAAATCTGGATTATGGAAGGAGAAGACATCCTCTGTGTCTGATAATAATGACAAGAAGGAACCTGAGCTACCCTCTTCTCTAAGGGTCAATGGGTAGATTTATGATGTGTGATGCCTCGGGGAAATCCAAGCCAGTAAAGGCTTGGGTTCCTCACCCAAACTAATCCTTTACTTTATGTGTGCATGGTGTTCGATACAGTGCTGAAACTAACACGTGGATAGTAGACAGCAGAGCATCCAGGCACATGACAGGAAACAGAGCTCTTTTATCAAACGTCTCGTTTGCTGGAAACAAGGGTGGCTATATCACAGCCCGGGAGAAGTGGGGAATCAGAAAGTTAAGTTTGATAAAGTGAACTATGTTCAACAACTACAAAATAACTTACTTTCTGTTTCCCAAATATGTGATAAGGGATTTAAAGTCATCTTCGACAACAAGAAGTGTTACGTACTAAAGAAAGACTACGTGATCCCAGAGGACCAAGTTTTGATGACTGCTTCAAGATATAAAGATCTTTATGTCTTGGATCTGTCAACAGCTTCTACAATGGATCATGAGGTTCAGTGTTTTCTATCTAAAGCTACTGAAAAGGATTCCATCTCCTGGCATAGGAGAATGGGACACATTAGTCAAAGGAAGATGAATCACTTGATTCAGAAGGATCTGGTGAGAGGAGTTAATGTCAAGAACTTCCAGCTTCCGGACTTTTGTGTAGCTTGCAAGAAAGGCAAATAGACAAAGAAGTCTCATACGGAAAAGAAAGTTCATTCAATAGAACTACCTCTTGAACTTCTTCACATGGATCTGTTTGGTCCAGCCAGTACAAAGAGCATTGCAGGCGACTTGTACTGTTTTGTGGTCACTGATGACTACTCAAGGTTCACTTGGGTAATGTTTCTAAAATTCAAATCAGAAACATTTGAGTCATTCAAGGAGTTGGTAACCACACTGGAATCTCTCTACAAGCTGAAAGTTAGACAAGTACGCTCAGACAACGGAACGGAATTCAAGAACCAGTGGATGGAGACATACTGCAAGGAAAAGGGAATTGTGCATCAATTCACTTCTGCCTACACATCTCAGATGAATGGCGTTGCTGAGAGAAAGAACAGAAGCTTGATAGAGACAACATGGACTATGCTAGTAGACTCGAAATTGCCTATCCAATTCTGGAATGAGGTAGTGGCGAATGCATGTTATACACTGAATCGAGTCCTGATAGTCAAGCGTCACGGAAAGACATGTTACAAGCTACTACAAAGACACAAACCGAACTTGGAGTATCTCGAACCATTTGGCGCGCCGTGCACACTTCTGAAGAAGACACAAGAGGGTAAATTCAGCGAGAAGGCAGATGAAGGCATCTTTCTAGGATACAACAAACGAACAAACGAGTTTACAACAACTCAACGGGTCTAGTAGAAGTGTGGTGTAATGTTGACGTTCAGCAATATACCACACCACCTACTGGCAAAGGACCCGCCTACTTTTTCGACTATGATGGATTCTTCAAGTCCTTCAACATCCCTCTCTCCCTCGGATGACGAGTTAGCTACACGAATGATGTATGATATCTTGAATACACAACATCTAGCTCACAGGGAGAATCATCTACTCAGTCAGGGGAAGTGGTCGACAACAGTGACTCCTCCTCTGAAGATGAAGCTGAAGAAGATAACCAGAACAGTCAGGAGGAACAGGTTCCAGTTCCTAAAACTCCACAAGCATCTACCAGTGATGCACCATCGACTTCAGAGCCTCAAACTCCAACTACCTCAGATGCAGAACCAAATGTTCATAATCTTGGTTCTGAGGTAGCTGTTCCTACTACTCCAGGATCACGACTAAACGTCTATCATCCATTAGACAATGTCATTGGAGATGTTAGATCAGGAGTACAAACCCGAAATAAGCTATACTCAGCTGATTACGCCTTAGTTATGGAGAAGGGATATATTCATGATGGTGCTTATCGGTGTTTTGTCTCACAATTTGAGCCAAAATACGTCAGTGAAGCACTAAATGATGAGGCGTGGGTGAGTGCAATGCAAGAAGAACTTCTTCAATTCAAGAAGTTAGGTGTATGGACTCTGGTTGATAGACCTAAAGGTGCTAAAGTAATTGGCACCAAATGGGTCTTGAAATGCAAGAAGGATGACCAAGGGGTCATTATCAGGAACAAAGCTCGACTGGTGGTTCAGGGTTTTCGCTAAGTCGAGGGAATTGATTACAATGAGGTGTTTGCACCCGTGGCACGGATGGAAGCCATTCGTATATTCCTTGCCTATGCATCATACATGAAGATTAAAGTCTATCAATTAGATGTGAAGAGTGCATTCCTTCATGGGGAAATCAGAGAAACAGTCTATGTAAGTCAACCCGAGGGATTTGAAGATCCGTATCATCGAGATAGAGTCTTCAAGCTCGACAAGGCTTTATACGGGCTTCATCAAGCTCCAAGAGCTTGGTATGAGAAACTCTCTACTCATCTTGTGAAACACGGCTTTCGCAAGGGAGTAATTGACTGCACGCTGTTCATTAAAGAGAAAGATGGTGACCTACTACTTGTACAGATCTATGTTGATGACATAATTTTCGGTTCAAAGAACGAAGAGTTATGCAAAGAGTTTGAAGCAGTTATGAAGAAAGAGTTTGAGATGAGTGCTATGGGGGAGATGAAGTTCTTTCTCGGGCTACAGGTGGATCAAATACCAAATGGGATCTTTCTACATCAGACCAAGTACGTAGGAGACATTCTCAATCTCTTTGACATGGAGAATGCATCTGATGCTGGTACTCCACTTGCTACGAATCACGACATAGCACCTGATGAAAATGGAGATCTTGTAGATGCCATGATGTACCGAGAAATGATTGGATCCCTCATGTATCTCACTGCCTCAAGACCTGATATCATGTATGCTACATGTTATGTTCTAGATATCAGGCTAAACCTAAGGTCAATCATCTGATCGGGGTCAAAAGGATTTTTCGCTATCTAAAGGGTACACCCACACTTGGGTTGTGGTATCCTCATGATGATGATTTTGAGCTCACGGCGTATAATGACTCGGATTACGGAGGCTGCAAGATGAACTACAAGTCTACATCCGCAGGGTGTCAATTCTTTGGGAGAAGACTAGTGACTTGGCAGTGTAAGAAACAGACATCGGTTGCATTGTCCACCTGTGAAGCCGAATATGTTGCTGCTGCAAGTTGCTGTTCACAAATCGTCTGGATTCAACAGCAAATGCAGGATTACGGTTTAAAGTTCTCCTCTACTCCTATTTGTGTTGATAACTCTGCTGCAATTGCAGTAACTAACAATCCGGTCCAACATCCTAAGACCAAACATATCGGTATTAAATACCATTTCATAAGAGACTGTTTTGAAAAGAACTTAATTGATGTGGTAAAAATTAATACTGATTTTCAACGCGCTGACCTCTACACTAAAGCCTTTGATAAACCACGTTTTCAATATTTTCTAGAGGTCAACAGCGTTAAAAAGAAAAGTGATATTATTCCTGATGATGATCATGTGTAGTCCGATGTAGGTTAGTTAATTTTTTCCTTTTATTTTATTGTTTATTTTAGTCTGTTTAATTTAAACTCATGTTATTTTGCTGGTTATTAAAATCCTAAAATAATTAAACTAGTTATGATTTTAGTATTTTAGGGGGAGAATAAGTCAGCAAGTTAACATTAAAAAAAAACAAGGTAGAAGGAGTGGAAAGCTGATATAAGGTAGATCGTATCCGTGATACCGATTCAAACCCTTTGGAATATAATAGTACACAGGAAAAAATCAAGAGGGACTTGAAATTTTAATTTAGAAAAGGTGCAAAAATTCAAAGTATAAGTCTGTGTTGTCTAAGCAATATAAAAGGGAAGATGATAGAAAAACTGGTAACCCTTAAGGTAACACAATGAGAGTAGACCTAGAGGTTGCTAGACCACAATTGATATGTCGGTAGATTCAACACAATAGATGATTAGACCTGACTGGTGATCTCAAGATCAAACTAAGTGGTTCAACTGACTGTGGGCTCCCATCTTATCGCTGGTTAACACAATCAACTATATTCCAATAAGGGGTAATGAGCATGTAAACGTCACAAATGTGTGCGGATGACCATAAATAGAGCAAAGCACGAAAAAATGAAATAAAAATGCTATCAAGCTAATGACTTATGTTATTGGTGCATTTGGTGCAACATAAAATTAAGCTGCTCTAACAAGGAGATAGGTTGTGTGCCTCTCTGCTGTGCGATGGCACTGACCTGAGGATAAGCATAACCTAGATATTCTAGAATTCATTGTTGTTTGCCGCCTCTCTGCTATGCTGTTGGACCAAAAGAACCAATGAGCCTGATCAGAAAAACCTCTAAGTCCCACAGACATCACAACAACTGCTGAAGACTTGATCAGCTGTTTGACAAAGTCTGAAGACTTCAACAGCTGAAGACTAAAGTACTGAAGACTTCAACAGCTGAAGACCAAAGTCTGAAGATCAACAGCTGAAGACTAAAGTACTGAAGACTTCAACAGCTGAAGACTAAAGTACTGAAGACTTCAACAGCTGAAGACCAAAGTCTGAAGATCAACAGCTGAAGACTAAAGTACTGAAGATCAACAGCTGAAGTACAAAGACTGAAGACATCAGCTGATGACAACAGCTAAAGTTCAAGTACAAGTACTGAAGCCTTCAGAGTTTGTTACAACAGCTGAAGAAGCATTCTTCAGTTGTTATGATGGTTTCCTTTCAGTAGTTTCTTTTCTGTTTCAGTATGTGTAAAAAGACTGAATAGCATGTTCTTCAGTCGTTGTAGTTTCAGTAGTTTCTTTTCAGTAGTTGTAGTGATAGTTAACACTTAGTATTTTTGTAAGAAGATGTCAGCTGTTTTGACATCTTCAGTAGTTGTGTTAACTTTCAGTATTCTGAATAATTCTATTAGATGTCACTATCAAATGACATCAGCAGACGTCACATCTCCTATATAAGGAATGTTCCACCACGACATTCTTATATAAGCGATGATTGACCTGATTGTAAGTGTGACATTTTGCCACCAGGAAAGCGCGTATTGAATGAAACATTTGATTTGCAGAATTCTTTCTATAATCGTTTGTTCTTACTTTGAATATCACTGTATTCTTGTGAATTGTCTAATTCATTGTTTGATTTCCGCTGCAATACTCTCTAATCAATCAAACGTAGATCACTGATCCTAACAATTGGTATTAGAGCGGGTTAATCATTGATCGATCTAACAATTGATCATTGAAACTGCTAATCGATATCTGCATTTGATTGAATTGGCATATTTGCAAGAATCGGTTATAGTTAAATTGAATTTCTGCTACTTTCGTTTTATTGCTTTCTGTTTTCTCTTGGTTCAATTTGGTCTGTTGTGTTCTATTCTAAATCTGTTAAAACTTAATTGATTTTGGTTGAATCTGAGAATGACTACTCCTTCTAATGACCGTCACAATACCGGTTCTTCAACCAACCTCCGATGCTGGTTAGGACCGAGTATAACATATGGCAACGAAGAATGCTTCATCACCTGTCTGTTAACAGTTCAGGTTGTTGGACATCGGTGGTACATGGTCCACATCAGCCTATGGTGAACAATCCGGAAACCAATCAAATGTTTCGAAGAAGAAAGAACAATACTCAGATGATGATCGGAAGCTATTTGAGATTGATGCTAAAGCCCATGGAATTCTGGCCATGGCACTGCCGAATGAAATCTATTCAGGGCTTATGAATCATGAAACTGCTCATGACCTCTGGAATGCACTGAAGGAACAATTCGGTGGAATTGATGAGGTCTTAGAAAACAACAGAGAAATCCTTGCCCAACAATATGAAACATTCTCTCATAGGAAGGGTGAGACACTGACTCAATAGTTTGAGCATTTTTCTAGTTTGATCACAGAGCTAAAAATGGTCAAACATGAATATACCAATAGCCAGATGAACAACAGATTCCTTAGATCACTGCCTGAGAGATGGACACATACACTATGTCCTACGCTCCAGTGCAAATCTGGATAAACTATCTCTCACCCAACTTCATGGGAAACTGCTTACATTTGAGAGAGAGATAGAGCAGAAAAGGAAACTGGCATCATCAGGAAAGCTCACTGATGATTTTGTACCAGGGAACACTGCCTTGGTTGGTCATGAGTCAGAATATGCTACATCTGAAAGTAATTATGATGAGCATATAGATTTCTCTTCAAACAGTTCAGATCATGCATTCGTTGGTGTTGATAGTCACTCAGGGTGTAATAGTGACAATTTATGTTTTATCATGGATGATTTGAAAGGAATAGCTGATGATGATCTAGAAGAGAGGATATTCTGAGCCAAATGGCCTTGATTAATATCAGATCTCAGAAGTTCTACAAGAGGACTGGCAGGAAATTTCCAGGACTCTCTGGCAAAACCAAAGTTGGTTTTGACAAGAGTAAGTTGAGGTGTCATAAATGCCAAAGGCTTGGACACTTTGCAAGAGAGTGTAGATCATCTGGATCTATCTCCTCTGCACCCTTTGTGACTTTTCCAAGCACTAGTCCACAAAATAGGGGGCAACATCCTGCTAGTTCTGGTCATCATACATAACCTGCTTCGCCTGCATATTTTGTCCCTCAGGGTCCAATGTCATATCAATATCCCTGCTATTACATGCCTCAGCCAAATCTAGTTCAAGTACCTACTGCACAACAACCACAAGCATTACCTGAGCCTCTACCATCTCAATCACAAACTCATTATAGCTTTTTCGCCCCTGGTAATGTTGACTGGAGCAGTTTACCAGATGATCTCTCTGGTACTGAGCAATATTTACTGGTGATGGTCAACATGGTGGTGAACATCCTTTTGGGAATCTAGCTCTCATGGCCCTGGAATCTACTGAGGGTTCATGCTCCAATGCATCTTCTTCACAGGTAACCCAGGTATCCTCTGAGGCTAAGGCCAAGCTTTGTTCTGAATCTTGCATAGATGCATTTGTCTCTATTAGAGAAGCAAATGTAGCTGTAATTAATCAAAATCTAGAGCTTGAGCAAACTATTTCCAAAAGAAAAGCTGAATATGAGTCTGTCCTTAAGGACAAAGATGATGAGATTTATAAGCTTAAATGCAATTAAATGATGAAAAGGCTAAGCTAGAGGTCATCTTGAGAACCATAAGGAACTCAAAGAAAAACTTGCAGTTACCCAAGTTGAGTGTGACCGCTGGGTATCATCCTGCAAGGGATTTGAAATGCTGCTCAGTAAGCAATCTGCTTCGAATGTGAAGTTTGGAATTGGTTACAACCATATTGCACCTCCAACAGATTTTACTCCAAAACCAATAGTAAAATCTGAAAGTGAAAGCAATCTCAACCCACATTATCATGTGCATCATCCACAAATGATCTCCCAAAATCACAAGATGAAATAAGGGTTGATACCTCAGCAAGTCAATTGGCTGATGGGTTAACTACTGATAAGCACATGAAGCTGAGTATTTCAGATGTTGTCCCTCAAGTAACTTAAGTACTGAAGGGCAAGTTACAACTATTGAAAAGCATTTCAAATCAGCTGAAATAAATGGATTAACAACTGCTGACAATGAACAGCTGAAGAACAATTCTTTAGTTGTTACAGATTCTTCAGTACTGAACAAAATTACTGAAAGGAGGAAAGTACTGAAGAGCACACCTTCAGTAGTTCCACATCAGCAGTTGATCAATCCAAGATGAAGAATAAGCCATGTGAAATATGTGGTAAATTCAATCATCTTTCTGATGAATGTTGGTACAGAAAGGGTTCCAAACTCAACAGAGATAAGCTCATTAAAATCTAGATGGATGAAATAAAAACTGAGTTTGAGACCAAGTTTGTACCGCAATCATTCCATTGTGATAAACCCAAGCCTTCAACCAATTCAAAAAGAAGGATAAGGTTCATCACAAAACAGCTGATGGTGCTCCTCATGATAAACATCAAACTAAGTCTGTTAATTTTAGGAGGAAATGGTGGATCACAGGAACTCATCAAACACAAGTACTGATATGTCACAAGAGCTGAAAGCTTTGGCTACAAATCAGACACAACTTGTTATGATGGTTCAACATTTGTTGGGGAGAGTTAACCAACTAGATGCACCTGTGATAAAATCACTGAAAAGGCATTCCAAGCCCAAATCCAAGGAATCCATTTCAGCACCATCCCTTCTTCAGCTGTTAATCATAAGAAACAAGTTATGGTTGCATCTGTTGATGAAAACAGACCCAAAACCAAAAAGGTTTGGGTCTCAAAATCTAACTAGTTTTCTTTTATACAGGGTTCTTTAACATGCCAAAGGAGCATCTGGTATGTGGACATGGAGGATCTATGCATATGACTGAGAGCAGTTCTCTTCTTAATGATTACTCTTAAGGAAAGAAGGGATTTTTTCATTTGGAAATGATGCCAGAGGTTACATCATGGGAAAGGATATGTGTCTAATGGACAAATCCAGTTTTGATTGTCAACCATGTGGAGAATCTCAAGTATAATCTGCTGAGTGTCAGTCAGATGTGTGATAAAGGGCATGTTGCACTTTTCACAAGCCAGAACTGCAGGATTCTATCTTCCCAAGTCTGGGGCTGATTGACAAGGTAATGGATGAACATACTCTCCTGAAGGCCAACAGGATCGAAGAGTGTATGCCTTGGATTTGTCAAAGAAGATTGATTTGAAGGGTCATCCATGCCTGTTCTCCAAGCCTCTCTTCAGGAATCAAACTATGGCATAGAAGGCTGGGTCATGTCAATCTCAGAAACATGAACCAGCTGATCCACAATCGTTAGTGAGAGGTTATCAATAAAGGAGTTCCACTGTGATGAAGCCTGCACTGCTTGTTTGAAAGGAAAACAGCACAAAGTCTCATTCCCTCCATTGAAGAACCTAAGTCCACTGCTTGCTTGCAGTTACTGCACATGGATCTATTTGGTCCTGTGAGAGTGATGAGCAGGGCAAAGAAGAAATACTGTCTGGTAATTGTGGATGATTACTCCAGATTCGTATGGACTTTCTTTCTACATTCAAAGGATGAGGTTGCTCAAAAGATTACAAACTTTGTGATGTATGTTGAGAAGCAGTATTCCCTATCAGTCAAGTGTATAAGGAGTGACAATGGCACTGAATTCAAAAACCATACACTTGATGATTTTTATCTTTCAAAAGGAATCAAAAGGCAGTTTAGCATCCCAAGGACTCCAGAACAAAATGGAGTAGTAGAGAGAAAGAACAGGACTTTAATTGAAGGTGCAAGGTCCATGTTGGCTGACTCTGGTTTGCCTTTGATCTTTTGGGCTGAAGCTGTCAATACAGCTTGCTATGTGCAGAATAGAGTGTTAGTAAATCAGAGGTTGATAAAGACTCCATATGAAGCTCTACATCATTTGGCTCCTTTGATTTCATTCTTCAGAGCCTTTGGATGTCCCTGTTTCATTCTCAACACAAAGGGTCAACTCCACAAATTTGTTCCTAAGGTGGATGCAGGGTATTTTGTAGGTTATTCATCCACTTGCAAGGCTTACAGAGTCTTCAACTGCAGAACAAAGATAGTTGAAGAAACCTTGCATGTGAAATTCAATGAATCTCCTAAGGATAAAATTCCACAAAACCCTGTGGAGTTGTTTGATCTGGACATACTGCAATATGCTCCTTATCAAACTCCAGCTGTTGCAGAGCATATGGATAAATCATCTTCTGCAGCAAGTCTTCCACCTGGTGGTACTGAAGATGATGATGATATCAGTACTCACCTTTTCAAGTTCAGTGACCAACTGCCTGAGTCTGCTAAACTTGATGTTCCTGTACCTTCAGCAGCTCCATCCACAACAAATGCTGATGAGATTTCTGATTCCTCTACATCGTTTGATTGCCATCTAATACTTGGTTTCAAGAATCTGCATCAACATCTGCTGATGCTGAACCGGCTACAAACACTTGCATTGATCTTATTGTGCACCAAGAACTGAAGGATCACCCCATGTCTCAAATCATTGGTGGTATCAATGCTGGCGTCTCAACCAGAAGTCAATTGTCTAACTTGTGCTTCTATGCTCTCTTCATCAGTCAGCACGAGCCAAAGAACTATCATGTTGCTTTGAGAGATAATGGATGGGTGGAAGCCATCAGTTCAAGAACAGCAGGTGTGGGAACTGGTTCCTCTACCCCCAGGTAAGTGTGCAATAGGCACTAAATGGGTTTTTAGGAACAAAACAGATGAAAATGGGCTTACTGTTAAGAACAAGGCCAGACTGGTTTTCAGGGGTTTTCATAAGAAGAAGGTATTGATTATGATAAGAACTTTGCCCCTGTAGCAACGGAGGCAATTAGATTGTTCTTAGCCTATGCTGCATTTCACAATTTTAAAGTTTTTCAAATGGATGTTAAAAGTGCATTTTTATATGGTAAAATAAAAGAAGAGGTTATGTGTGTCAACCACCAGGTTTTGAGGATAATAAACATCCAGATTGGTTATACAAGCTTGATAAGGCTCTTTATGGGTTGAAACAAGCTCCTAGAGCCTGGTATGAGACATTATCAAATTTTCTTCTTCAAAATAATTTCACTAGAGGCTCCATAGATAAAACTTTATTCTTAAGAAGATGGATCAGCATAAGTTACTTGTTCAAATTTATGTTGATGATATTATTTTTGCATCCTCTGATCCCCAGTTGTGTGATGACTTTACTAATTTAATGCATAAGAAGTTTGAAATGAGTGCAATGGAGAATTACAGTTCTTTCTAGGATTGCAAATCAAACAAAAGGCTAATGTGACTTTCATTCATCAGTCTAAATATACAAAAGATCTTTTGAATAAGTTTGATTTACAAAATTGTAAGCCCTGTTCTACTCCCATGTGCAACCCACACAACTGGATGCAGATCAAAAAGGTAAGGCTATTGATGAAACACTTTACAGATGTATGATTGGGTCCTTGATGTACTTAACAGCTTCTAGACCAGATATCATGTTTGCAACGTGTGTTTGTGCTAGATTTCAGGCTGCTCCTAAAGAGTCTCACTTGATTGCAGTCAAAAGGATCTTTAGATATCTGCAAGGTACACAATCTCTAGTTTATGGTATTCCACTGGACACTCTTGCAAATTGGTTGCTTTTTCTGATATTGACTATGCAGGGTGTAAGTTAATCAGAAAGTCAACTTCTGGTGGATGTCATTTCTAGGCAACTGTTTGATTTCTTGGCAGAGTAAGAAACAAACATTTGTTGCTACATCTACTACTGAAGCAGAGTACATTGCTGCTGCAAGCTGTACTTCTCAGGTACTCTGGCTTCAGAACCAACTTTTGGATTATGGTATTACAGAGACTAAGACTCCATTATTAATGGACAGTGCTTCAGCTCTTTGCATTGTCAAGAATCCTGTCCAGCACTCTAGGACCAAACATTAGAGATCAGACATCATTTTATTAGGGACTGTTTTGAAAAAGGTCTGATGATCCAAGTTTGTGCCTAGTGCTGATGAGCTTGCAGACATTTTTACTATGCCTTTGGATAGTTCGACTTTCCAAAACCTAGTGTTAAGGCTTGGTATGCTGTAGCTAGAATAAGTGATAACTACTGATGATCTCAGTAAATAAGTACTGATGATCATTTGTAACCATATCACAAATAAGTACTGATTCTGTTACAAGAACTGATACAGTCATAACTACTGATATAAGTACAAACAGATAAGTACTGACGTCCTATGAAACAACTGAAAAACAGCCAAAAAGACTGATGAGTAAGTGTTTAGGACAGTATGAAACAGTTGAAAAGCTATGAATTGACGAAAACTACTGATGAGAATTTTCTCTTCAGTTGTTTCTAAAACTGCTGCTTCATCTTAAACAACTAATGACAAAACCACGTCTTCAATAGTTTCACAACTACTGATGACTAACGCCACCTCGTCAGCTGTTTACAACAACTGATGATAAAACCATGTCTTTAATAGTTTTATAACTACTGATGCCTAAAACCAAGACTTCAGTTGTTTCAACCTCTGAAGGTTAATACCACGTCATCAGTCGTTTAAAACTACTGATGACTCATACCAAACCTTCAGTTGCTTTATAACTCGTACCCTATAAATACCTTATCTTACAGAGCTTCATCATCTCAAACCTAACGTTCAAAAACTCAGAACCTTCTCTCACATCAATGGCGAACATGAAGCTTAAACCACGACACAACTATGTTGCTTACCTACCAAATCACCCTTCTGGACAAAGTTTGATAATGCCATTGATCTAATGATCAACTCTTCATACAAAACGGCTTTCCTTCTAAACCTACCATTCATGCCGAATCCCTCCATCAGTTCTGGACAAACGTCACCCTCATCACTAGGGAGAAGATACCGACTCTCTCTAGTCGTTCGTCAACAATCGTCAGGTGGTCATCACTCCAGAAATCCTTCGCCAAACCGTACAACTGGAAGATGCCATTTTCCCCACTGGGTATCCAAAGGGCACCACTGATCTATCATTTTCCCAACATGGATACCAGGGTAACCTTAGTGCCTCTACCATCCTGAAGAAGCATTTCCATGATGCGAAACGACTAACTTTTCATATGGTGAATGTATGCTTAGCTCCTAAGACTTCTTCTTGGGATCAAATGTCGACGAGGTGGCAGTAGCTATTATTCTCTATCCTTGACCAACAAAGCTTAATTTCTCTGAAAAAATTATTTCTTGAACTCAAGGATATGGCCTCTAAGCCTATAGCTAACCGATGGATATTATATCCTCGGTTCCTAATGGCCATTATAGTAAACTAGCTGAAAGCTGAGGGACTTGTTGGCCTTGGAGTCCCTACCATGGCTGTATTGCCTGAAGTATACTCCAGGCACAACTCAGACCAGTCACTCAAACTGGCTGCCAAACTGCGAAAACCCACGTAGCTGGAACCACAGCCCACCCTCCAAATCCATTGTCCCCTCCAAACCCAAACACAAGAAAGCCAAAAAGGCTACTCAGGGAAATGAGCCCCCTGAGGATGCCCCTGCAACACAAACGCAGGTTATATCTACTGGTCATAACCCCCCCAATAGATACACGTACTCACTCACTCTTGAGAAGGTTGCCATTGAAACGCACCACTCTCCCCGGGTGCATACTGCCATCACACCCTCTCCCACTACAACCGCCCCCAAAGTCCTACCATAATAATTGCCAAAGTGCTGACTCAGTTGCATTCCTCACCCCCTCCCCAGATACCAATCAAAACTGGGATGGCCTCAACCATTGAGGGGGAGGACCAAAGTGCTTCTGACACCCCACAGCACAGGGGTTACCATATTCAATCTCCAAGTGTAGAAACGGAGATTCGAATTTCTGGTGAGGCTGCCACTTCTCCTGCTTCAGCAAATGATCAGGATGAATCTGGTACTATCCATAAGACCTCACCAGAGGCAACTGCCGATGAAGGACACACTCCTGAGGCAGGAAGTCCCCAGTACCATGACCAAGGGCACATGCTACTACTGATCTACACTCAGAGCATGTTCATCCTGATTCTCTCAGGAGGTCAGATGATTTAGTAAACACTGATGATGACCTGGGCTTCTTTTATGATGTTTTAGCCCAAAACACCATCCTCGAGGATGAGGTGAGCAGACTCAAAGAGCTGCTTGCCAAAATTTCTCAGGATCTAAGACCATCTACCCCTCAAAACCCACAGATGGCACCTTCCTCTGAAGGTCTCCCATACACAGAGCCACTCCAAAACACTCAGCCACCTGCCTCTGCTTCTGGTACTATTTCTCAGGGACAGAACCCCCTGAGCAAATAGCTGCTATCTTTCAACATTCCTTACCTCTCATCACATCAACTATCACTGATATGGTGCTTAAAACCCTTGATGAGAGGCTTCCCACAGTTATAAAACCCATGATAAAGGATGCTGTGAGCAAAAGGCTTTCTGACAATCAACCCCTTGCAACCAATGCAACCAAAAAGGGGGAGATTCAGTCAGTGAAAGCAAAAAGAAAAGGATTGCAGATAGGAAAGAAACTGAGAAGGAGAAGGTAAAGGATGCTGACATGGAGAAAGGACTGAGAGTACTAAAGACTTTCATGTCACATACAAGAAAAGGAAGAATGAAAGGAGACTGACTTGGAGAGAATGGTGAAGAAGGCTGATGCCGAACACAGCCGATCAATGGATAACATCATTGATCAGTTGTTTAGGCAAGGTCACGACACTGAAAAACTTGACTCAGAAATCAGAAGACTAGAGATTGAAGAAATCCAAGCTAGATGGGCAAGTTATGATGTGTTGGAAAGGGAAAGGCTAGAAATCATGATCAGGTTCATAGCGAAGTATCTTGGTAGATCATTGATTGAAATCAAGGCATGGTCCAGGGACAACATCTTGGCAATAACCACCAAGATCTGTTCGTCTGAAGTATACACAAAAGGATTGGTTATTGAAGCCTTAAACGAAGCTGGTGCTGGGAGCAGGAGAACTAGTCAAGCAATCTAAAGCCGAACTCACATCCAAAGTGCTAGAACAGCCTGTCAAAATTCCCACACCAAAACCCACTAAAACAATACCTTTACCCCAAAAACCACCACAACCACAACCACCAAACCAACTCCCTTACCCTCAAAACCAATAGCCGATGATGTACCCCAGAAGAGGAAGAGAGAATGGTACTGAGGCTAGAAGAAGAAAAAGAAGATAATGATGAAGATGAAGATAGGCTGCCATCTCAGCTATTATACAATTGCCTAAGGCCAAAAGTCACCTCCCAACAATTACTCCTGAAACTCAAAGACAAATTGTGAAAGTGAAGCTAGAAGAAGAAGAGCTTCATAAACAACATGATGAGGAATTGTTGAGGAGAGTTGACAAAGCATATGCTGCCACATCTTCAATCATCAACATGAAGAAGCATGCTCTCAGGTTATACACTCTTAAACATACATTTCAATATCAAAAGGAGAGAGTGAGGATTTGGCCTGATCCCAGGGTGTCTCATAGGATTCACAAGAAAAACATTCCACAGAGATACATTGGCCAAGTGAAGAAGATTGTAGATGAAGTGATCTCACTGGTCTTTGTAGTATCACCCTGGGAAATCCTAGATGACTTCAAGAAAGCCTATAAAGCTAACCTGACCCCACAAAAGATGCTGGAAAATAAATGGTGAAAAAGGGGTTAGTATATAAGAGGCTTGAGGAAGTTAGAAAGAATGAGCTCCAGTTGTCTTAGAGGGTAATCACCCAGATGAATTTGCTTATAGAGTAATAACAACTGTGGAACTCAAAAATGGGAAACAGGTCAAATACCTATCTGAATATTATGGGCCAGAATCACTTTTTGAAGGAGGAGCTGAAGAGCTTACGTGGAGGAACAGATAACCTTCCTTGAGGCCTATACAAGGGAGTCATACAGACTCATTGTTGGGAAGTAGATCTCATGGATGGGGTAACAGCTCTGTGTCCAGTTCCCCAAGACAGAGTTCCTATTCATCCTTTGCCAAATAGATCATCGAGACTTCTTCCCAGGCCTGTGCTTACATGGGTCACTTCTGAGCTGATCTAGAAGACAAAAAGACCAAATCTTTCTGCCATAATAAGTGGGACATCTTTAATAAGTTTAGAGGTTTTGGCTGCATTGGTTCAGGGGGAGTTTGTTGGACCAAAAGAACCAATGAGCCTGATCAGAAAAAACTCTAAGTCCCACAGACATCACAAGAACCGCTGAAGACTTGATCAGCTGTTTGACAAAGTCTGAAGACTTCAACAGCTGAAGACTTCAACAGCTGAAGACTAAAGTACTGAAGACTTACAGCTGAAGACCAAAGTCTAAAGATCAACAGCTAAAGACTAAAGTACTGAAGACTTCAACAGCTGAAGACTAAAATACTAAAGACTTCAACAGCTGAAGACCAAAGTCTGAAGATCAACAGCTGAAGACTAAAGTACTGAAGATCAACAGCTGAAGTACAAAGACTGAAGACATCAGCTGATGACAACAGCTGAAGTTCAAGTACAAGTACTGAAGCCTTCAGAGTTTGTTACAATAGCTGAAGAAGCATTCTTCAGTTGTTGTGATGGTTTCCTTTCAGTATTTTCTTTTCTGTTTCAGTATCTGTAAAATGACTGAAGAGCATGTTCTTCAGTCGTTGTAGTTTCAGTAGTTTCTTTTCAGTAGTTGTAATGATAGTTAACACTTAGTATTTTTGTAAGAAGATGTCAGCTGTTTTGACATCTTCAGTAGTTGTGTTAACTTTCAGTAGTTTGAATGATTCTGTTAGATGTCACTATCAAATGACATCAGCAGACGTCACATCTCCTATATAAGGAATGTTCCACCACGACATTCTTATATAAGGGATGATTGACCTGATTGTAAGTGTGACATTTTTCCACCACGAAAGCGCGTATTGAATGAAACATTTGATTTGCAGAATTCTTTCTATAATCGTTTGTTCTTACTTTGAATATCACTGTATTCTTGTGAATTGTCTAATTCATTGTTTGATTTCCGCTGCAATACTCTCTAATGAATCAAACGTAGATCACTGATCCTAACATGTGCGATGGCACTGACCTGAGGACTGGCTTCTCTTTGAAAGCTCTAAGAATAGTCTCTCCTTGTAATAATACCCGTAGACCGCTCAAAAGCTCTTGAGGAATGTTGCTTACCATTTAAGTGTGGGATCCACAAATGTTAGTTGAAATAATTAAACCTAAAACAATCACCAGTTTGGGTCAAAAGTCTGTGTATGGATTTAAGTGGACAAAAATATTGACAATCATTGTGACTGTAATTCTTGAAAGTTTGATTCAATGTGGTAATCTAAGAGCTTCAGTATGATTTCCTAAAGTTGAAAATGACTCTTGATGAACACCAAGAATTGAGCATCAAAAGATTTTGATAACAAGTCCAAACTGATTTGAACTGCCTGTATGATTCCAAAATAGAATTGGTCCAGGTATGGTCAATCTAAGTTAAAGTTGTCTATTCTGGAACCAAATCCAGTAGATTTCCATCTCAGGACTTATCTCTCACAAAAAGCAAAAACAATTTTTATTTTTTAGTTTAATTTTCTAATTTAGTCAGTCGTTTTAGTTTGTTTGTTTGTCGGATTACATCAGGAAAATCAGTAAGGGATCAACTCACTAACAGGGTCATGTCTGAGATGACCACATATGTGTTAAAAGTTAAATCAGTCACGTCGGAGGTGATAAAAAGGTTTTCAAGTCAAAACGATCATGTCTAAGATGATCAACTGCTCATAACGTAATTTTTGCAATTAAAGGGATTTTAAAAGTTAAATATTCAAATTGGCAGAAAAGTTAATAAATATGACCTATTCGCACGAATGGACCATCCGTATGGACCAATCATACGAATGGAAGCTATTCGTACGAATGGACCATGAATATGAACTATTCAACCGAATGGCCCATACGATTGGCCCAGTCGGATGATTAAGGGAGAATGAGTGAGTCAGTCGCACGACCGAGATTCAGTCGGACGACTAAAGAAGGACGATTGAACCAATCGCACGACTGAGTCCCACTCGTACGACTGAAAGGTGCGTATGAGCTCAGTCGCACGATTGAATCTAGGGTTAATATAAATAGAAGGGAAGTCGGTCGCAGAGACTCACCACCTTCAAAATCACCCTGAATCGCATTAATTAACCCAACTCTGCAAAAATTTCAATTGATCGCAAAACCCCCTGTTTCTTGATTACTGACCATCTACATCGACTCTACAGGTAATTTACTGTATAGATGCACTCCCATAACTTTAAATTTGATGAAAAAAACGGTACATTCGGACTCGCAAAGTAACCGAGACTTAAGTGACTAAATAACCTACCTAAATGACTAAAACAAACGGAAGTAACGATGTTAGGTGGTTTAAGAATGAATTGCGAGTCAAATGAACCAGATAACGATGTCTAAAACTCAAAAATGGTGAAAAAGTAATTTTGAATTGAACAGTCAGTACTTCATGCGAATGGACAGAGTGATGAACTTCAGTCGCACGACTGAAGGGCTCAAACTGGTTAAATGCATGACTGAACCATGCGTATGAAGTTCAGTCGCACGACTGGTGTAACCGTATGGGGGTATATACGTAGGAGCCCAGTCGCACACTCAAAGGTACGTATGGGATCAGTCGCACGACTGAGTCCCATTCGTACGGTTCAATCGCACGACTGAACCCTTTCGCACGGTTCAATCGCACGACCGAACTCCTTTCACACTGTTCATTCGCACGCCTGAACTCAGTCGCACAATCTCAATCGCATGACAGAAAGATTTTCTTCAAGCTTAAGGTTTTCATGACTTTCTTAGTAAATGGTACTAATGTTTACTATCTTTGTGTAACAGATGGCGAGTAGATGGATTATGAGCACAAAGCACAATATATGTGCTCATCTGGACTTAACATCCAGAAACGCTACTGTTTTCTCTGGCATAATCACATTTCTACTGAGATCGAGGATTGCACATGCCATATCTACTCCTTGCACTCCGTATCGATCCATTCAACAAGCCTTCTGGGAAGGGGCTACAGTTGATAGATCGTCTCAGCCTCATTGCATCAGAAGTACCATATTTGGAGAGACTATTACTATTTCAGAGGAGGATCTAAGGATCGTACTACAATTGGGGGATGACCCTGATTGTCCGACTCAATTACACCCCCTCACAGTCAGAGGATGCTTTTTTAGAGCTAAATACTCTGGGGACATCAATTCTGGGGTACTCAACAAGAGTAACCTCTGTCCCCAGTTTAAATATCTTGCGCACGTGCTGCTCAAGTGCATGGCTTCCAGAAAAGGTGGTTTTGATGAGCTGTCTGACCAGATGCAGAATGCGTACGTTGCGTTGGTGCTGAACCATCCGTTCAGCTTCTCCAAGATGATCTCCGCCTATCTGGTGGAGAACATCGAGGGGAAAGGGAAGGAAGCCTTCTGTATGTACCCGAGGTTTATGCAGATGATCATAGATCAGAAGCTTCCCTCCCTGCCGAAGGAAAAGGAGGATGCGGTAGTCTTGGAGGTAATGGATGACACTACCCTGGGAAGGATGAAAGTGTACAGGGGAAAGCAA
Source organism: Flaveria trinervia (assembly GCA_025506515.1). NCBI lineage: Eukaryota > Viridiplantae > Streptophyta > Magnoliopsida > Asterales > Asteraceae > Flaveria > Flaveria trinervia. The sequence goes on along the minus strand of CM046453.1, from coordinate 25,494,534 downwards.
GTGAAGCCTCCTGTCAAGAGGTTGTTTGGTCATCTTGCCCGGGATGACTATGTGGTGCCAACAAAGAGAAAGTGGCGTCACGATGATAGTGACTCTAATGTGGAACAGATAGCTCTACCCACTCATGACTCAGATGATGATGACAGTGGGGATGCTGGAGACGATATGCCTATTCCACTCAGACGCACTATGTCTGATTCTGTACCTCCAGTGTCCGTCACAGCTGGAGAAGTAACCGAGTCAGCGGGATTTCATCAGGATTTTGTTCTTGGCGCGGAGGAGGAGGATGAATCGGATGAGGAGCCCCTTATGCGAACTGTGGGAAGAAAAGTTGTTCCCACAGAACATGGGTTAAGGGTGGTTGGTGAACACCCGAGACACTCCGGAGATACTGATACTGACCCAAGCTATGCACCGGGGTCCACAGGCAGGGTTGTAGGGGGAGCTTCCACCTCAACTGGAACAAGGAGGAAGAGAATGGCTAAACCCCATGGTCAGAAGAAGAAGAAGCGTCGGGTGACCTTCCTCACTACCACAGCCACCACATCCACCACAGCCACCACATCCACCACATCTACCACATCCACCACAGCCAGCACATGCACCACAGCCACCACATCCACCACATCTACCACAGCCACCACCATACCTACCACCACAGTACAGATTCCCTCCACCACCATATCGTTTACTCCCATATCACCTCCACCATTATACAGACCTATCTTCACTACAGCCACCTCCACCACCACGTCACACCAATCAATACCCTCAGCCCATTCCTCATATGCTTATAGATCTCCTCTACCTCCAATCGGGGTAGAGGAACAGTTGTCAGCGCTTAACAGAATGGTGATGCGCTTACTGGCTGCTGATGAGGAAAAGGCAGCTCAGATCCGCCAGCTTACTGACCTGACTGCTGCATAATCTCACCAAATTGCAGAGCAGGCTCAAGTTATAGAGGAGCAGGCCCAGCAGATGGCTGCTCAGAGCACCAAGATGGACTAACTCCAAGCTCAAAGTGTCACATCAAGCAAGAAAATAGAGGAGCTAGAGAAGGCAAGGAAGATTATCCTGTTAAAACTGAAAGGATCTAAGGAGGAGCCATTGAAGATCAGGGAAGGAGACAGAGATGATGATGATGAAGATAATGATGAGGATGATGAGAGTGATATGAGGAGTATGAAGATACAGAAAGAGATAGGACAGAGGAGAAGGACGATGATGAAGAAGCAGAAGGAGGGGATGCACCTGCATCGGCCCCTGCTACAGGTCAAGAGAAAAGGACAAAGAATAGACAAGATCTATCAGCTTCTACCTCTGTTCCTCCAAGTGATGAAACAATGATACAAGATAAAAGTAAAGACTAGATGTTTATGTATTTATCTTCTTTTGTATTTGAATCCTGTATTGAACACAATGTATTTAATGTTTATATTACTTTAATGCATTTCTATTTGATTAATTACTAATGATTTATGTGTGGAATGTTTAAATCAAACAGATCAAAATTACCAAAGAGATGAGTTTGATGTTGCTCCCCTTCAGCAGGTTAAGTCTCAGCTAACAATGATTCTTGATCTGCAAGGGATTGTCAGGAGGTCAGTGAATTATACCCCTAAAAAAGGGGAAATAATTCATGACCTATCAAATGAGCAACTCGCAGAGCTTTTCGAGCTAAATCCAGATGAGATAGTAAAAGATGCTCCGACATGCGATTCGACAAGTGACGAAGAGCTCAACGATGTTGATGATGTAGAGATCGAAGATGTCACTGCTGAGGAGTACCCTCAGTACGCTGACAATGAGGGTAATGTGGTCCCCAATCTGGGTGAATCCCTTGTCAGCAATACTATTGAGGTGTTGAACTATATGGAGCAAGAAACAGAGAAAGTAGAAGACACAGCCCAAGCCTCAAATGATGATGTCGACATTCGAAAGGGTGAGTGGGCTGCATGTTTTGAAGAAGTTAGAGTCCAACGTACTGCACCAAAGAAGGATTCCTACACCAAACTCTATAGAGTCAAGAAACATCACAAGGTGTCAGGAAGGACCATACCATGGGCGTACTTTGAAGATCTCACCGCGTATGCAGTTAAGAGAGAACATGCATAGAGTACTTCAGATTCCCACATGATCTGAAGACTCTACCAGGTTTTGAGCTCAACCAGCTGGCCAAGCTAAAGCTTTTGTATGCTGATCCGAGGAAGATGTCAGGCTGGTTTGAGGTTGCCCTAAAGAAGGAGTACCACACTAGATGGGTTAACTTTAGACCCCAACAGCCTACTAGGTATATCAGAAGGTCTGAGGTTGATGCCATTACTGGCAAGCCTAAGATAGTGTTGAAGTGGAATCCTCCGTGCACAATGTCAAGAATCCCACTCAGGGAAATGCCACAGGATTTCACTCTACATTTTAAGTGGTGGTACTATGATTGGAGAATAGCTGAAGCGGTCATAGTCTTAAGCAAAGAGGGACAAATGGCTACTATCAGGGTATTCGACCCGATGTGGCTTACAAACTTGTCGGAAAGTGATGTCTATACGCTATACAAGTGGCCACTGTTCTATGATACACAAGATATTGTACAAGCCCTCCAGTTCCAGAATGTTATACGACTCTGCTTCGCGTTTGAGATTCACACAGGAGTCACAAAAGAGGAGAAGTACAAGAAATACAAGGAGGTTATGCAGAAAACAAGAGATTAGAGAGATCTAGGTCCAAGGGGGAGTTTGTTGATACATGTATGTCCCTAGATCATGATATGAAATGTAATAGATCTTGTTTATCTGATTCTGGTGTAATTTGATATGATTAATGAAATGATATTGGTTGTTGTGATTTGTAATGACTAATATTTCATTAATGAGTTGATATTAAATTGGTTAATTAGGTTAGCGATTGTTTGAATGGTTAAACTTAATGTTTATTAATTAATACATTCAAACTTAACATAATGAAGTTCTCATGCTAATGGCCCATGCGAATGGACCATAAGCATGAATAACTTCATACGAATGACTCAGTCGCACGACTGAACCGGGAGACTGGATTAGTCGTATGATTGACACATAAGATTGGCTCAGTCGCACGACTGAACACTCAGTCGTGCGGATGAATCAACCGCATGGTTCAATCGCACGACTGAACCATACAAATAGTTCAATCGCACGATTGAATAATACCAACCTATAAATACAACCCAATTCGTGAAAAATAAGGGCTTTTGATTAATTAAAATTCCAGACGTACTCTAGCCATCCAGAACCCTCACAATTCGTTCTCCAAGTTCATAGAACACATTAGATCGATTCCCAATCGATTTCTAACGTTAGTTTCAATTCTTGATTGATTCTTCATGTGTTCTCACTGATTGGATCACCAATCAAATAGGATTCCGCACTATTTGATCTGGTTTACATGCTAATCTCCAGGTATTTCGTTCAAATACCAGGTCCTAACATCTTGCTGTCTTGATATCTGATGAAGCCTTAGATTCTCCTGCTCCAAGACCTGAAATTTTCAGGAGTAATGAAGGGAGCCTTTGTCATGGTTCCCATCTCTAACTCAGACTTGTTAAGGGCCATTTGAGTGAGTGGGTTGTAGGGAGGAGTGAAAAACAGGTTGATTTGGATGGTTAGATCATGCAATCAAGAGCCTGAGAAGCTCTGATACCAATTGCAGGATCGATGTTTGTCACTAAACACTTTTGTTTTCTCTCAAACTCACCTAGAACAACACTCAGGTTAGGATAGAATCAGTAAGAGTTTATCACAATATAGAAAGTAGTAAAGAACACAGGAAGTAATTTTCACGGTACTTTTATATATTTCTTGTCAACTTAATAATACAAGACTCTTACAAGCAGTGTGGAATGAGTTACAAAAAGAACCTATATATAATACTACCTACAACCGGATATACTTTGATACCGGCTGGGATCCTATAGCTAAAGTCTATACTACAAGACTAATGTTTAACATATCTCGGATAAAGTCTTATATGAGATTTGGTAGTCAGGACATGCACCTGACTTACCTTTTGTCACCAACTAAAGTTGGTAACCTGTACTATCATAAAAAGGTGAACAATGGAGTAAAGTATGGTCAACTTTATGGTTCCTTAGGAAGAAGCCATACAGTATCAGAGGTCTACAACAGAGTGTCAGAGACCATACTTGTGTCCACTGGTTCATAGCAGTGTCTTTCGAAGGTTAAATGGCTTCGGAAGAGTAAGTACTTCCGAAGCCACTTATACTTCAGAAGAGGCTGCTTGTTCCAAGGCTTGGAGACTTCTTCTTTTCATCATACTTCGGAAGTGGTCTTCAGCTTATTCTTCTAAAGTTCCATGCTAAGCTTCCGAAGCCTTTGTACGCAACACCAAAATTATCTAAGTGACTTAGTTTTGGTTGCATTAGCCTTCTTCTTGATCCAACATGCAGGAATCCTCACTTGGAATTCTCACTCATATCCAGTTGATGGTTCATCCACAGATGTTCATCCGTAGATGTTTCTTACACTTAGTCAATTTAACAAATTGATTAAGTATATAGTACGTACCTGCAAACATACATAAATCAACACACATATATATGGGTTAACCTATACATTTAATGCATACACAATAATGAATTACAACCATTCATTACAGATACTAATTCAAGTACTAAGCCTATACAAAAAGGACTAGATCTACTGATCCTAGACCTAAGAATAGTCCCCCTTAGGCTTAGATACTTGTAATCATTTCTTCAAAACTGAAATCTCCTTCAATCTTGAAACCATTTTCTTGATGTCAAGTCAACGTTTGCGGAATCAACGCTGGCTTGGTTTAATTGTTCGAATTAAACGTTTATCAATATCAATAAATATTCAAGAACACGATTGATGAAATACTACTAATGATCTGTTTAATCAAATGTATTTCATTAAAAACACGATAATGATTACAAATAACTAAGAATGAATGATATTGAATTTGATGTGACGGATGCTAGGGTTTGGTGGTGTGATGTTTTTCTGTTGTGGAATCATCGTATTGCTGTTGTCGTCCTTTGATTTGAAACCTAGTATCCAAATATATAGACAATGATGTTTCTGTTAAGGAAACATCAGATCTCTTAGGATTTGAATTGTTTTAGTTAAGGAATCTTCGGATTTCTTAGGATTCGCATAACTGACTTGTTGCCTTGTAACACTTGTATTGTTTGAGTGCAAGTGTTTAGACTCCACAGGAGTATTGTCTTCCGTAGTTGGTTGCTCTTCCGAAGCAAACTATTCTTCCATAGGAATCTTGTTCTTCTGCAGCAAACTGTTTCTTCCGAAGTAATTGTTCTTCCGCAGGAATTGATGAGTTTGATAGAACACAAAGTAAACAAGTTCAACCTTTTAAACTTTCTGAAAAACGCAGCGGAAGTATAGAATTATAACATGTTTATAATCTGAAAAATCCATGTTCTTAATGATGTTTTAAGATGGAAAAACAAACCCAAATCAAAAGGATCTTAAATATGTGAATGAACAAGCTATGAACACAAGTTAAACAACATAAAATCATAGCTATATAAAGCTGTGGTGAACTACCTTTCTCTAGCCAAAAAGTCGACCAAGAAGAGGTTGAATGATGCTTATGAATCAGCCAAGACTCCAAAGAAGGATCCCTCAAGTTTGTATACCCCAAGCTTGTGCACAAACACTCTTCTTGTTAGGGAGATCAACACCCAAAGACCAAAGAAAAGGACCCCCAAATCTGCTTCTAATTTCCGAGAACTAGAGAGAGAAAAGGAGAGGTTTTGGTTTTTGTTTTTTTGCATGTAATGAGAGTGGTCAAGGTTCTTGACCATTACTTGCTTTTGTGTATGTGTTCAAGAAAAGAAAAGGGCCAATAACCCTTGATGGGCGGCCGAAACTTTCAAAAGGGAAAAGGAATTTTCCCTCTCAAACATACACACACAAAATTAAATAAGTCATCTAATAATTTATACAATTAACTATTTAATTGTATAAGTTATAAACCCCTTTATTTCATTATTTGATGTTATCTAATTTGTTTAATAACATTACAAATAATAATCATGAACAAAATATCCTAATAAGTTGTTCCATCTCATATGCAACTTATTTAGAAAACCATTTTTTTTTCTAAATTTGGTGTTGTTATTTAATTGCATGATCATATCATCAATTGAATAATCATTTGTGTTTGTAAAGCTTGTTATTGGGTATAACCCGACTTGGATCATGACATACTAACCGCATCAATGTTCTACGTTTCTTGGGCATACGGAATCCAACAATCTCCCACTTGCACAAGATTCATAGAAAATTGATGCGAGCAGTAAATACCGCCTAACAACGGTTTACTACCCTTAATACGCATGTCTCATAGCCATTCAATAACATCATCTTATTCAAGTATCCTACTTGAAATGATTTAGGTGAATTAATCATCTATCCTTTTGTTACAGATGTCATGTTAAATCCAAGAACATAGAGTGATCATTCCTTGTTGATTTAACTTATCAGGCCTTAGACATCTAACTCTCAATGAATAAGAGGAACAAATTCCATCTTGACTACATACGTTTCTCACAAACACCTCGTGTCATACCTGAACATACCCTTATGTGCTGTCCACTATTTCAGGACAGTGAAGAATTAGTTCAAGGTATGATACTTGGTGAATATCAAAACCCAATATGTATCTCAGGTCGGAGGATATTAAATGATATTCGCCTTTACTCAAATTACTTATGATCAATCAATAAGATCCATGTAGTAAAATTTGAGATGTGGGTTAGTCCAATATTTGTATCCCACAAATATCTATGAACCTTGGTAGCAACCCATTGCTCTATATTCATCCTTATGAATATCAACCAATCTAAGTTCATAATAATCTTACCCTCACACTTGTTCCCACAAGTATGAATGACTACGGACATTTAGAGTAAAAAATTTACTCATGGATTAAACATGCTAAATTGGAACATTGATTGAAACATTATAACCAAATAACTTTATTCAAATAATAAAGAGTTCCTCATATCCAAATACAAAATTTACAGATCAAATCCAATCACTAGAATATCGAAGTCCCATGGCACAAGTATGACCTTCATGCTTTGCTTTTTCAAGGAGCTTCGTGAGAGGATCCGCAATGTTCTGATCCGTGTGAACTTTGCAAATACATATCTTTCCTTTTTCAACTTCATCTCGTATGTAGTTGAATCTCCGCTCAATGTGCCTTGTCTTTTGATGAGCACGAGGTTCCTTAATTTGAGCAATCGCACCCTCGTTATCACAAAAGATCTCTAGGGGGTCCTGAATGGAGGGGACAACCCCCAGATCCGCAATGAATTTCTTCAACCATGCAGCTTCTTGAGCTGCCAATGAGGCGGCAACGTATTCTGATTCTGTAGTTGATAGAGCCACCACATCCTGCTTGGAGCTCTTCCAAGAGACCGCTCCTCCATTCAGAATGAAAATATATCCCGATTGTGACCGAGAATCATCACGATCGGTTTGGAAACTCGCATCCGTGTAACCCTTTACAACAAGTTCCTCATCACCAGATCCATAGATTAGGAACATATCTCTTGTCCTCCTTAGGTACTTAAGTATGTTCTTAACAGCCATCCAATGACTGTTTCCAGGATTTTGCTGGTAACGACTTGTCATGCTTAAGGCGCATGACACATCCGATCGAGTGCATATCATTGCATACATGATGGATCCAATAGCAGATGCGTATGGGATTGCCTTCATTTTATCTTGCTCATCCTTTGAGCTAGGACATTGAGTCATACTCAATATCGTTCCTCTTTGAATAGGTACGATACCTTTCTTAGAGTTCTCCATCTTGAACCTTTTCAAGATCTTATCAATGTATGCACTTTGATTCAAACCAATCAACCGCCTTGATCTATCCTTATAGATCTTTATTCCCAGAATATAGGCGGCTTCTCCAAGATCCTTAATGGAAAAACAACTTCCAAGCCAAGTTTTTACACCTTCCAAGGTTGGAATGTCATTTCCAAATAGTAGTATGTCATCAACATACAATACTAGGAAAGTTATTGTGATCCCACTAGCCTTCTTATACACACAAGCCTCATCAGCGTTTTTGATGAAGCCAAATTTCTTTACCTCCTCATCAAAACGATGATTCCAGCTTCTCGACGCTTGCTTCAATCCATAGATTGATTTCTTTAACTTGCATACTTTATTGGGATGTTTTGGATCGACAAAACCTTCAGGCTGAACCATATAGACATCTTCCTCAAGATATCCATTTAGGAAAGTGGTTTTAACATCCATTTGCCAAATCTCATGATCATAATGAGCAGCTATGGCAAACAATATCCTTATAGACTTTAGCATTGCAACAGGTGAGAAGGTTTCATCATAATCAACCCCTTCGGTTTGAGTGAAACCCTTTGCTACAAGTCTAGCCTTGTAAGTATCCAAGTTTCCATGCATATCGGTTTTCTTCTTAAAAACCCACTTGCTTCCAACTACTTGGAGTTAAGAGGTGGAACAACCAAGTCCCATACTTGATTGTCATGCATGGAGTGCATCTCAACGCTCATGGCCTCGAGCCATTTGTCACAATCCAAATTGGACACTACATCATGGTATGTGGTTGGTTCATCTGAATCTACCACATAGCATCCATCCATGAAAAATCTGTATCTTTTAGGTGGATAACTTATTCTACCACTTTTGCGAACGTTTTGTGTGTATTGATCAACCATTTGATCATCTTCAACATCCTCATGTTGAGTGCTAGTTTCAACCAAACGTGCATCGGGTTGGGGTTCTTGATCCTCCTCAAGATCCACTGTTCTACTGCTAGTTCCTTCCATAAGGAACTTTGCTTCTAAGAACTCACCCTTTCTGGCAACAAACACCTTTTGTTCCAGTGGATCATAGAAGTAATATCCCATAGAATCTCTAGGATATCCAATAAAGATACACTTGGTGGATCGGACTTCCAATTTGTTTGGGGTGGGAGTCTTAACATAAGCCTCACAACCCCAGACCCTTAAGTATGATAGGGATGGAACTCTTCCATGCCATATCTCAAAAGGTGTCCTTTCCACCTTTTGGTTGGGGCCATATTTAAAATACGGGCCGCGGAGAGCAAAGCGAAACCTCAAAATGATAGAGGTAATGTGCTTCTAGCCATCATAGATCGGACCATATCCAATAAGGTTCGATTCCTCCTCTCAGACACACCATTATGTTGTGGTGTTCCAGGTGGAGTGAGTTGTGAGACAATCCCACAACTCCTAAGATGATCTTGGAAAGCATCACTTAGGTATTCACCTCCTCTATCGGTACGGAGAACTTTAATTGACTTGTTGAGTTGATTTTCCACTTCATTCTTGAAGATTTTGAACATTTCAAAAGCTTCATCTTTGTGCCTTAATAAGTACACATACCCATAGCGACTATAATCGTCGGTAAAGGTAATGAAGTATCTTTCACCATTCCTAATCATTGGCTTAAAAGGACCACATACATCCGAATGTATAATTCCTAATAAATCTTTTGCCCTTTTGTTAGTTCCACTAAAAGGTGCCTTAGTCATTTTACCTTGTAAACAAGATTCACATACATCAAATGAATCACATTCATTCGTTTTTAAAAGACCATTCTTTTGAATATGACCAAGACGACAATGCCAAAGATAGGTATCACTCAAATCCAACTTGAGTTTCTTGGTGCTAGTTTGGTACAATGAACTATTTAAAGTATTTTCATGAACCAATTCATAAATACCATTAATGGGTATAGCTTTAAAATAGAACATATCATTTAAAAAAACATGAATATCATTTTCAATAAAAGATAATACATAATCATAAAGTCTTAATTGGGATACAGAAATAATGTTCCTAGTCAAACTAGGAGCATACAAAACATTCTTCAAAATAACATCCAAGCCACTTGGAAGTTTTAAGGTGTATTCCCCACGAGCTTCAACTTGGACTTTGGTTCAATTGCCCATGAAGAGGCTAACATCCCCTTGATTGAAGTCCCTACTTCTTTTGAACCCCTGCAACAAATTGCAAATATGAGTTCCACATCCGGTATCTAATACCCATGTGTTTGAAGATGTAACATTAAGATCAATATGAATCATATATATTGTACCTGAGGTCTGCCCGACATCCCTCTTGGCTTTCAACTCTTGGAGATGAACAGGAAAATTTCTTGCCCAATGTCCAATCTCCCCACACTTGAAGCATGGGTCATTGGTAGCAACTTTTGCTTCTTCTCTTGTGGTTTGGGTGGCACCCTTGCCACCCCTTTCCCCTTTCCCCAAACGGGTCCCTTACCCTTGGCAACCTTTGCCTTGGGTGCGGGATGAGGCTTTTCTTGTTCCCACCTTCATTGATGGTGAGAACGGGTAAAACACTTTTACCCATGGCCGCCTCGGCCGTTTTCAGCATTGAGTGAAGCTCACAATGCTTTTGTCCCAGCATTCATGTTGTAGTTCAACACGAATGTCTCGAACTTCTTGGTAAGGCCATTAAGGATCAAATCCGTGGCCAATTCCTTCGAGATAGGACAATTAAGCCTCTAGGTGGTCAATATGACTTTTCATCTTAAGTACATAAGATGAAACAGATTGGTTGTCGTCCATATGACATGCATGGAGTGCTCGAACCGTTTCGAAGCGCTCAACCCTTGCTTGCGTTTGGAACGTTTCCTTCAGCTGGGTTATCATGTCATATGCTCCGTGATGTTCATACTCCTTTTGGAGATCCAGAGTCATGCTCGCTAGCATGAGACAAGACACTTGGACAGAGTCCTCAGTGTACTTGAGCCAATCGTTGTAGGCCTCCTCATCATCCTCAGTAGGTTGATCGGGGATAGGGTCGTCTAAAACATATGATCTTCTCTCTTGCTTGAGAACAATTCTCAAGTTTCGATACCAATCAATAAAGTTATTATGATTTAGACATTCCTTTTGGAGGATCGCTTGTAATGATTGGTTGGACGCGGATGAGTTATCGTGATTATCATTGTTTGTGGTTATCTACAAATTAACAAAGATCTATTTTAGTATTTTCGATATTGTTATTTTTAATAATTAACGCCTTTTAAGGACATTTTTATATTAAAGTCTAGAACCCAACATTACATTTAAATTGTGGTTAGGTGATCTTTATCCCACGATTTAAATTAATAAGGTGGTCAACGTTTGACGATTGCAACCATTTGCAACTTCTAGAAATATGGGATCGACTTGAAACATCATATGTAAAGTCGGCATGTTAATCCCATCAACACCATTTGGAAACCACACCGTAGGTGATCCATTTGAAATGGTTTGCAAATCAAGATACCCTACTTACACGTACGTGTGAGTTTGCCAAAATAAGTGGTTAGGTGACCTTTATCCCACAAACAAGGCATTCTCACCTCAAATCGCAAGTTCCCTCAAAATGGTTAGGTGACCTTTATCCCATTAAGAGTTCCCAAGTGGCTCAAGTGTTGTGTAAAAGGACGGTGTTGATCTTGTTAAAATTTTAGAGATTTCATAATACAAGTTTTAGAAAACTCTATGTACTTGTATTTGCATGCTTTCAAATACAAGATACCTTATGGTCTTTTGATTAAAACCCATTTTAATCTTTGAAATCATTAAATCAATTTAATAACCTTTTATTACTTTTAATGATTAAGAACCATCATTTTTATGACTTGTTAAGTTTGTTAATTAGTTTGTGATGCATGTTAAAATCTGAACCATACAATCAAATAACAAACATTCAAACAAGCATAAACATACAAACATGAGTGCATCACCATAGCCACTAAGTTGATAACACTCTTTTGCCATCACAAGTGTCATCATAAGGTCTTTCCTAAGGGTTGAACTCAACACAAAATTGAGGTCATCTTAGACCCCCACTTGAACTTGCATCCATATGCTTCAAGTTCCATGTCTTTGATGTCCATCTTTGGGTCTTGATCTTGTGCATCTTCCTTTTACAAAATTGTATCCTAATACATTTTTCTAATAAAAGAAATGCACCTAATCTATTAATTACATAACAAATGAACAAATAATTACAACCCAAATAATAAACATAAATATTACAACCCAATTGAATGAATAAAACCAACCATTCCAATCATCCAAATCAAAGGGGCCAAAGGCTAGGTTATGCACACTAACATCCAATGATCATATTAATCAAACATATAATGAAACCCCACTTAAAACCACCAAATTTCAGCCAACATAAACTGAAATTTTGGGTTTTAAACATTGTCCAAACAATCAACATTTCATAATATATATCTTTCAAGGTCTAATCACTAGCATGTGTGATATGACCTTGAAAGTTTGGGGAATCATTCATACAAAACAGCAGCCCAAAATCAGCCTATAATAAGTGATAATACATCTTTAAAACTGATTTTAAAGACTAAGAACAAGCAAGTTATCCACATAACCGGCTCATGATGCCATTGATGGGTTTGATAGAACACAAAGTAAACAAGTTCAACCTTTTAAACTTTCTGAAAAACGCAGTGGAAGTATAGAATTATAACATGTTTATAATCTGAAAAATCCATGTTCTTAATGATGTTTTAAGATGGAAAAACAAACCCAAATCAAAAGGATCTTAAATATGTGAATGAACAAGCTATGAACACAAGTTAAACAACATAAAATCACAGCTATATAAAGCTGTGATGAACTACCTTTCTCCAGCCAAAAAGTCGACCAAGAAGAGGTTGAATGATGCTTGTGAATCGGCCAAGACTCCAAAGAAGGATCCCTCAAGTTTGTATACCCCAAGCTTGTGCACAAACACTCTTCTTGTTAGGGAGATCAACACCAAAGACCAAGAAAAGGCCCCCCAAATCTGGTTCTAATTTCCGAGAACTAGAGAGAGAAAAGGAGAGGTTTTGGTTTTTGTTTTTTTTTGCATGTAATGAGAGTGGTTCAAGGTTCTTGACCATTACTTGCTTTTGTGTATGTGTTCAAGAAAAGAAAAGGGCCAATAACCCTTGATGGGCGGCCGAAACTTTCAAAAGGAAAAGGAATTTTCCCTCTCAAACATACACACACAAAATTAAATAAGTCATCTAATAATTTATACAATTAACTATTTAATTGTATAAGTTATAAACCCATTTATTTCGTTATTTGATGTTATCTAATTTGTTTAATAACATTACAAATAATAATCATGAACAAAATATCCTAATAAGTTGTTCCATATCATATGCAACTTATTTAGAAAACCCATTTTTTTTCTAAATTGGTGTTGTTATTTAATTTCATGATCATATCATCAATTGAATAATCATTTGTGTTTGTAAAGCTTGTTATTGGTATAACCCGACTTGGATCATGACATACTAACGTATCAATGTTCTATGTGTCTTGGGCATACGGAATCCAACAGGAATCTTGTTGTTCCACAGCAAAATGTTTCTTCCAAAGCAATTGTTCTTTCGTAGGAATCTTATTCTTCCACAGGAATCTTCAATTGGAATTCTCACTCATATCCAGTTGATGGTTCATCCGCAGATGATCTTAGAATGTTTGTTACTTGTAAGAGACATATCTACGGAAGAACAAAATGTTCATCCGTAGATGTTTCTTACACTTAGTCAATTTCACAAATTGATTAAGTATATTGTATGTACTAGATCTACTGTTCCTAGACCTAACCATACTCCCCCTTAGGCTTAGATACTTGTAATCATTTCTTCAAAATTGAAAGCTCCTTCAATCTTGAAACCATTTTCTTGATGTCAAGTCAACGTTTGAGGAATCAACGTTGGCTTGGTTTAATTGTTCGAATTAAATGTTTATCAATATCAATAAATATTCAAGAACACGATTGATGAAATACTACTAATGATCTGTTTAAATCAAATGTAGTTCATTAAAAACACGTTAATGATTACAAATAACTAAGAATGAATGATATCGATTTTGATGTGATGACTGCTAGGGTTTGTGTTCATACATATGTACCTAGTTTAGGAGCTTAATGTAAAATGTCTATCATGTCTTACATATATGTAATTGAATGAGTATAAATGAAATACAAAGTGTGGTTGATGCTTATAATGTTTAATATTTCATTGTTTATTGTGTGATAACATATAGTGAACTAACTATATAGGTTTGTGGTTGTTGTACATGATTCTTAGTCAACAATGATTGAGAAACATTTCAAACTTAATCATGTGAAGTTCTCATACGAATGGACCATGCTAATGGACCACACGCATGAATGCTTCAAGCTAATGGAAAAATCGCACGACTGAATCAGGAGACTAGATCATTCGCCTGATTGAGACATAAGATAGACTAAGTCGCACGACTGAACCTTCAGTGGTGCGGATGGATCAATCGTATGATTCAGTCGCACGAGTGAACCATGCTTATGGCTCAGTCATATGATTGGAAGACCCTAACCAATAAATATCACCTAATTCGTGGAAAAATGAAACAATTCGAATACCTACTCACATAATCATACCCTAGCCATCCAGAGACTCAAGAAAACCTGTTCGAAGTTCATAGATCACTATTGATCATGTTCTAATCATTCTTAATGTTCCATTAATCGTTAGATTGATCTAAACTGTGTTCTCCCTGATTGGATCGCCAATCAAATAGGATTCTGCACTATTTGAGTTGGTATATGCACAAAATCAGTTAGTACTCGTACGTACATGGTGCTAACAAGTGGTATCAGAGCCAGGTTCTTGATTTTGCGTGTGATTCATCGTTTTGGTGTAAAAAATCACATTTTTTCATTCAAAAACACCGTCTTTTTGAGTAAATCAGTGTTTTCGACATCTCTAGACCCAAAAGTTCACATTTTTCGACATACGGTAGATTAGGGTTTGTGAAAAATCGTATTCTTGTGTCAAAGTACCAAAATCCCTCGAATTTTCAAAAACAGCAGCCTTTAGTCGCACAATTGGCTCAATCGCACGACTGAACTCACTCGCACCTGCCATACGCATGATTGAACTTAGTAGCCCGTTCATTCGTATGACCAAACAATCTCATTCGCATTGTTCATCTGCATATGCCCAATCGCACGACTGTTCATCCATATTTGTCCAATCGCACGACTGTTCATCCATATTTGTCCAATCGCACGATTGGCTCATCTGCGTTTGTTCAATCGCACGAGTGATTCATTCAGACCTCTCCATTCGCACGAGTGAACAAGTTTCAATTTGAAGTTCAAAGTTAATAAAAATAGAAGATCAGTACTCAGCATTTACTATCGGTAGGGATTCACGGATCTAGAATCTATTGCTTCTGGAAAATGAAATAGGGAATCACAATAATCCCCCTAAGCTCATAACGTTAGATGATTACCCCCAATGGAAGCAAAGGTTTGAGATATACCTAAATGGAGTGATCCCAATCTGTGGGAATCAATCGAGACTGGTTATAACATGCCGGTTGGTGCTGATGGGGTTAAACTTACCTTGGGTGGCATGACTGATAGCCAGAAGGTGAATTACAATGCAGAGAAGAAGGTGTATGCTTTATTGACTCAATCATTCCTCAGGATATATTCCATCAGTTCTCTAAGAACAAACAAGCCAAGAAGTTATAGGAGGCTCTGGAAAAATGGTATGACGAAAATGCTATGTTGAAGGCATTAAAGGAAAAGGCTTTGAAGAAGGAGTTTGATAACTTCTCTTCGATAGGAAAAGAGAGCTTGGATGACATCATCGACCATTTCTACCACTTGATGAGTGAGCCGCACACACATGGGGTAACCACGTCCATGGAAGACTAGGTGTCGAGTTTTGTAGATGGATTGCCAGAGAAGTGGATTTCGTTTGTGTCAAATCTAAGACAGAATGATATGCTAGCAAAGTTGGACATTAATGACTTCATTCTGAAGTTGAGAGAGGAAGAATTGAGGATGGAGACATGTCTCAAAAAGGTCATATGATCAGAACCCATCACTTTACCACTCATCTTCCACTCCAACATAGTCAGGAGCACCACTTCAAACGGCATTCCTGTCTAGTTAAGCTGCTCCTTCCCAAGCCACTATTTTAGGATCTGACACATCAGGGTCATCTTGCACCCAATTTATAGCACCTGAAGCAAATACCATGAAGTTGAAGACCGAGAATCTCGGTAATATTACGATTGAGGTGGCAAAGAGCATATGGACATTTTAGCTACGGTTGTTCATTCTTATGATGGTCTAGTTGCAGGAAAGATCGGAAACTGCCATCTGGCTGATGAGGATTACGAGTAGGTGGACGAGAATGAATTAGAAAGAATGGACATTATGTGGGCGTTGGCAAGTGCTGATCAAAGAGCTAAGAAGTTTGTGAAGAAAACTGGATAGAACTTGATAGCCACAAAGGATACAACTTTTGGTTTCGACAAAACCAAAGTTACCTGTTTTAACTGTGGAGAAAAGGGGCACTTCAAACGTGAATGTGTAAAGCCCAAGAAGATAGGCAACTGGAGTCCTTTCTCATCATTCAACCATCAAGACAAATCCACTAGTGGAGCTGCTGCATCAAGCAAAGATACAAAGGCGTTGACTGCACAAGACGACGAAGGTCAAGATTGGACCTTTCGTTTTGTATCCCCGGGAGAGTCAAACATTGCAAATGTTGAGGTTTTGGATGATGACACTTCAAGTGAAGGTGATATAGCAGTTGAACTAGTGATGTCAGATCATGACGATACTGCAAATATGGTCAGTCACTTGAATGAAGAGGATCACAGAACAACATGTTCAGAATCACCAGCACTCGAACAGTCAAACTCTGCTATGATGTCTGATTCAATCGAATCTTCTCAGGTAAGTACAAAAGACCAACTTTTTGATAGTCATGCTTGTAATGAATGTAATAACTTTAGAGAAAGCATAGACTCAAAATTTGCTAGGTTATTAGATCATAATGATAGCTTAGTAAATGACTTACAACTGTGCACAGAAGCAAATAGGATTTTAAAACAAAATGAGCACAGTCATAAAGAGAAAATAGAACTGTCAAATAAACAACTAAGGGAAACCAAAGTTGTTTCTTTTAACAAGCAAATTCCATAAACTTCTATTTAAACTCCCTAGAAGAAACTAAGAAAGAGAAGGTTTGGAAGTTGAAGTAAATTCATTAAGACAAAAACTACACAGTTGGACCAGTTCTTCTCACATAGTCCAACACTTAGTGAAAGAACGCAACAACGGGGAGGGTTTGGGTTACAAAGTGGTTCCATAACCACATGAGACCTTGTTGAATGCTAAATGTAAACCAATTAATTACAACCCATCAAGGATCATGTGGTGTCCACTCCTCTAGTTAGTGATCCAGATACCACAAGTAAACCAGTGGAATCTGTCACTAAACAGAAGGAGGCCACTTTAAAGTCGAAAGGTAAAATGCCTATTGTTAATTTGGATGAACAATTTGAAAAGGTTAAGGTAAAGTCAGGTTCAAACATGTCTAATTTTGAACCCAAAAAGACCAAACAAGTTAACCAATCACGTGTACCATGTCTTAGTCCAAATAAACAAAAGAGTAAGGATATTAAAAATGTTCAAACAATTAATTTTGTTAAAGAAGCTAAAACATCTAAACAAGAAATGTCAAAACTCAAACAGATTAAAGTCACCTGTGTCATACAGTTCTCCCCACCAACATGTCAAAAGTAGATCATGCTATAATTGTGGAAAGTATGGACACATTGCTTCTAACTGTCCTTATTATCAGACACCAAGAAAGAAAATTGAACTTCATGATCCTAAACCAAGTTCTTCTAAAAGGATTTCTATCATTCCACCAAAAAGAATTAGTGAACATAAAGTTCAAACCATAAGCTAGTCGTCTGTTTATCACAAACAGGCCTTACACAAAACTAGCCTATGGAAAGAAAAATCAAGTCTAGTGTTTGATAATGAGAACAAGAAGAAGAATGTTCTGCCTTCACCCTCTAATGGACAGTGGGTAGAATTTATGATGTGTGATTCCTCCGGGTCACCCAAGCCAGTTAAGGCTTGGGTACCTAACCTAAACTAATCATTTCCTTGAATGTGCAGGGTGTCCGCTATAGTGCTACTACAAATACCTGGATTGTTGATAGCGGGGCATCAAGGCACATGATTGGAAACCTTTCTCTCTTGTCAAGTGTTAAACAAATTAAAGGAGGACACGTTTCATTTGCCGGAAATAAAGGAGGTTATATCATTGCACAGGGGAAGTGGGAAACCAGAAAGTGAAATTTGATAAGATAAACTATGTTCAACAACTTCAAAATAATTTACTTTTTATATCCTAGATTTGTGACAAAGGATTCAAGGTAGTCTTTGACAACAAGAAGTGCTATGTGTTAAAGAAGGAGTATGTGATACCGGAGGATCAAGTCTTAATGTCAGCTTCAAGATATAATGATTTATATGTCTTGGACCTAACAAAGGCCTCCACAACTGATCGTTAAGTACAACGCTTCTTGACAAAAGCAACCACGAAAGATGAATTACTTGATCCAGAAGACTCCGTCTCCTGGCATAGGAGAATGGGACACATTAATCCACGAAAGATGAATCACTTGATCCAGAATGATTTAGTGCACGGTGTAAATGTTAAGAACTTCCAATTACTAGATTTTTATGTTGCATGCAAGAAAGGAAAACAAACGAAGAAGTCTCATAAGACAAAGAATGTACACTCAATCGACTTGCCTCTTGAGCTTCTTCACATGCATCTATTGGCCCAGTTAGTACAAAGAGCATTGCAGGCGATTTGTACTGCTATGTAGTTATGGATGATTACTCAAGATTTTCTGGGGTGATGTTTCTGAAATCCAAATCAGAGACATTTGAATCATTCAAAGAGCTGGTAACTACATTGGAGTCACTCTACAAGCTTAAAGTAAGACAAGTTTGCTCAGACAACGGTACCGAGTTCAAGAACTAATGGATGGAGGCATTCTACAAAAAAAAAGGAATTGTGCACCAGTTCACATCTACCGACACTCCTCAAATGAATGGGGTTGCTGAGAGAAAGAATCGAAGCTTGATAGAGAAAGCTCGGACGATGCTGCAGACTCAAAACCGCCTATCCAATTTTGGAATGAGGTAGTAGCTAACGCATGTTATACCCTTAATCGAGTCTTAGTGGTCAAACGTCACCGTAAAACATGCTATGAGTTGCTCCAACGACGTAAACCAAATTTGGAGTACCTCGTGCCATTTGGTGCACCATGTACACTGCTAAAGAAAACTTAGTCAGGGAAGTTCAGTGAGAAGGTCGAAGAAGGAATTTTCTTAGGATACAACATACCGAATAAGAGAGTTTACAACAACTCAATGGGTCAAGTAGAATGTGGAGCAACGTTGATGTACAGAGATACACCACCCCCATTGCTGGAAAAGGACCCTCCTTCTTTTTTGACTATGATGGATTCTTTAAGTCCTTCAACATCCCTCTCTCTCTTCCTAAGGATGAGTTATCGACCAGAATGATGTACAATGTGTTAAATACACCTCATTAGACCCAACGACCTCAGCATCACAAGGTGAGTCTTCTAGTTCTTCAGGGGGAGCACTTGAGGTAAGTGATTCTCCTCTGATGATGAAGGCATGGCAAATGATCAGGGGATCAGGAGGAACAGGTTCCTTCTACTGCAAGTCCACAAGCATCTGATGTTGATGCCTTTGACACTTCGAAACCTCACACCCACTGCCTCAAATACTGAACCTGGTGTTCACAATTTGGATAATGAGGTAGTTGTTCCCACCACTCCTGGATCATGACTAAATGTTATCATCCTCTCGATAATGTCATTGGAGATGTTCGCTGAGGAGTACAGACAAGAAATCAACTATACTCAGCTGATTATGCCTAGTAATGGAAAATGGATATATTCACGATGGTGCGTATCGATGTTTTATGTCTCAATTTGAGCAAAATATATTAATGACGCCCTAAATGACGAGGCATGGGTGAGTGCCACGCAAGAAGAACATTTTCAATTCAAGAAGTTAGGTGTATGGACACTGGTGGATAGACCTAAAGGTGCTAAGGTCATTGGTACCAAATGGGTCTTGAAATGCAAGAAGATGACCAAGGGGTCATAATAAGAAACAAGGCTTGACTTGTAGTTCAAGGATTTCGACAAGTCGAGGGTATTGATTACAATGAAGTGTTTGCACCTGTGGCAAGAATGGAAGCAATCTGTATCTTCCTAGCCTTTGCATCTTACATGAAGATCAAAGTTTATCAATTAGATGTAAAGAGTGCATTTCTTCATGGTAAAATCCGAGAGATACTGTACGTCAGTCAACCCGAAGGATTTGAGGATCCGTATCATTGGATAGAGTTTACAAACTAGATAAGGCTCTCTACGGGCTCCACTAAGCCCCAAGAGCATGGTATGAAAAGCTCTCGACTCATCTTGTGAAACACGACTTTCGTAGAGGAGTGATTGACTGTATACTGTTTATCAAAGAAAAGGACGGTGACTTACTACTAGTTCAGATCTATGTTGATGACATAATATTCGGTTGCAAAAACGAAGCATTATGTAAATAATTTGAAGCAGTAATGAAAGTTGAATGAGATGAGTGCCATGGGAGAGATGAAGTTCTTTCTCGGGTACAGGTGGATCAGACACCAAAGGGGATATTTCTACATCAGACCAAGTATGTAAGTGATATTCTCAGTTGGTTCAATATGGAGAATGCTTCAGAAGCTGGAACTCCACCGGTTACAAACCACGATTTAGCACCGATGAAAATGGTGATCTGGTGGATGCCGCCATGTACCCAGGAATGATCGGATCTGTTGATGCATGTATATGTCCCTAGATCATGATTTGAATGTAATGAATCTTGTCTGTCTGAGTATGATGTAATCTGTATTGATTAATGAAATGACATAAATTGTGTGTTACTTGTGATGTTTAATATTTCATTAATGAGTCGTGATTGAATTGATTGGGTTTATGATTGCTAAATGGTTGCCACATCATGGTATATTAATTAAAACATTCAAACTTAACTTAATGAAATTCTCATGCGAATGGCTCATGCGAATGAACCATACACATGAATATCTTCACACGATTGACTCAGTCGCATGACTGAACCGGGAGACTGGATCAGTCGTACGACTGTAACATAAGATGGCTCAGTCGCACGACTGAACACTCAGTCGCACGAATGAACCAACCGCATGGTTCAATCGCACGACTGAACCAAACTAATGGTTCAGTCGCACGATTGAATAGTGCCAACCTATAAATACAACTCAATTCGTGAAAAACGTGAGCTCTCGATCAATTACGATTCCTGACAAACCCTAGCCGTCCAGAAACCTTCCAATCGTTCTCCAAGTTCATAGAACACATTAGATCGATTCCTTATCGATTTCTAACGTTAGTTTCAATCCTTGATTGATTCTTCGTGTGTTCTCACTGATTGGATCGCCAATCAAATAGGATTCCGCACTATTGATCTGGTTACACGTGATCTCTAGGTATTTCCGTCAAATACCAGGTCCTAACAAGTGGTATCAGAGCTATTGGCTCTTGATTACGTGTTGATTCAATCAAGATTGCATAAAAGTTTGTGTTTTTGCACTAAAAACGCAATCTTTGGCATCAAAAGTGATCTTGGAAGTTCCCTGCTCATCGACGTTTGGTTTCTACGGACTTAGGCGATTAGAACTTGTGAAATTTCGAATTTTTACGGCTGAAACCCGTCAAACCTAGAAATTTTCGCAAAACAGCAGCTTCAGTCGCACGAGTGACTCATTCGCACGACTGGACTCCATTCGCATTGCTCATACGCACGATTGGACCTAGTCGCCCTCATTCGGCCGACTGAACCGTTCGTTCGCATAGCTCATACGCACCAGATTCATTCGCACGACTGAACCAATCGCCCAGTTCATTCGCACGATTGAACCAATCGCAGAGCTTATACGCACGATTAGCTCATTCGCATCCTTCAGTCGCATCAGTGAAAGTTTGTTTGATTAGATTATAAGTTTATTAGTCATGGAAGATCAGATGTCAGCCTTTACTGCTGGGAAGGACTCAAGGATACAGAACCTGCTGTTGCTTGAGAGTGAGGTGGGGAATCACAATAAACCACCAAAGCTTTTGACTTTAGATGAGTTTCCCCACTGGAAACAACGTTTTGAGATCTACCTTAATGGAGTAGATCCTAATCTGTGGGAAGCCATTGAGATAGGTTATAGTACACCGGTGGGAGCTGATGGAGTTAAGCTAACATTAAGCAGGATGACAGACGCACAAAAAGTAAAGTACAATGCAGAGAAAAGAGTTTATGCATTGATCACTCAGTCTATCCCAAAAGACATATTCCACCAGTATTCAGAGAACAAGCAGTCCAAGAAACTGTGGGATGAGCTAGAGAAGAGATATGATGGGAATGCATCATTGAAGGCAATCAAGGCAAAGG
Organism: Flaveria trinervia; assembly: GCA_025506515.1. Lineage (NCBI taxonomy): Eukaryota > Viridiplantae > Streptophyta > Magnoliopsida > Asterales > Asteraceae > Flaveria > Flaveria trinervia. The sequence continues at coordinate 25,472,063 of CM046453.1, read as the reverse complement.
AGTTAAAGAAGGAATTCGATAACTTCTCATCAATTGGTAATGAAAGTTTGGACGAAGTCATAGACAGATTCTACCACTTGATGAGCGAATTGCATACACATGGAGTGGCTACTACCATGGAAGAGAAAGTAAGCAACTTCGCAGACGGATTGCCTGATAAGTGGGCTACATTCGTGTCTAACCTGAGACAGAATGGAATACTTGTAAAGTTGGATATAAATGACTTCATTCTTAAGTTGCGAGAAGAAGCACTAAGGATGAAGTATAGAGCTTAGAAGTCTTCGTACACACAAAATCCAGCTTTATACAACGCCACGCCTCAAGCTAAGACATCTGGAGCACCCCTCCAGACTGCTTTTGTGTCTAGCTTGTCAGGTCCTTCACATGCTTCTCCTTCCGGATCAGACACGTCTGGGTCATCATGTACCCATCATATTGGATCAGAAGCAAACGCTACCAAACTGAAGATCGAGAACCTCGGTAATGTGACCGTGGAAGTAGAGCGAGAGCATATGGATCTCTTAGCAGCAGTGGTTCATTCATATGATGGACTTGTTGCCGGGAAGATTGGAAACTGCCATCTGGCAGATGAGGACTACGAGCAGGTGGATGAGATGGAGCTTGAGAGAATGGATATAATGTGGGCCTTAGCAAGTGCTGTCGGAGGGCGAAGAAGTTGTGTGAAAAGACTGGACAGAACTTGGTTGCTACTAAGGACACCACCTTTGGCTTCGATAAGAGTAAAGTGACCTGCTTTGACTGTGGTGAGAAGGCGCACTTCAAAAGAGAATGTGTCAAGCCAAAGAAGACGGGGAATGGGAACCCGTTCTCATCCTTTACTCGCCAAGACAAGCAAGCCTCTAGTTCTACTTCATCAAACAAGGATCCAAAAGCCTTAACTGCTCATGATGATGAAGGACAGGATTGGAGTTTCAGGTTTGTCTCACCAGGAGAATCTAACATTGCCAGTGTTGAGGATATTGATGATGATTCTGCGAGTGAAGGTGATATAGCAGTTGATATAGCAATGTCACATAGTGAAGAAACAACTGCAGCCGAGGTCAGTTACAAGCCAAATGAGGAAGTTTCCACATCAGAGACAGAAAAGCCAGAATCACCAGAACCAGAATCATCTGATGCTGCACTGATGGCTAATCTTCTGAACCAACTCAGGTAAGTACCACTGACCAAATTTTTAATAACCATGCTTGTTCTGATTGTGACACTTTTAGGAATAGCATAGATGAAAAATTTGCTAGGTTATTAGATCATAATGATAACTTAGTAAAAGATTTACGTCTGTGCACTGAGGCTAATAGAGTACTAAAACAAAATGAGCATGTTATAAAGAAAAGATAGACCTATTGACTAAACAACTTAGGGAAACCGAAGTAGTGGCCTTTAACCAAGCAAATGACATTAGGTACTATCTAAACTCCCTAGAAGACACTAAGAAACAAAAGGCAGTTCTAGAAGTCGAAGTTAATTCATTAAAACAGAAACTGCATAGTTGGACTAGTTCTTCACATATAGTCCAACACTTAGTAAGAGAAAGGAATAACGGGGAGGGATTAGGCTACAAAGTGGTTCCACCACCACCTGAGACCTTGATGAACACTAAGTCTAGACCAGTAATAATAACCCCATCAAGGATCATGTGGTGACTACTCCTCTTGTTACTGATCCAGACACCTCATGTTCATCTACTGAATCTGGTAAGAAACAAAAGGAGGCCACTTCAAAGGCAAAGGGTAAATTGCCTTGTGTTAACCTGGAAAATGAATTTGAAAAAGTTAATTTAAAGTCAGGGTCAAACAGAGTCAAATCAGAACCTAAAAGGACTTCAAATGCTACTTTTTCACATGCTTCAAGTCAAAAACCAGTTAACCAAAAAGTAAAACAGGTTAAGACAGTAATTTTGTTAAACCAGAGAAAACATCAAACATACAAGAGTCAAAAACTAAAGTGATTGATGTTACTAGAGTGTCACGCACTTCTCCACAAAGAAAGTCTACTCATAAAGTTGATAGCAGGTCATGCTACAACTGTGGAGAATGTGGACACATTGCTTCCTACTGTCATTTCTATCAGACACCTAGGAAGAAGATTGATCTTCTGGACTCAAGACCTAGGTCTTCTAAGCGGAGCTCTAACTCCACCTAGAAGAGCTAGTGAACCTAAAGTCCAACCTGTAAGCCAGACGACTGTTTATCATAAACAGGCATTGCACAAATCTGGCTTATGGAAAGAAAAGTCACCTCGTGTCTAATACTGATGACAAGAAGGAACCTGAGCTACCCTCACCTTCTAAGGGTCAATGGGTGGAGTTTATGATGTGTGATGCCTCTGGGAAACCCAAGACAGTCAAAGCTTGGGTTCCTAACCTAAACTAATTCATTACTTTGTATGTGCAGGGTGTTCGATACAGTGCTGAGACTAACACGTGGATTATAGACAGCGGAGCATCCAGGCACATGACAGGAAATAGAGCCTGTTATCTAACGTCAAACAAATAAAAGGAGGGCATGTTCCTTTGCAGGAAACAAAGGAGGCTATATCACAGCTCAGGGAGAAGTGGGAAATCAGAAAGTTAAGTTTGATAAGGTGAACTACGTTCAACAACTTCAGAACAACTTACTTTCTGTTTCCCAAATCTGTGATAAAGGATTTAAAGTCATCTTCGATAACCAGAAGTGTTACGTGCTGAAGAAAGAATATATGATCCCAGAGGACCAAGTTCTGATGACTGCTTCAAGATATAAAGACCTTTATGTCTTGGATCTGTCAACAGCTGCCACAACGGATCATGAGGTTCAGTGTTTTTATCTAAAGCTACTGAGAAGGATTCCATCTCCTGGCATCGGAGAATGGGACACACAGTCAAAGGAAGATGAATCATTTGATTCAGAAGGATTTAGTGAGAGGAGTGAATGTCAAGAACTTCCAACTTCCTGACTTTTGTGTAGCTTGCAAGAAAGGCAAACAGACAAAGAAGTCTCAAAAGGAAAAGAAAGTTCATTCAATAGAACTTCCTCTTGAGCTTCTTCACATGGATCTGTTTGGTCCAGTTAGTACAAGGAGCATTGCAGGCGACGTGTACTGTTTTGTGGTCACTGATGACTACTCAAGGTTCACTTGGGTAATGTTTCTGAAATCCAAATCAGAAACTTTGGAGACATTCAAGGAATTAGTAACCACACTGGAATCTCTCTACAAGCTAAAAGTTAGACAAATACGCTCAGACAACGGGACAGAATTCAAGAATCAAGGGATGGAGGCATACTGCAAGGAAAGGGAATTGTGCATCAATTCACTTCTGCCTACACACCTCAAATGAATGGCGTTGCTGAGAGAAAGAACAGGAGTTTGATAGAGACAGCACGGACTATGCTGGCAGACTCGAAACTGCCTATCCAATTCTGGAATGAGGCAGTGGCAAATGCGTGTTATACACTGAATCGAGTCCTAATAGTCAAGCGCCACGGAAAGACATGTTATGAGCTACTTCAAAGACGCAAACCGAATTTGGAGTATCTTGAACCTTTTGGCGCACCGTGTACACTTCTGAAGAAGACACAAGAAGGAAAATTCAGCGAGAAGGCAGTTGAAGGAATTTTTCTAGGATACAACATACCGAACAAGCGAGTTTACAATAACTCAACGGGTCTTGTAGAAGTGTGGTGTAATGTCGACGTTCAGAGATATACCACACCACCTACAGGCAAAGGACCTGCATACTTCTTCGATTATGATGGATTCTTCAAATCCTTCAACATCCCTCTCTCCCTCGGATGATGAGTTAGCTACTAGGATGATGTATGATATTCTAAATACACCATCTAGCACACAGGGAAATCATCTACTCAGTCAGAAGGGTAGTCGATGAAGTGACTCCTCCTCTGAAGATGAAACTGAAGCAGATGACCAGAACAGTCAGGAGGAACAGGTTCCAGTTCCTGAAAGTCCACAAGCATCCATAAGTGATGCACCCTCGACTTCGGAACCTCAAACTCCAACCTCCTCAGATGCAGAACAAAATGTTCACAATCTTGGTTCGGAGGTGACTGTGCCGACTACTCCAGGATCACGACTAAACGTCTATCATCCCCTTGACAATGTTATTGGAGATGTCCGATCAGGAGTACAAACCCGAAATCAGCTATACTCAGCTGATTACGCCTCAGTTATGGAGAAGGGTTACATTCATGATGGTGCTTATCGATGTTTTGTTTCGCAGGTTGAGCCAAAATATGTCAGTGAAGCACTAAATGATGAGGCGTGGGTGAGTGCCATGCAAGAAGAACTTCTGCAGTTTAAGAAGTTAGGTGTATGGACTTGGTTGATAGACCTAAAGGTGCTAAAGTCATTGGCACCAAATGGGTACTAAAATGCAAGAAGGATGACCAAGGAGTCATTATCAGGAACAAAGCTCGACTGGTGGTTCAAGGTTTTCGCCAAGTCGAGGGGATTGACTATATATGAGGTGTTTGCACCCGTGGCAAGGATGGAAGCTATTCGTATCTTCCTTGCCTATGCATCGTACATGAAGATTAAAGTCTACCAATTAGATGTGAAGAGTGCATTCCTTCATGGGGAAATCAGGGAAACAGTCTATGTAAGTCAACCCGAGGGATTTGAAGACCCTTATCATCGGGATAGAGTTTACAAGCTCGACAAAGCTTTATATGGGCTTCATCAAGCTCCTCGAGCTTGGTATGAGAAACTCTCGACTCATCTTGTGAAACACGGCTTTCGCAGGGGAGTCATTGACTGTACACTGTTTATTAAAGAAAAGGATGGCGACCTACTGCTTGTACAAATATATGTTGATGACATAATCTTCGGGTCAAAGAACGAAGAGTTATGCAAAGAGTTTGAAGCAGTGATGAAGAAAGAGTTTGAGATGAGTGCTATGGGGGAGATGAAGTTCTTTCTCGGGTACAGGTGGATCAAACACCTAATGGGATCTTTCTACATCAGACCAAGTATGTAGGAGACATTCTCAGTCGCTTTGACATGGAGAATGCTTCTGCTGCTGGGACTCCACTTGCTACGAATCATGATATAGCACCTGATGAGAATGGAGATCTTGTAGATGCCACTATGTACCGAGGAATGATTGGATCCCTCATGTATCTCACTGCCTCAAGACCTGATATCATGTATGCTACATGTTTATGTTCCAGATATCAGGCTAAACCTAAGGTCAATCATCTGATCGGGGTCAAAAGGATCTTTCGCTATCTAAAGGGTACACCCACACTGGGTTGTGGTATCCTCATGATGACGATTTTGAGCTCACAGCGTATAGTGACTCGGACTATGGAGGCTGCAAAATGAACTACAAGTCTACATCAGCAGGGTGTCAATTCTTTGGGAGAAGATTAGTTACATGGCAGTGTAAGAAGCAGACATCGGTTGCATTGTCAACCTGTGAAGCCGAATATGTTGCTGCTGCAAGTTGCTGTTCCCAAATCATTTGGATTCAACAGCAAATGCGGGATTACGGTTTGAAATTCTCGTCTACTCCTATTTTTGTTGATAACTCTGCTGCAATTGCAGTAACCAAAAATCCGGTTCAACATCCTAAGACCAAACACATCGGTATTAAATACCACTTCATAAGAGACTGTTTTGAAAAGAACTTAATAGATGTGGTTAAAATAATACTGATTTTCAACGTGCTGACCTCTATACTAAAGCCTTTGATAAACCACGTTTTCAATACTTGCTAGAGGTCAACGGCGTTAAAAAGAAAAGTGAGGTAATTTGATGAGAATAATGTGTAGTCCGATGTAGTTTCGTTAAAGTTTATTTTATTTATGTTATCTGTTTTTTCTTTTGTCTGTATATATAAACTCATGTTATTTTGCTGTTTATTAAAATCCAAAAATAATTAAATCCGAAATGATTTTAGTATTTTAGGGGGAGAATATGTCAGCAAGTTAACATTAAAAAATGAGGGAGAAGGGGTAACTAGCTGAAATAAGGTAGATTGTGTCTGTGATACCGATTCAATACCTTTGGAATATGATAGTACACGGAACAAATCAAGAGGGATTTTAAAATTTAAGTTTTGAAAAGATGCAAAAGTTCAAAGTATAAGTCTGTGTAGTCTAAGCAATATAAAAAGGAAGATGATAGAAAACTGGCAACTCCTAAGGTGACACAAAGAAAGTAGACTTAGAGGCTGCTAGACCACAAATGATATGTTGGTAGATTCAACACAATAGACAATTAGACCTGATTGGTGATCTCAAGATCAAACTAAGTTGTTCAACTGACTGTGGGCTTCCATCTTATCACTGGTTAACACAATCAAATATATTCCAATAAGGGTAATGAGCATTTAAATGCCACAAAGTGTGCGGATGACCATAATTAGAGCAAAGCAAGAAAAAATGAAAGACAAATGCAATAAAGCTAATGACTTATGTTGTTGGTGCATATTGTGTCAAATAAAATAAGCTGCTCTAACAAGGAGATAGGTTGTGTGCCTCTCTGCTGTGCGATGGCACTGACCTGAGGATAAGCATAACCTAGATATTCTAGAATTCATTGTTGTTTGCCGCCTCTCTGCTGTGCGATGGCACTGACCTGAGGACAGGCTTCTCTTTGAAAGCTCTAAGAATAGTCTCTTCTTGTAATAATACCCGTAGACCGCTCAAAACCTCTGAGGAATGTTGATTACCATATAAGTGTGGGATCCACAAATGTTAGCTGAAATAATTAAACCTAAATCAGTCACCAGTCTGCGTCAAAAGTCTGTGTATGGATTTAAGTGGACAAACATACTGACAATCTTAGTGGCTACATTCTCAAGAGTTCAAATCAATGTGAAAATCTAAGAGTTTCAGTATGATTCCTTAAGTTGCTAACGACTCTGGATGAACACCGAGAATTTAAGCATCAAAGAGTTTTAATAACAAGTCCCAAATGATTTGATGTTCCTGTATGATTCCAAAATTGAATTGGTCCAGATATGATCAATCTAAGTTGAAGCTGTCTACTCCCAAACCAAATTCCGTAGATTTCCATCTTAGGGTTTTATCTCTCACAAAAAGTCCAAAAAAAACTTTAGTTGTGTAGTTAGTTAAGTTTCTATGTTTATCTTTTAATTTGTGTGTCTGTCGGACTACATCAGGGAAATCAGAAGGGAATTAACTTACCTAAAAAGGGTCATGTCTGAGATGGCCACATGTTTTTCAAAATTTAAAAGGTCACGTCTGAAGTGACTGAATTGGTTAAGAGCTTACAATGTTATTATCAAAAGTGAAAAGGGTCTTAATAGTAAATGTTCAAATGACTGTAAACTCACAAAGTGTGACCCATTCGCACTAGTGGATCATGGTTATCGACCAACTATGCGAATGGCTTCCAATCGGCCGAATGGACATGAAATGATCCATTCGACCGAATAGAAGGGGGAGAATGAAACAGTAGACCGACTGAGGCTCAGTCGGTCAACTAAAGAGGCGAATGAAGGAGACCGAATGAGTCAGTCGACCGACTGAGACTCAGTCGGCCGACTGAATGCGATTGACTAGGCCAATCGTACGACTGAACCTCAGTCGCCCGAATGAACTGAGCGAATGAGGCCAGTCGGCCGATTGAATAGGGTCAGTATTTAAGGGCCTCAGTCGATCGCATCTCACTCATCACTCCCAATAGCACCCCAAATCGCGTTCTTTACCGTTACTCTGTCAAAATTGCCACAGATTCTGATTACATTGCTGTTAAGTTTCTTACATTCGAGTGACGTTTTACAGGTACACTACTCTTTGAATCCTACCAAAATCAGCACATTACCGACCTACAATAGAGACACCGATTGAATCAAGAACCGAACTGTGAAATGACCTAATCACCTATGTAAATGAAGCAAAATGTTAAAATTGAGTTTAATAGGTTATTAGTGACAAGTAGACGAGGAAAATGGACCATTAAACACTGTTAAATGACTTAGATGGTCAAGATTCGACCCACAGGCGATCGAACAGTGGGGCAAGCGACTGGTCGTTCGAATGAACTCCAATCGCACGATTGAACCTTACGATTGGATCATTCGACCGACTGAACCACCCGAATGAGTCCAGTCGGCAGATTGAATCTCAATCGCATGTCTCAATCAGCCGATTGAACTCAATCGCATGTCTCAAACAGACGACTGCCTTCAGTCGCATGATTCATTCGCACGAATGAATCAAAATGACTTTCAACTTTACACTTAGAACAGAAGTTTTCATGTCTTATGTACTAATGGTTCTATGTCTTGTGTGTTTCAGATAAATGGCAGAAAGGGGTCCTAAATCCAAAGCACAACATCTGTGCCCATTTGGATCACACCACAGGAACGGGGCTGAGTTTACCGACATTATAGCCTTCTGAGACGGTCCCGGATTCATAAGGCTATCTCCACGCCTTGCACGCCATATAGATCACTCCATCAGGCATTCTGGGAGAATGCCTTGGTGGACCGCTCTCGTGAGCCGTACTGTATTAGGAGCTCTATACTGGGCCATGTTATTGGATCTCTGCTGCCGACATTCAGAGGGTCCTAGAGTTCGGGGATGACGCTGATCATCCTACTAAACTACATCCTGACAGTGAGAGGATGCTTCCTGAGGATAAAGTACGCTGGGGATATCAACTCAGGTGTGCTCAACAAGAGCAACCTGAGCCCCCAGTACAAGTACTTAGCACACGTGATCCTCAAGTGTGTTGCATCGAGGAGGGGTGGGTTTGACGACCTCTCAGACCAGATTCAAAATGCCTACGTGGCACTGGTTCTGAACCACCCCTTAGTTTTTCCAGCATGATATCTCCTACTTAGTGGAGAATTTGGAGGTAAAGGGAAAAGAGGGGTTTTGTATGTACCCCAGATTCTTACAGCTCGTCTTCAACGAGAAGCTGCCAGCAGTTGCCCAAAGAGAGTCATGACGCAGTGGCCTTAGAGATAATGGATGATACTACTCTGGGCAGGATGAGAGTTTACAGGGGAAAGCAGATTAAGCCCCAAGTGAAAAGAATGATTGGCCACCTGGCCAAGAAAGGTATGTGGCGCCGGAGACGCAAATGGCGTAACAATGACAGCGACTCGATATGAGAGGTTGCTCCTACCAGATATGGATTCTGATGATATGACAGCGGGAAACGCCGGGGATGATATGCCTGCTACTCAAAGAGGCACTGAGTCAATGTTATTCCCCGGGGTCTGACACTGCCGAAGATGGTCATGATGAAAAATGATGATGAGATGAGAAGATGCTGAGGATGAGAAGAGACAGAGGAAAAAAGGACAGAAGGTAGAGATGATGATGACGAAGCAGAAGGACGGGGATGCGGCTGCATCGGCCTCTGCTTCTGGTCAAGAGCGAAGATGAAGAATCGACAGGATCAGCCATCTACCTCTTCTGCTCCTCCGAGCGACGAGCCCAGGATTCAAGACCAAAGTACAGATTAGATGTCTTATGTATTTATTTATTTTGTGATTGAATCATGAAAAAAAAAAATGTGTTGAATGTTTATAGATTAGGTTGATATATTCTGGGTGTTACTTACTAATGTTTGTGTGTTGAATGTTTATATATTAAGTTGAATAACTCTGTTTGATCACTTACTAATGGTTTATGTGTTGAATGTTTAAATCAAACAGATCCAAACTATCAACGGGATGAGTTTGACATTGCTCCCCTTCAACAGGTCAAAACTCAACTAACCATGACTCTTGATTTGCAAGGGATTATAAGAAGGTCTGTGAGTTATACCCCTGAAGAAGGGGAAATAATTCATGACTATCTAACGAGCAACTGGCAGAGCTGTTCAGACTCAATCCTGATGAAATTGTCAAGAATGCTCCAACAGTTGATTTAACCAGTGATGACGAACTACATGACGTTGATGAAGTTGAGGTTGAAGATATTGCTGCTGAAGAGTACCCTCAGTACGCTGACAACGAGGGTGATGTGGTCCCCAATCTGGGTGAGTCCTAGTCAGTGATATGTTTGAGGTACTAGACAAGATGGAGCAGGAAACAGGAAAGACAAAGGAACAGCCCAAGCCTCAAATAATGACGTAGACACTCGAAAGGCTGAGTGGGCTACTGTTTTGAAGAAGTTAGAGCCCAGCGTGCTGCACCAAAGAAATATGCCTACACCAAGCTCTACAGAGTCAAGAAACACCATAAGGTGTTAGGCAGGATTATTGCATGGGCTTATTTTGATGACCTTAACGGTATGCAGTTAAGAGGGAAAAGGGCATAGAGTACTTCAGATTTCCACATGATCTGAAGACTCTACTGGTTTTGAACTCAACTAGCTGGCTGAGCTAAAGTGCTGTATGCTGACCCACGGAAAATGTCAGGCTGGTTCGAGGCTGCCTGAAGAAGGAGTACCACACCAGATGGGTTAACTTCAGACCACAACAGCCTACGAGGTATCTAAGAAGGTCTGAGGTTGATGCCAGTACTGGCAAGCCCAAGATTGTGTTGAAGTGGAGTCCTCACGCGCACTATGTCGAGAATTCCTCTCAGGGAAATGCCACAGGACTTCACTTTACACTTCAAATGGTGGTACTATGATTGGAGAACTGCTGAAGCTGTCATAGTTTTGAATAAAGAGGGCCAAATGGATACTATCAGGGTATTCGACCGATGTGGCTAACCAATCTGTCTGCTAATGATGTCTATACATTATACAAGTGGCCACTGTTCTATGACACACAAGACATTGTACAAGCCCTCCAGTTCCAAAACGTTATACGACTTTGTTTTGCGTTTGAGATTCACGCAGGAGTCACTAAGGAGGAGAAGTACAAGAAGTATAAGGAGGTTATGCAGAAGACAAGAGACTAGATAGATCTAGGTCCAAGGGGGAGTTTGTTGATGCATGTATATGTCCCTAGATCATGATTTGAATGTAATGAATCTGTCTGTCTGAGTATGATGTAATCTGTATTGATTAATGAAATGACATAAATTGTCTGTTACTTGTGATGTTTAATATTTCATAAATGAGTCGTGATTGAATTGATTGGGTTTATGATTGCTTAAATGGTTGCACATCATGTTATATTAATTAAAACATTCAAACTTAACTTAATGAAGTTCTCATGCGAATGGCTCATGCGAATGAACCATACACATGAATATCTTCACACGATTGACTCAGTCGCACGACTGAACCGGGAGACTGGATCAGTCGTACGACTGTAACATAAGATTGGCTCAGTCGCACGACTGAACACTCAGTCGCACGAATGAACCAACCGCATGGTTCAATCGCATGACTGAACCAAACTAATGGTTCAGTCGCACGATTGAATAGTGCCAACCTATAAATACAACTCAATTCGTGAATAACGTGAGCTCTCGATCAATTACGATTCCAGACGAACCCTAGCCGTCGAGAACCTTCCAAATCGTTCTCCAAGTTCATAGAACACATTAGATCAATTCCTTATCGATTTCTAACGTTAGTTTCAATCCTTGATTGATTCTTCATGTGTTCTCACTGATTGGATCGCCAATCAAATAGGATTCCACACTATTTGATCTGGTTTACACGTGATCTCTAGGTATTTCCGTCAAATACCAGGTCCTAACAGGATCGCTTATGTACCTCACTGCCTCATGACCTGATATCATGTATGCGATGTGCCTCTACTCAAGATATCAGGCAAAATCAAAAGTCAACCATCTCCTAGGCGTCAAAAGGATATTTCATTATCTAAAGGGTACTCGAACACTTAGGTTGTGGTATCGTCATGACGATGACTTTGGGCTTACAACGTATAGCGATTCGGATTATGGCGGCTGTAAAATGAACTACAAGTCAACTTCAACAGGATGTCAATTCTTTGGGAGAAGATTAGTCATATGGCAGTGTAAGAAGCAGACATCGGTTGCTCTATCAACTTGTGAAGCTGAATACGTTGCTACTGCAAGCTGCTATTCTCAAATCATCTGGATTCAACAGCAAATGCGGGACTATGGTTTGAAATTCTCTAACACTCCTATATTTGTTGACAATTATGCTGCTATAGCCGTAACTAAAAATCTTGTCCAACATCCAAAGACCAAACACATCGGAATTAAATATCAATTTATACATGATTGTTTTGAAAAGAATTTAATCGATGTTGTTAAAATTAATAGGGACTTTCAACACGCTGACCTCTACACAAAAGCGTTTGATAAACCAAGATTTTTATATCTGCTAGAGGTCAACGGGGTGAAAAAGAAATGTGAAGTGATTCCAGAAGATGACAGTACCTAGTCTGACGAGTAGAGTCAATGTTATTTTATTTTATTTTTATTTTTTATTTTATTTTATTTCTTTGCCTATTAAATTCTAAACGCAAAAACATTTTCGGTTTTAGAATTTTAGGGGAGAATAGGTTCAATAGTATTAAATTAGTTGTTTTAAATTTCAGTACTTAAAAAAACGAGAGGAGAAGGACATCTTAGCTAAAATGAAATAAATCAAATCTGTGATTCTGATTCAACAAATTTTGGAAAATGATAATACATAGGGAATAGTTAATTTAGGACTTTAAAAGGTTTAACTACTCATGATGCAAAATTCAAAGTTAAATCTGAATAGTCAAAGCAAAATAAAAGGGAAGTGATAGTTAAACTAGTACGCTAGTATAGTAACATAGAGAAAGTAGACCTAGAGGTTGTTAGCATAGGTTGTTAGCACATTAGATGATGTGCGGTAGATTCAACACAATAGATGAGTAGACCTCATTGGTGATTTCAAGCTCAAACTAAGTTGTTCATCAAGCTGTGGGTTCCTATCTTATCCTTGGTTAACATAATCAACGAACTTCCAATAAGGGGTGACGAATAAAATAAACGCCACAAATGTGTGCGGATGACCATAAAATATGAGCAAAACACATGAAAAATGCATAAAGGAATCAAGTTAATAACCTATGTTGTTGGTGCGAAATGTGCAAAAAGAAACTAATTGCTCAAACAAGAAGATAGGTTGTGTGCCTCTTTGCTGTGCGGTGGCACTGACCTGAGGATAAGCATAACCTACATATTCTAGAATTCATTGTTGTTTGCGCCTCTCTGCTGTGCAGTGGCACTGACCTGAGGCTTAGCATCTCTTTGAAAGCTCTTAGAATAGTTTCTTCTTGTAATATACCCGTAGACCTCTCAAAAATCTCTCGAGGAACGTTGATTACCATAAGCGTGGGATCCACAAATGCTTGTTGAAATAATTAACCATAATAATCACCAATGTGTGTCAAACATCTGTGTATGGATTTAAGAGGACATGTATACTGACAATCATCGTGAGCTGCAGCTCTTGAAATTCAAAATCATTGTGGGCATTGTTAGGACCGTTTAGGTACGGAGTACTAACTGATTTACGTGTATACCAGACTAAATAGTGCAGAATCCTATTTGATTGGCGATCCAATCAGTGAGAACGCAAGTATAATCGATATAAGAATGATTAAAAATGTTAAGAATGATTGTAAGATGATTTACTACGATCTATGAACTTAGAACATGTTTTCTTGAGTCTCTGGATGGCTAGGGTATGATTATTGCTTAGGTATTCGAATTGTTAGGTTTTTCCACGAATTAAGTGGTATTTATAGGTTAAGGTTTACTATTCGTGTGACTGAACCATTAGCATGGTCAGTCGTGCGACTGAACCATACGGTTGGTTCATCCGCACGACTGAAGATCCAGTCGTGCGATTGAGTCAATCTCATGTTACAATCCTGTGACTGATCCAGTCTCCTGGTTCAGTCGTGTGACTGGTCATTAGCATGAAGTATTCATGCGTATGGTCCATTCGCATGAGAACTTCACATGATTAAGTTTAAACATGTTTCTCAATCATTATAGACTAAGAATTATGTAAACAACCACAAACCTATATAGTTAGTTCAATATGTGTTATTACACAATAAACAATGAAATATTAAACATTATATGCATCAACCACACATTGTATTTCATTCACACCCATTCAATTACATATATGTAAGACATGAAAGACAGTTTACATTAAGCTCCTAAACTAGGTACACATGTATCTATAAACTCCCCCTTGGACCTAGTTTACATCATTGTCTAACATTCTTCATCAGCTCATCAAACTTCTTGTACTTCTCCTATCTTGTAGCTCCAACATGTATCTCAAATGCAAAACATAGCCTTATAACATTTTGAAACTGGAGGGCTTGTACAATGTCTTGCGAGTCATAAAATAGTGGCCACTTGTACAATGTGTATACATCATCAGCAGACAAGTTAGTTAGCTACATTGGGTCAAATACCTGAATGGTATCCATTTAGCCCTCTTTTTGCAAGACTATAACAGCTTCACATGTTCTCCAATCGTAGTACCACCACTTAAAGTGTGGAGTGAAGTCTTGTGGCATTTCCCTGAGAGGGATTCTTGTCATTATGCGCGGAGGATTCCACTTTAGCACTATCTTTGGCTTTCCAGTAGTGGAATCAACTTCAGACCATCTGATGTACTTATCGATTGTTGAGGTCTGAAGTTAACCCACCTGGTGTGGTACTCTTTTCTCAATGCAACCTCGAACCAGCCTGACATTTTTTTGGTTAGCATATAGCAACTTCAATTTATCAGCTGGTTGAGCTCAAAACCAGGGAGAGTCTTCAAATCATGTGGGAATCTGAAGTACTCTATTTCTTTCTCCCTCTTGACATCATAGACATTTAGATCCTCAAAATATGCCCATGCTATAATCTTTCTTGACACCTTTAGATGCTTCTTCACTTTGTAGAGTTTGGTGTAGGCACTCGGCTTTGGAGCAGTGTGTTGGGCTCAGATCTCTACAAAACAAGCCGCCCATTCAGCCTTTTTGATGTTGACATCAGCGTCTGAGGCTTGGGCTTGATCCTTATTCTTCTCGGACACTTGCTCCATCTGATCCAGTTATCACTGACAAGAGTATCACCCAGACTGGGGACTACATTTCCCTCTCCGTAAGCATACTCTGGATAATGCTGGGTTGTGACGTCTTCAATGTCTATTTCGTCCATATCATTAAGCTCGTCGTCACAAGCCACGTCAACGGTAGGGGCATCTTTGACAATTTCATCCGGATTTATCCAGAACATCTCCGCAAGTTGCTCATCAGTAAAGTCATGAATTATTTCTCCTTCTTCAGGAGTATATCTCACAGACCTGACAATCCCTTGCAAATCAAGTATCATAGCGAATTGAGACTTGATTTGCTGTAAGGGAGCAACATCATACTCGTCTTGCTGAGATGGTTGATTTTTATCTAGAATCATGTGCTTTTCTGCATGCGGGGCTGAGGAGGAGGCTTCCTGATCCTAGGCCTTCTTGGAACCTCTTTCTTTGGCTTGTGTGGCATCTGATGCAACTGCATCATCTTCTTCCTCATCATCTCCTCCCTCTTCCTCTCCTACTCCCACATCACCTCCTTCTTCTGTCTCATCCTCATCATCATCCTCATTATCCTCATCCTCATCCTCATCATCCTCTCCCTCTCTAGTTAAGAGGCTCATCTTTAGAGCCTTTGAGCCTGAGCATGATGGTCTTGTTTATAGTCTCCAACTCCCCAATCCTCTTAGTTGATTGGTCGTTTTGCTCCTTGAGTTGGGCTATCTGCTGAGCTTGCTGAGATATCTACTGAGCTTGGGTAGCATTAAGCTCCGCACGCTGATGTAGTTGAGCAGCTCTCTCTTCGTCAACCGCCAACAGCTTCAGCACCATTCGGTTGAGTGTTGACAGTTGTTCCTCTACCCTAATGGGGGGAAGAGATGATCCTATAGTGAATGATGGGTGGGATGATGGTCAACTTGGTGGCTGGTGGTGGTAGTGGTGGAAGTGATGAATATGGGTGGTGGCATATGAGTGGGTGGAGTGGTGTGGTGGTGAGGTAGTGGTAGGTGGAGGTATGGTAGTAATGGTGGGTAGAGTGGTAGTAGTGGTGGTGGGTGAGATAGTGGTGGTGGTAGCAGTGCTGGCAGTGGGGGAAGAGGTAGTCATCAACGTGTACCTCTGTCTCTTGGGCTTCATCCCGTGGGGCTGAGCCATCCTCTTTTTCCTCGAACCTTTCGAGGAGGATGCTCCCCCTGGGATGCTGGGCTGAGCTGGGGTGTAGGTAGGATCAGTCATAGTCTCCCCAGACTCGACCAGGCGTCCACCAACCGCTTGAATCCCTCGCTCGGTGGCAACCACCTTGCTGCCCACCGTTCGAGTCAACGGCTCCTCATCCTCCTCCTCCTTCTCATCAGGACAAAAATCTGATGGAATCCAGCTGTATCATCTTCTCCATGAGTGGATGGTGGAGGTGTAACATCTGTAGTGGTGGCCCTAGATGGGGTGGGGCTAGTGTCTCCATCATCACCATTGTAATCATCATCCGAGTCATCAGTGGGGAGCACAATCTGCTCAGTGTCCGAGTCACTGTCATCATGGAGCCACTTCCTTCGTGCTGGCACCACGTAATCTTCACAGGCTAGATGCCCAAACAGTTGCCTGACAAGGGATTTCATCTGCTTCCCCCTGTACACCTTCATCCTCCCAAGGGTGGTGTCATCCATGACCTCGAGCACCATGGCATCCTCCTTCTCCTTTGGTAGCAAAGGGAGCTTCTGGTCAATAATCATATGCATAAAGTGAGGGTACATGCAAAAGCCCTCCTTTCGCTTTGCCTCAATGTTCTCCACCAAGTAGGTGAAGATCATCCTCGAGAAGCTGAACGGACGGTTCAGCACCAACGCGACATAGACGTTCTGAATCTGATCCGACAGCTCATTGAAGCCTCCCTTCCTTGAGACAATTCTCTTTAGAAGCACATGGGCCAAGTATTTAAATTGGGGGCACAGGTTGCTCTTGTTGAGCACACCTGCGTTGATATCCCCCGAATACTTGGCCCGCAAAAACACCTCGTACGGTCAGTGGGTGTAGCCATGTAGGGCGGTCAGCATCATCCCCAAACTCCAAGACTGTCCCGAGATCTTCCTCAGTGATCTCTATAGCCTGACCAAAAATGGAGCTCCTGATATAGTAGGGCTCTAAGGACCTGTCGACGACAGCGCTTTCCCAGAAAGCCTGCTGAACTGAACGGTACGGAGTGCACGGAGTTGATATAGCACGGAAGATCCTCGATCTCTGTAAGAATGTAATAATGCCAGAGAAATTAGCCGCGTTCTAGGAGGTTAGATCCAGATGAACACAAATGTTATGCTTCATGCTCATAGTCCAACGACTCACCATCTGTTACACATTCTAAATAAACGTTAGAGTGTGTCAATGAGTAACAATTTGCTACATTTGACTTGAAATCTTCCCATGCGAATGAACTGTGTGACTGAAATCTAGTCGTGCGAATGAGCTCATACGTATGACTGAGCATGTGCCTAGGCTTAGTCATATGCTATCCCATGCGTTTACACCAGTCGTGCGACTGAACTCATACCTATGATTCAGTCGTGCGATTTAGCCATTCGCCCAACTCAGTCGTGCGATTGAAGTTCATCAGGTTCTCCATTCGCATGACAGACTATTTTTCAATTCAAATTTTAAATTTTGACCAAAACTTAATGTTAGACGTCATGGTTTGGCTCATTAGTCTTTCAAATGACCGACATAACACCTAATAACCTTTAATTGAACAATATACTTAGTTTTATTAGTTTCTTAGGCAAACTAAGCTTCGGTTAAGTTTAGGGCTCAATTTGATTATTAGGGCATGAATTGATTGAACTTTGGAGAGAATAGCATCACGCACTACCTGTATAAGCACTAGAAATCGTTATATCACAATAATCAGTAGTCTAGAGCAGTCAAACGAAAATCAGGCAGCGTAACGGTACTTCGTGCGATAAAGTGACCGATTGGGGTGAATGGGTGTCTTCTACCGACTCCCCCTCTATTTATACTAGGGTTTCTTCTAGTCGTGCGACTGAACCCAGTCACATACTTGATTTGTGCGACTGAGGGTCAGTCGTGCGATTGGCACAGTCGATCACCTTCATTCGTGCGACTAGGTGTCAATCATATGACTGTGTCATTCGATCATCTCCATTCATGCTGTTGGTTCAATCTTGTGATCTAATCATGTGAGTTTACCCATGCTGATGGTCCAATCACACGTCTGGGCCATGCGTGTGGTTTAGTCGTGCGATTGGGCTCATACGTATGGTCCAATCGTACGGCTGGTCCATACTCATGGTCCAGTCGTGCGAATGGGCTCATACTTATGATTTTGACTTTATGACCATTTGACACTTTACCCTTTTAACTATTGATAAAACATTTCGAGCATTCGATCATCACATACATGACCATTTTAACTTAGAGAACTTTTGATCACCTCAGATGTGATCCTTTTATCATTCGAAAAACTCATTTGGTCACCTCAGACGTGACCCTTTTTAGTGATTAAATCCCAGATAGAATTCCAATGCATAGTCTGAAGTTTAATAACTAAACTGACAAAAAATTAAACAAATGAAACAACTAGAACTAAAAGACAAAACTAAAACATATTTTTGTAATTTTGTCTGAGGTGGAAATCTAAGATAGATATCTAATAGATTATTTCTCGAACAGACAGATTCAAGTTATTTTGACCATAAGTGGAACGATTCATTATGGAATCATATAGGTAAATCAAATCATTCAGGACATGTTACCAAAACCTTTTGATGCTAGATTCTTGTTTTCATCAAGAGTCATTAGCAAGTCTAGGAATCATACTACTACCATAAGATGCACATAGTGGTTTTGACTTTCAAGAGTTGCAGCCAAGACGTTGTCAGTATACTTGTCCTCTTAAATCCATTCACAGACTTTTGACACAGATTGGTGATGATTTAAGGTTTAATTATTTCAATAAGCATTTGTGGATCCCACACCAAAATGAATTCTAGAATATTTAGGTTATGCAAAGCCTATTTAGGTTTTGACTTTCAAGAGTTGCAGCCACGAGTAGTATTCAAGAAGAAACTATTCTAGAGCTTTCAAAGAGCTGCAAAGCCTCGGGTCAGTGCCACCGCACAACAGAGAGGCGCTACCAACAATGAATTCTAGAATATTTAGGTGATGTATCCTCAGGTCAGTGCCACCGGACAGCAGAGAGGCACACAACCTATCTTCTTGTTTGAGCAATTATATTATTTTTGCATAGATCACACCAATAACATAGGTTATAAGCTTGATTGCTTTTTGCATTTTTCATGTTCTTTGCTCATTTTATGGTCATCCGCACACATTTGTGGTGTTTATTTTGCTCATCACCCCTTATTGGAACTTTGTTGATTGTGTTAACCAGGGATAAGATGTTAACCCACAACTTGTTGAACAATTTAGTTTGAACTTGAAATCACCAACGAGGTCTACTTATCTATTATGTTAAATCTACCAACAAATCATCTAATGATCTAGCAACCTTTAGGTCTACTTTCTCCGTGTTACCTTTGTAGTCGCTAGTTTTACTATCATTTTTCTTTTATGTTGCTTAGACTTCTCAGACTTGTACTTCGAATTTTGCATTTTAAACAATTTCATTCTTTTAAAGTCCCAAACTATTTGTTCCTGTGTACTACCATTTTCCATAGTCATGGAATCAGTATCACAGATATGATCTCATTTCTCTTAGCTAGACTGTCCTCCTCCCTCGTACTTTTATGTACTTAAAACAACTAAATTTAATATTAACATAACCTATTCTCCCCCTAAAATTCTAAAACCGAAAATGTTTTGCGTTTAGAGTTTTAATAGGCGAAGAAATAAAATAAAAGAAAATAAAAAATAAAAGTAAAAATGAAATCTACTTGTCGGACTAAGTACTGTCATCGTGGAAATCACTTCACTTTTCTTTTAACGCCGTTGACCTCTAACAGATATAGAAAACGTGGTTTATCAAAGGCTTTTGTGTAGAGATCAGCGCGTTGAAAATTTGTATTTATTTTAACAACATCGATCAAATGATTTTCACAACAATCACATATAAAGTGATATTTATTTCCGATGTGTTTGGTTTTAGGATGTTGGACTAGAGTTTTAGTTACGGCTATAGCAGTAGAGTTATCAACATAAATAAGAGTGTTGGAGAATTGCAAACCGTAATCCCGCATTTGCTGTTGAATCCAGATGATTTGTGAACAACAACTTGTAGCAGCAACATTCAGCTTCATAGGTTGACAGAGCAACCAAGGTCTGCTTTACACTGCCAGGTGACTAATCTTCTCCCAAAGAATGACATCCGTTGATGTTGACTTGTAGTTCATTTGCAACCACTGTAATCCGAATAACTATACGCTGTAAGCTCAAAATCTCATATGAGGATACCACAACCCGAGTGTTAGGGTACCCTTCAGATAACGAAATATCCTTTTAACTTGATGAGATGGTTGACCTTCAGTTTCGCCTGATATCTGGAGCATAGACACGTCGCGTACATGATATCCGGTCGTGAGGCGGTGAGGTACATGAGAGATCCAATCATTCCTCGGTACATGGTGGCATCAACTAGATCGCCACTTTCATCGAGTTCCACATCGTGGTTTGTTGCAAGTGGAGTCCCAGCTGCCGAAGCATTCTCCATATCGAACGATTGAGAATATCGCCTACATACTTGGTTTGATGTAGGAAAATTCCCTTAGGTGTCTGATCCACCTGTAACCCGAGAAAGAACTTCATTTCTCCCATGGCACTCATCTCAAATTCGGCCTTCATTATTGCTACAAATTCTTTACACAATTCTTTGTTTTTGGACCCGACGATTATGTCATTAACATAGATCTGTACAAGCAGTAAGTCACCATCCTTTTCTTTGATAAACAATGTACAATCAATCGCTCCTCTTTGAAACCCGTGTTTCACAAGATGAGTCGAGAGCTTCTCATACCATGCTCTGGGGGCTTGATGAAGCCCGTATAGAACCTTGTCTAGCTTGTAAACTCTATCCCGATGATACGGATCCTCAAATCCCTTGGGTTGACTGACATACAATGTCGCTCGTATTTCACCATGAAGGAATGCACTCTTAACATCAAGCTGATAGACTTTAATCTTCATATACGATGCGTAGGCTAGGAAGATATGGATGGCTTCCATTCTTGCCACAGGTGCAAACACTTTGTTGTAATCGATTCCCTCGACTTGTCAAAATCCTTGAACTACTAGTCGGGCCTGTTTCTGATAATGACCCTTGGTCATCCTTCTTGCATTTTAAAACCCATTTAGTGCCAATGACCTTGGCACCTTTAGGTCTATCCACCAGAGTCCACACTCTAACTTCTTGAATTGAAGAAGTTCTTCTTGCATGGCACTCACCCAAGGCTCATCATTTAAGGCGTCACTTACATATTTTGGCTCAAATTAAGACATAAAACATCGATAAGCACTGTCCTGAAGGTAGCCTTTTTCCATGACTGAGGCATAATTAGCTGAATATAGCTAATTTCTTGTCTGTACTCCCGATTGTACAGAGGATGATAAACATTTAGTCGAGATCCAGGAGTGGTAAGTACAACTACCTCATTATCCAGATTGTGAATCGTAGTTTCATATGTGAGGAGGAAGTGGGAGTATGGGGTTCCGAAGTGTCAGAGGCATCAACATCTGATGCGTGTGTACTTGTAGTAGTAGGAACCTATTCCTCCTGATCCACCTGAACGTTTTTCACTTCTTCATCGTTAGAAGAGGAGTCACTTACCTCCAGTGCTCCCCCTAAGTTACTAGAAGATTCACCTTATGGAAGGATGTTGTCGAGTCTAGGGGCAGTGTGTTAAGACATCATACATCATCTTTGTTGATAGCTTAGCATCAGAAGGAGTGAGAGTAATGTTGAAGGACTTGAAGAAGCCATCAATCGAAAAGAAGGCGTCCTTTTCCTGCAAGTGGGGTGGTGAATCTCTGAACATCGACATTGCACCACACTTCTACTTGACCCGTTGAGTTGTTGTAAACCCTCTTATTCAGTATGTTGTATCCTAGAAAGATACCTTCTTTAGCCTTTTCACTGATCACAAGTTTGATGTATTAGAGCGTAACGCAGCAGAATAAGAACAAGAATTAGACAAATTGTAGCAAGAATTTGATACTCGTATGCATAAGAACAAATACGGTTATAACGAGAGAATATATTCTGTAACAAGGAATGTTTCTATAATATCAAATATTTTGATCAAATCATTCTCACTTATTACAATAGGTTGACACTCCTTATATAGAGTGCAATCGCTGCTGTTATCACAGGAAAGTGACAACTGGCAGATCTCTTACAAAATAAACTAACTCTTAACAAACTACTGAAATGTTCACAACTACTGAGAACATATCAGAGTGTTAAGTACAAAATATGAAACTACTGATAAGAAACTACTGAAACTACAATGACTGAAGAACAAGCTCTTCAGTCGTTTTACAAAACTACTGAAACACATAAAACTACCGATGAGCACAACAACTGAAGAAGTATTCTTCAGCTGTTGTGTCAAACTACTGAACAGAAAAACATAAAACTACTGAAAGGTAAACCGTCACAACTACTGAAGAAGACCTCTTCAGCTGTTGTGACAACGTCTGATACTTTGGTCTTCAGCACTTGTGTCTTCAGACTGTGTCTTCAGCACTGTGTCTTCAGACTTTGTCTTCAGCACTGTGTCTTCAGACTTTGTCTTCAGCACTTGTGTCTCAGACTTTGTCTTCAGCACTTGTGCCTTCAGACTTTGTCTTCAGCACTTGTCTCAGACTTTGTCTTCAGCACTTGTCTTCAGACTTTCTCTTCCGCACTTGTCTTCAGACTTTGTCTTCAGCATTGTCTTCAGACTTTGTCTTCAGCACTTGTGTTCAGACTTTGTAATCAGCTGTGTCTTCAGCTGTTGTGGTCTTCAGTAGTTGTTGTGACGTCTGTGGGACTTAAAGGTTTTTCTAATCCGGCTCATTGGTTCTTTTGGTCCAAAAAACTCCCCTGAACCAATGCAGCCAAAACCTTTAACTTTATTGAGGTCCCACTTATTGTTGGCAGATGGTTGGTCTTTTTGCTTCTTGATCAGTTGAGAAGATGACCCATATAAGCACTGGTCTGGGAATGAGTCTCTGATGATTTGGTTGGCAATGTATGGATGGGAGCTCTGTATTGGGGAATTGGACACTGAGCTGTTCCCCCATCCATGAGACTCACTTCCCATGTATAAGCCTGTAGGATTCTCTGGTGTATGCTCAGAGAAACATAATTTGTTCTTCCATGGTCAGGTTCTCAGCTTCACGATCAAACAATCCTTCACGCCCATACAGCTCTGAGATGTACTTGGCTTGTTTGCCATTTTTGAGCTCAACTGTTGTAATATGTCTGTATGCAAACTCATCAGGATGAGTCCCTTCAAGTAACAGACTAAGCTTATTTTGTTTGAAGTTCTCAAGCCTCTTGTAGACTAACCCCTTTTTAATAACTCTGTTCTCTAACATCTTTTGGGGTGGCTATTTAGTCTCATAGGCCTTCTTGAAATCTTCTACAATCTCCCAGGGTGATACTACAAGGACCACTGTGATCTCTTCATCTACGATCCTTTTTACTTGGCCCTTGTATCTCGAAGGAATGTCTTTCTTTACAATCCTGTGAGCCACCCTAGGATCAGGCCATACTCTTACCTTTTCCTTCTGATATTGAAATGTGTTGGCAAGGGTGTACAACCTCAGAGCTTCTTTCTTCATACTAATCATTGATGATGAAGCAGCATAAGTTTTGCCGATGCTTTTCAACATCTCATCGTCATGAAGCCTTTGCTGCTGCTCTTCTTCAATCTTTACTTTCACAGTTTCCATCTGTGAGGTGGGAGTGATGGGCATGGGTTTGGCTTTAGGCAATGTTAGGACTGCAGATAGAGGCAGCCTATCTTCTTCCACATCATCCTCTTCTTCTTCTTCTTCTAGCCTCAACACCCTTCTCTTCTTCTTCTTGGATGCATCATCGGCTGTTGGTTTAGAGGGTAGGGAGTTGGTTTTGTGGGTTGTGGTTGTGTTTTTTTGGAGAGGGAATGTTGACAGGCTGAGTTAGCATTTTAGAGGTGAGTGTGGCTTTGAGTGTTTGGCTAGCTTAGTCTTGCTCCCTGCTCCTGCTTCATTCAAAGCTTCAACTACTAAACCCTTAGTGTATGCTTCAGACGAACAGATCTGGAGGTATGGCCAAGATACTGTCCCTGGTCCATGATTTATCTCGATCAATGATCTCCCAAGATATTTTGCAATGAATCTGATCATGATCTCTAGTCTCTCTCTTTCTAATGCATCATAACTTGCCCCATCTTGAGTTAATTTCTTCAACTTCAAGTCTCCTGATCTCTGAGTCAAGTTGTGCAGTATCGAACCCTTGTCTGTACAGTTGATCAATAATGGCATCCATTGATTTACTATGTGTAGCATCTGCCATTTTGATCATCTCATCGAGTTGGAGTTCTTTCTCTTTTCCTTCACCCTTCCTCTTCTTATATGTGAGATGAAAGTCTTTGTGACTTTCACCCACTTGATCATTTTCGTTCCTTTCATAGACTCCTCTTCCTTCTCAGTTTCCTTTTCTTTCAGTTTGCTCTTCCTTTTTTCTTTCACTGACTGACTCTCCCCCTTTTTGGTTGCATTGGTTGCAAGGGTTTGAGTAGCAGAAAGCCTTGTGCTCACAATCTCCTCCACCAGGGGTTGTATGATTGAGGAAGCTCTCATCCATGGTTTTGATCACAATGTCTGTGATCATGGGGTGATGAGAGGTAGGGTTTGCTGAAAGATAGCACGGTTTGCTCAGAGGGGTTCTGTCCCTGAGAAGCAGTGCCAGAAACAGAAGCTGGTGGCTTGGGAGTTTTGAGTGGCTGAGTGTGGGGAGACCTTCAGGTGAAGGTGCCGTCTGTGGGTTTAGTTGGTGGCAGATGGACTTGCTTCTTGAGAGAATTGGTCAAGTAGTCTTTGTAGTCTACTGACTTCTTCCTCAAGAATTGTGTTCTGGGCCAGAACATCATAAAAGAAGCCCAGGTCATCATCAGATGCTGAATCACCTGACCTCCTACTTGTAGCAGGATGTACATGCACTGGGTGTAGACCAGTTTTAGCATGTGCCCCCTTTTTCTTGGAACTGGGGACTTCCAGCCTCAGGACTATGTCCTTCATCAGCTGTTGCCTCTAGTGAGGTCTTAGCTATGTTACCAGCCTCATTATGATCATGTGCTGATTCAGAAGAGGGGCAGCCTCACTAGATGTTCTACTCTCCATATCCACACCAGGAGATAGAACGTGTAAACCCTGGTGCTGTGGGTTGTCAGAAGCATGGTGATCCTCGTCCTCAATAGCTGTGGTTCCCCCTTGTGTTGGTTGTTTTGGGGAGGAGGAGAGGCATGCAGCTGAGTCAGCATGTTTGCAATGATAATGGTTGGACTTTGGGGGGCGGTTGCATGGGGATGGGGTAAAAATCAGTGTGCACCTGGGGAGAATGGTGCTCTTCAATGGCAATCTCCTCAAATGAGGAAGATCCCAGATTTGTGGGTACCCCTTCTGTGGTTGTTGCAGGCTCCTTTTGAGAGGAATCCTGAGCGGCTGTGGCTGGGAGAGTCTCTGAAACTGCTGGGGGGTTTAGCCAGCAAGTATATCCTGCCTTGGTGGTACAGGAGCATCTTCAGGGACTCATCTCCCTGAATAGCTGTTTCGGGGCATTTTGTTTTGGTTTGGTGGGGAATCTGGATTTTGAGGTGGTGGCTGTGGGTTCTAGCTGTGTGGGTTTTCGCAGCTTGGCAGCCTTTTCAGTGATTGGTCAGAGTTGTGCCGGGAGTATACTTCCGGCAGTACAGCCATAGCAGGGACTCCCAGGCCAACAAGTCCCTCAGCTTGAAGCTGGTTTTCAATTATGGCATTATGAACCGAGGATATAATATCCAATGGTTAGCAGTTTGTTTTTGGGCCATATCTTGAGCTCTAAAAATAGTATTCAGAAAAATTTAAAGGTTGTTGCTCAAGGATGGGTATATTACCTGTTGCCACCTTGTGGACATTTGATCCCATTGAAGTCTTGGAGGCAAGGCATACATTTACCATATGAAATATGAGACGTTCGGCATCCGGGAAATGTTTCTTCAGTATGGTAGATGCACTCAGGTTACCCTGGTATCCATGGTGGGAAAATGATTGATCTGTTGTGCCCTTTGGATAACCAGTTGGGAAAGTGGCATCATCCAGATTAAGGGTTTGGCGAAGAGTCTGGAGTAATGACCACGTTTTGGCCATGGACAAACGATTGAAGAGACTCTGTGTCATTCTCCTCAGAGACCGAGTGACGTTTGTCCAGAATTGGTTAAGGGATTCGGCATATATGGTGGGATTTACCAGAAAAGCCGTTTTGTAGGGTGACTGAACCATTAAATCAATGGCGTTGTGAAACTTGGTCCAGTATGGCGATTTGGTGAGATGTGCGACACAGTTGTGTCATGGTTTTAGTTGCATGGTCGCCATGATGATGAAGAGAGGGTAGAGAGTTTTTTGAACGTTAGGTTTGAGAAGAGAAGATAAAAACTCTGAAGGTGGGATAAGGTATTTAAAGGGTCGGGTTAGAAAACAACTGAAGGTTTTGGTGTGAGTCATCAGTTGTTGAAACTACTGATGACGTGGTATTAACTTTCAGAGGTTTGAAAAGGCTGGCCGTATTGGTGTAAGCAATAGTTGTTATAAAACAACTGAAGACTTGATTTTAACCGTCAGACATTGAAACAGCTGAAGTCTCTGATTTAGTCATCAGTAGTTATAAAGCTACTGAAGACAGTTTTGACTTCAGGTGATGAAACAACTGAAGACTTGGTATTAGTCATCAATAGTTGTGAAACTACTGAAGACAGTGGTTTTGTCAGCAGTTGTAGTAAACAGCTGAAGACTTGGTGTTAGTCTTCAGTTGTTTTAATGAAACAGCAGTTGTAGAAACAACTGAAGAGTAATTACTCATCAGCTGTTTTCGTTAATTCATAGCTTTTCAGCTGTTTCACACTGTCCTCAACACTTACTCATCAAACTTTTCATCTTCTTTTCAGGTGTTTCATAGGACATCAGTACTTATCTGCATTTCTGACATTAGTAGTTTGGCTACAATAGCTGTTGTGACTACATCAGCTGTTGTAACTACATCAGCTGTTTTAACAGATAAAGTACTTCAGTACTGGTGAGGTATGTAGCCTTCAGTAGTTATAAAAACTCCTGAGGGAAAAAAAACCTCATCAGTACTTATATGTGACAATAATAACTAATGATCATCGGTACTTATGAGCTGAGAGCATCAGTAGTTGTCATTTATTCTAGCTGCAGCATACCAAGCCTTAACACCAGGTTTTGGAAAGTTGAACTATCCAAAGGCTTAGTAAAAATGTCTGCAAGCTCATCAGCACTAGGAACAAATTTTGGATCAATCAGACCTTTTTCAAAACAATCTCTAATAAAATGGTGTCTGATTTCTATATGTTTTAGGCCTAGAGTGCTGGACAGGATTCTTGACAATACAAAGAGCTGAAGAGCTGTCCATTACAATGGGGTCTTAGTCTCTGTTATGCCATAATCCAATAATTGGTTTTGAAGCCAGAGTACCTGAGATGTACAGCTTGCAGCGGCAATGTACTCTGCTTCAGCAGTTGATGTAGCAACTGAGGTCTGTTTCTTGCTCTGCCAAGAAATCAAGCAGTTGCCTAGGAATTGACATCCACCAGAAGTTGATTTCCTGGTCAACTTACACCCTGCATAGTCACTGTCAGAAAAAGCAACTAATTTACCAGAATGTCTAGTGGAATACCATAAACCTAGAAATGGGTGCCTTGCGATATCTAAAGATCCTCTTGACTGCAATCAAATGAGACTCCTTAGGTGCAGCCTGAAATCTAGCACAAACACATGTAGCAAACATAATATCTGGTCTAGAAGCTTAAATACATCAAGGACCCAATCATACATCTGTAAAGTGTTTCATCAACCACTTTACCTTTCTGATCTGTATCCAGTTGTGTGGTGCTGCACATGGGGGTAGAACAGGGCTTACAGTTTTGTAAATCAAACTTTTCCAAAAGATCTTTTGTGTATTTGGACTGATGAATGAAAATTCCATCAGCCTTTTGTTTGATTTGCAACCCAGAAAGAACTGTAATTCTCCCATGGCACTCATTTCAAACTTCTGTTGCATCAACTTTGTAAAGGCATCACACAACTGTGGATCAGAGGATGCAAAAATAATATCATCTACATAAATTTGAACAAGTAGATTATGCTGCCCAGCTTTCTTAATGAATAAGTCTTATCTATGGAGCCTCTAGTGAAATTATTTCCAGAAGAAAGTTTGATAATGTCTCATACCAGGCTTTAGGAGCTTGTTTCAACCCATAAAGAGCCTTATCAAGCTTATACACCCAATTAGGATGTTTATTGTCCTCAAAGCCTGGTGGTTGACATACATAAACCTCTTCTTTAATTTTCCCATACAAAAATGCACTTTTGACATCCATTTGAAAAACTTTAAGGTTTTGATAAGCAGCATAAGCTAAAAACAATCGAATTGCTTCCAGTCTGGCTACAGGGGCAAAGGTTTCATCATAATCAATACCTTCTTCTTGTGCAAACCCCTGAACAACCAGTCTGGCCTTGTTCTTAACAATAAGCCCCTTTTCATCTTTTTGTTCCTAAACACCCATTTAGTGCCTATTGCACACTTACCTGGAGGTAGAGGAACCAGTTCCCACACTTGCTGTTTCTTGAACTGAAGAAGCTCAAGCTGCATGGCATCAACCCATCCATTGTCCTTTAAAGCAATGTGATAATTCTTTGGCTCTTGCTGACTGATGAAGAGAGCATAGAAGCAGAAATTTGACAATTGACTTCTTGTTGATACGCTAGCAGTGATGTCACCAAAGATTTGAGACATAGGCTCAGCAGTCCCAGATGGTGATGGTGAATCATTTCCTTGAAACCAATCAGTGGATGGTAATTCAAAGGAAGTTGAATTTGAAGAAATCTCATCAGCATTTGTTGTGGATGGTGCTGCTGGAGCTACAGGACCATCAGGTCTAGCTGAATCAGGCAGTTGATCACTAAACCTGAAGAGGTGAGTACTACTATCATCATCATCATCAGCACCAGCAGAACCACCAGGTGATGAACTGTTGACAGGAGCAACAACAGGAGTTTGATAAGGAACATATTGCAGTATGTCCAAATCAAATATCTCCACAGTGCTTTGTGGAATCTTGTCCTTTGGAGATTCATTAAACTTAACATGTAGAGTCTCTTCAACCATCTTTTTTCTACAGTTGAAGACTCTCTATGCTTTTCAAGTTGATGAATAACCAACAAAGTACCCTGCATCCACCTTAGGATCAAATTTTTGGAGTTGATCCCGTGTGTTGAGAATGAAACAAGGACACCCAAATGCTCTGAAGAATGAAATTAGAGGGGCCAAATGATGAAGAACTTCATATGGAGTCTTCATCAACCTCTGATTTACTAGAACTCTATTCTGTACATAGCAAGCTGTATTGACAGCTTCAGCCCAAAAAGTCATTGGCAGTCCAGAATCAGCCAACATGGACCTTGCAGCTTCAATAAGGGTCCTGTTCTTTCTCTCCACTACTCCATTTTGCTCAGGAGTTCTTGGGATGCTATACTGCCTCTTGATTCCCTTTGATAAGTAAAACTCATCAAGTGTGTGGTTTCTTAACTCAGTACCATTGTCACTCCTCACACACTTAACTGGTAGGGAATACTGCTTCTCAACGTGTAACACAAAGTTCATAATGGACTGCGCAGCCTTATCCTTTGAATGCAAGAAGAAAGTCCATACAAATCTGGAGTAATCATCCACAATTACCAGACAATATTTCTTCTTAGCCATACTCATCACTCTCACAGGACCAAAGAGATCCATGTGAAGAAGCTGTAAGCAGGCCGTGGACTTAGGTTCTTCTATGGAGGGAAATGAAGCTTTGTGCTGTTTTCCTTTTAAAAGCAGTGCAGTTATCTTCACACTTGAACTACTTCATAGGCAGTCCCCTTACTAAACATGGTTTATCAGCTGATTTATGTTTTTGAGATTAACATGACCCAGCCTTCTATGCCATAAAATAGATTCTTGAGGGGAAGCCTTGGAAAATAGGCAAGGATGGCCTTTGAGATCTATTTTCTTGGAAAGTTCTAAGGCATACACTCTTCCTGTCCTGTTGGCCTTTAGGAGGTTCATCTAACACCTTATCAATCAACTTAGAACTTTGGATGACAGAATCCGACAGTTCTGACTGGTGAAAAGAGCAACATGGCCTTTGTCACACATTTGACTGACACTCAAGAGGTTGTACTTGAGATTTTCCACATGGTTAACATCATCAAACTTTATTTCCCCATTGGAAACAAAGCCTTTGCCGACGATGTAACCCTTTGCATCATTGCCAAATGACACAAACCCCTCCTTCCTTGAGAGTAGTCATTAAGAAGTGATCTGTTTCCTGTCATATGCATGGATCCTCGACTATCTACATACCAGATGCCTCTGAGGTATGTTGAAGAACCCTGCAAAATACAACAAATTAGTTAGATTTTGAGACCCAAACCTTTTTGGTCTTGGGCCTGTTCTCATCAACAGATGGTAAACTAACATGTTGTTGGAACAACAGCCTGAGAGGAAGAAACTAGTGAAGAAAAGGAATCCTTTGGCTTGGACCTCCTTTTCTGTGGTTTCAACATAGGAACATCTAATTGGTTAACTCTTCCCAATAGATGTTGAACCATCATAACCACTGTGTCTGATTTTGTGATAAGGCTTTCAGCTCTTCAAGACATTGGCATTGGAGTTTGATAAGTTCATATGTTGCACCTTCTTCTTTTGAACAATCTCAGCTGTTACCTGTTTAACCCCTTCCTTTTTGGATTTCTTTTTGGACTTAAGGGTTACAGGATTTGATGTTGCTGGTACAAATATGGCTTCAAACTTAGTTTTCATTTTAACCATTTTCTCATTACTTTCCTCTTTATATTTGAGTTTGGATCCCCTTGTGTACCAACAATCATCTGTAAGATGATGAACAAACACATACTTCACATGGTTTCTTCTTCTTCTCTTATGTTGATCATCAACTAAAGAGAATGAAACTACTAAAGATTGCTCTTCATACTTTGGAAGCATTATTTGCTTTCTTGACTTCCTCTTTAGTAGTCTTCAAACTCTTTCTACTGACAGTTTTCTTCTCTTCAGTGCTGATAGTAGTTGGAGTTTGAACTTCAGGTGTTAAATCTTGCTCTCCAGTCCTTTCAGGACTTCAAGAAATAGCTCCTGAGTTGATCATCTCTTTGATCATGTGAGTGTCAGCAGTGGAACCATCAACATCAGTTGATGGGTTCTGAGAGGGCTTAGTGCTGACTTCAACTTTTGATGATGCTCTATCAAAAGTGAATCACATGATGAGGTGGATTGATTATTGCTTTCTCCATCAGATTTCACTTCTGCTCTTGAAGCAAAGTCTGTAGGAGGGGCAGTGTGATTATAACCAATACCAAACTTCACATTGGAAGCAGATTGCTTACTAAGAAGCATTTCAAAACCTTTGCATGATTGTACCCATCGATCACACTCTACCTGGGTGACTGCAAGGGTTTCTTTGAGACTTCTCTGGTCTTCCAGAATAACCTCTAGCTTGGCCTTTTCATCATTTAATTGTATTTAAGCTTATAAATCTCATCATTTTTACTATTAAGAGCAGACTCAAACTCAGCTTTTCTTTTGGAAATGGTTTTCTCAAACTCAAGTTTTTGATTTATTAATGCTACTTTGCCTCTCTAATGGAGACAAAGGCAGTAATGCATGATTCAGAACATAACTTGGCTTTAGCCTCTGAAGATACCTGAGTTACCTGTGAAGATGATGCATTTGAGCAGGAACCCTCACTAGACTCCAGGGCCATGAGAGCCAGATTCCCAAAAGGACTGTCACCACTATGTTGACCAGCACTTGTGAACAGTTGTTCATGACCAGACATGTCATCCGGTAAACTGCTCCAGTCAACAACTCCAGGGGTGAAGAAGCTGTGTTGTTGAGGTTGAGGAGGTTGATGAGATTGAGATGGTTGAGGTTCTGGTAGTGCATCAGGTTGTGGTACTATAGGAACTTGAACTTGATTTGACTGTGGCATGTAATAACAAGGCTAAGGATATGGCATTTGACCTTGAGGAACAAAATATGCAGGAGATTGGGTTGAGAATGATGACTAGAATTGACAGGATGTTGCCCTCTGTGTTGTTGACTATTGCCAGGGAAAGTCACAAAAGGTGCAAGGAATTAGATCTAGATGATCTGCATTCTCTAGCAAAGTGTCCAAGCCTGTGGCATTTGTGACACTTCAACTTACTCTTGTCAAAACCAACTTTGGTTTTGCCAGAGAGTTTTGGGAACTTTCTTCCAGTTCTTTTGTAGAACTTCTGAGATCTGATATTTATCAAGGCCATTTGGCTCAAAGTATCCATCTCTTCTAAGTCATCATCTGCAATCCCCTTGAGATCATCCATGATGAAGCATAGATTGTCATTATTACATCCAGTAAACTGACTATCAACACTCACAAACGCAGAATCAGAAGTGTTTGAGGAGAAATCAATATGCTCATCATACTGGCATTCAGATGAAGCATATTCTAACTCATGACCAACCAAGGCAGTGTTGCCTGGTACAAAGTCTTCAGTGAGCTTTCCAGATGAAGACAATTTTCGTTTCGTTCTATCTCTCTCTCAAATGTGAGCAATTTCCCATGGAGTTGGGTGAGAGATAGTTTGTCCAAATTTGCACTAGAGTGTAGGACAATAGTATATGTGTCCCATCTCTCAGGCAGTGATCTGAGAAATCTGTTATTCATCTGGATATTGGTGTACTCAAGTTTGACCATTTTTAATTCAGAGATCAAACAAGAGAACCGCTCAAACTGTTGAGTCAGTGTCTCTCCCTTTCTATGAGAGAATGTCTCGTATTGTTGGGCAAGGATTTCTCTATTATTTGCCAAGACCTCATATGTTCCTCCAATTGTTCTTTCAAGGCATTCCAGAGGTCATGGGTAGTTTCATGATGCATTAGCCCAGAATAGATTTCATTGGGCAGTGCCATGGCCAGAATTCCATGGGCTTTTGCATCAATCTCAAACACTTCTTATCCTCATCTGAGTATTGCTCCCTCCTCTTCGGAACCATTTGATTGGTTTCCAGGTTATTCACCATAGGATTGTGTGGACCATGTACCACTGATGTCCAACAACCTGCGCTGTTACAGACAGGTGATGGAGCATTCGTCGTTGCCATATGTTATACTCATTCCTAACCAGCATTGGAGGCTTGGTTGAGGAACCAGTATTGTGAGGATCATTGGAAGGAGTAGTCATTTTCAGTCCAAATACAATTTAATTCAAGCTTTTAAAAGTTTTTACATAGACCACAACAGACGCAATGAAAACAAGAGAAAATCTCAGGATGAATGACCAGACACAGAAAATTCAATCTCTATAACCGTTTCTTGCAAAAAAAATGCTAATTCAATCAAACTTGGATCTTGAATAGCAGTTTCAATGATCAATTATTAGATCGATCAATGATTACCTGCTCTGATACCATTTGTCAGGATCAGTGATCACAAATTTGATGTATTAGAGCGTAACGCAGCGGAATAAGAACAAGAATTAGACAAATTGTAGCAAGAATTTGATACTCGTAGCATTAAGAACAAATACGGTTATAATGAGAGAATATATTCTGTAACAGGAATGTTTCTATAATATCGAATATTTCTGATCAAATCATTCTCACTTATTACAATAGGTTGACACTCCTTATATAGAGTGCAATCGCTGCTGTTATCACGGGAAAGTGACAACTAGCAGATCTAGTACAAAAATAACTAACTCTTAACAAACTACTGAAATGTTCACAACTACTAAGAACATATCAGAGTGTTAAGTTCAAAATATAAAACTACTGATAAGAAACTACTGAAACTACAACGACTGAAGAACAAGCTCTTCAGTCGTTTTAACAAACTACTGAAAAACATAAAACTACTGATGAGCACAACAACTGAAGAAGTATTCTTCAGCTGTTGTGTCAAACTACTGAACAGATAAAACATAAAAATACTGAAAGGTAAACCGTCACAACTACTGAAGAAGACCTCTTCAGCTGTTGTGACAACGTCTGATACTTTGGTCTTCAGCACTTGTGTCTTCAGACTTTGTCTTCAGCACTTGTGTCTTCAGACTTTGTCTTCAGCACTTGTGTCTTCAGACTTTGTCTTCAGCACTTGTCTTCAGACTTGTCTTCAGCACTTGTCTTCAGACTTTGTCTTCAGCACTTGTCTTCAGACTTTGTCTTCAGCACTTGTCTTCAGACTTTGTCTTCAGCACTTGTGTTCAGACTTTGTAATCAGCTGTTGTCTTCAGCTGTTGTGGTCTTCAGTAGTTGTTGTCACGTCTGTGGGACTTAAAGGTTTTTCTGATCCAGCTCATTGGTTCTTTTGGTCCAACAAGATTCACCTTGTGAACCGGATGTTGTCGAGTCTAGGGGCAGTGTGTTTAAGACATCATACATCATCTTTGTTGATAGCTCAGCATCAGAAGGAGTGAGAGTAATGTTGAAGGACTTGAAGAAGCCATCATAATCAAAAAAGAAGACCGTCCTTTTCCTGCAAGTGGGGTGGTGAATCTCTGAACATCGACATTGCACCACACTTGTACTTGACCCGTTGAGTTGTTGTAAACCCTCCTATTCAGTATGTTGTATCCTAGAAAGATACCTTCTTTAGCCTTTTCACTGAACTTTCCTGACTGATGTTTCTTCAGCAGTGTACATGGTATGCCAAACGGTTCAAGATACTCCAGATTAGGTTTACGTCGATGGAGCAACTCATAACACGTTTTACCATGTATTTAACCACCAAGACTCGATTCAGAGTCTAACATGCATTTGCTACTTCCTCGTTCCAGAATTGGATAGGTAGTTTCGAGTCTGCTAGCATCATACTAGTTGTCTCTATCAAGCTTCTGTTCATCCGTTCAGTAACTCCATTCATCTGTGGAGTGTAGGCAGATATGAACTGATGTACAATTCCCTTGCCTTTGCAGAATACCTCCATCCACTGATTCTTGAATTCTGTACCGTAGTCTGAGTGAATCTGACGTACTTTTAACTTGTATAGAGATTCCAATGTGGTCACAAGCTGTTTGAATGAATCAAGTGTTTCTGATTTGGATTTCAAAAACATTACCCAAGAGAATGCTCTTGGTGCTCACATGACCAAACAGATCCGTATGTAGAGTTTGAAGGGGCAATTCAATAGATATGACATTCGTTGCCTTATGAGACTTCTTGGTCTGTTTCCCTTTCTTACACGCCACAAAGAAATCTGGAAGTTGAAAGTTTTTGACATTAACTCCATTAACCAAATCATTCTAAATGAGATGCTTCATCTTTCTTGGATTTATGTGTCCCATTCTCCTCTGCCAGGAGATGGATTCCTTCTTAGTTGCCTTTGATAAGAAGCATTGGACTTGATGATCGGTTGTGGAGATCTTTGATAGATCCAAGATGTATAAGTCATTATACCTTGAAGCTGACATTAAAATTTGGTCCTCCGGAATGATGTACTCCTTCCTCAACACGTAGCACTTCTTGTTATAAAAAATAATCTTGAAACCTTTGTCATAAATCTGTGATACAGAAAGTAAGTTATTTTATAGTAGTATAACGTAGTTGACCTTGTCAAACTTAACTTTCTGATTTCCTACTTCTCCGTGTGCAGTGATGTAACCTCCTTTATTTCTAGCAAAAAAAACATGTCCTGCTTTAATCTATTTGATGTTTGAGAGGAGTGACAGGTTCCTGGTCATATGCCTGGATGCTCGACTATCCACAATCCAAGTGTTTATGATAGCACTATAACGAACACCCTGCACATTCTAAGGAACTGATTAGTGAAGTGTTGGACCGAAAGAACCAATGAGCCTAATCAGAAAAACCTCTAAGTCCCACAGACATCACAACAACTGCTGAAGACTTGATCAGCTGTTTGACAAAGTCTGAGCAATAGCTGAAGAACAAAGTACTGAAGACTTCAACAGCTGAAGACCAAAGTCTGAAGATCAACAGCTGAAGACTAAAGTACTGAAGACTTCAAAATCTGAAGACTAAAGTACTGAAGACTTCAACAGCTGAACACCAAAGTCTGAAGATCAACAGCTAAAGACTAAAGCACTGAAGATCAACAGCTGAAGTACAAAGACTGAAGACAACAGCTGAAGACATCAGCTGATGACAGCAACTGAAGTTCAAGTACAAGTACTGAAGCCTTCAGAGTTTGTTACAACAGCTGAAGAAGCATTCTTCAGTTGTTGTGATGGTTTCCTTTTAGTAATTTTCTTTTCTATTTCAGTACTTGTAAAACGAATAAAGAGCATGTTCTTCAATCGTTGTAGTTTCAGTAGTTTCTTTTCAATAGTTGTAGTGATAGTTAACACTTAGTATTTTTGTAAGAAGATGTCAGCTGTTTTGACATCTTCAGTAGTTGTGTTAACTATCAGTAGTTTGAATAATTATGTTAGATGTCACTATCAAGTGACATCAGCAGACGTCACATCACCTATATAAGAGATGTTGACCTAATTGTACGTGTGACATTCTGTTACTACGAAAGTGCATATTGAATGAAATATCTTTCGCAGAATTCTCTCTCTCTATAATCGTTTACTTTTATATTGAATATCAATTGTGTTCTTGTGAATTGTCTAATTCATTGTTGATTTCCGCTGCAATACTCTCTAATCAATCAAACGTAGATCACTGATCCTAACAAATGGTATCAGAGCTGGTTAATCATTGATCGATCTAACAATTGATCATTGAAACTGTTATTCGATATCTATGTTTGATTGAATTAGCATATTTGCAAGAATTGGTTATAGATTATTGAATTTCTTCTGCTTTCGTTTATTCACTTTGAGCTCTCTCTTGGTTCAATTGGTTTGTTTGTGTTTTGTTCTAAATCTGCTAAAGCTTAATTGAATTTGGTGAATCTGAGAATGACTACTCCTTTTAATGACCCTCACAATACCGGTTCCTCAACCAAGCCTCCGATGCTGGTTAGGACTGAGTATAACATATGGGAACGAAGGATGCTTCATCACCTGTCTGTTAACAGTTCAGGTTGTTGGACATCTGTGGTACATGGTCCACACAAGCCTATGGTAAATAATCCGAAAACCAACCAAATGGTTCCGAAGAAGAAGGAACAATACTCAGATGAGGATTGGAAACTGTTTGAGATTAATGCTAAAGCGCATGGTATTCTGGCCATGGATTTGCCTAATGAAATCAATTCGGGGCTTATGCATCATGAAACTGCTCATGACCTTTGGAATGCACTGAAGGAACAATTCAGTGGAACAGATGAGGTCTTAGCAAACAACAGAGAAATCCTTGCCGAACAATATGAGACATTCTCTCATAGAAAGGGTGAGACACTGACTCAACAGTTTGAGCGTTTTTCTTGTTTGATCTCTAAGCTAAAAATGGTCAAACATGAATACACCAATAGCCAGATGAATAACAGATTCCTCAGATCACTGCCTGAGAGATGGGACACATACACTATTGTCCTACGCTCCAGTGCAAATCTGGATAGCCTATCTCTCACCCAACTTCATGGGAAA
This sequence comes from Flaveria trinervia, assembly GCA_025506515.1. NCBI lineage: Eukaryota > Viridiplantae > Streptophyta > Magnoliopsida > Asterales > Asteraceae > Flaveria > Flaveria trinervia. The sequence goes on along the minus strand of CM046453.1, from coordinate 25,434,358 downwards.
CTGCTTACATTCGAGAGAGAGATAGAGCAGAAAAGGAAACTGGCATCATCAGGAAAGCTCACTGATGACTTTGTACCAGGGAACACTGCCTTGGTTAGTCATGAGTCAGAATGTGCTGCATCTGAAAGCAATTATGATGAGCATATAGATTTCTCTTCAAACAGTTCTGATCATGCATTTGTTGGTGTTGATAGTCAATCAAGCTGTAATAGTGACAATTTATGCTTCATCATGGATGATCTGAAGGGTATTGTTGATGATGATTTAGAAAAGATGGATATTCTAAGCCAAATGGCCTTAGTTAATATTAGATCTCAAAAGTTCTACAAGAGAACTGGCAGGAAATTTCCTGGACTCTCTGGCAAAACCAAAGTTGGTTTTGACAAGAGTAAGTTGAGGTGTCACAAATGCCAAAGGCTTGGACACTTTGCAAGAGAGTGTAGATCAACTAGATCTAACTCCTCTGCACCCTTTGTGACTTTTCCAAGCACTGGTCCACAAAACAGAGGGCAACATCCTACAAGTTCTGGTCATCATTCACACCCTATATCTCCTGCATACTTTGTCCCTCAGGGTCCAATGTCTATCCTTATCCTTGCTATTACATGCCTCAGTCGAATCCGGTTCAAGCTCCTATTGCACACAACCACAGCAGCATTGCCTGAACCTCAACCTTCCCAATCTCATTAACAATCTCAACCTCAACAACTAGCTTTTTCACCCCAGGAGTTGTTGACTGGAGCAGTTTACCAGATGATATGTCTGGTCATGAACAACTGTTCTCTGGTGCTGGTCAACATGGTGGTGACAGTCCTTTTGGAAACCTTGCTCTTATGGCTATGGAGTCTGCTGATACCTCATCCTCTAATGCCTCCACACCAGGTATCACAGGTATCCTCTGAGGCCAAAGCCAAGCTATGTTCTGAAACATGCATAGTTGCATTTGCATCTATTAGAGAAGCAAATGTAGCTTTAATTAACAAGAACATTGAGCTAGAACAAATAATATCCAAAAGAAAAGCTGAATTTGAGTCTGTGCTTAATGATAAGAATGATGAGATTTACAAACTTAAATGTCAAATCACTGATGATAAGGCTAGGGAAGAGGTACTTCTAGAGAAGTACAGAGACCTCAAAGAAACACTTGCAACTACCCAGGTAGAGTGTGATCGATGGGTACATTCTTGCAAGGGTTTTGAAATGCTTCTTAGTAAGCAGTCTGCTTCCAATGTGAAGTTTGGCATTGGTTATAATCACACTACTCCTCCTACAGATTTTACTCCCAGAGCAGAGGTAAAATCTGATGGAGAAAGCAATAACCAATCCTTTTCATCATGTGATCTACTATCTGATACAACACCATCAGAGGTTGAAGTCAGCATTGATTCCTCTCAGAACCTATCAGCTGATGTTGATGGTTCAAATGCTGAACACTCACATGATCAAAAAGTTGATCACTCCAGGTGGTATTTCACAAAGTACTGAAAGTACCAAAGAGCATGTCATAACACCTGGAGAACAAACCCAAACTACTGCATGTACTAAAGGGAAGAAAACTGCAAGTAGAAAGGGGGAAAACTACTGAAGAAGATATCAAGAAAGCATGTACTAAAGGGAAGAAAACTGCTAGTACTGATAGCAAACTGCTGAAGAATAAGTTTTCAGTAGTTTCATCTTCTTCAGCAGATGATCAACTTAAGATGAAGAAATAGCCAAGTGAAATATGTGGCTTATTCAATCATCTTACTGATGATTGCTGGTATAAAAAGTGCTCCAAACTCAAACATTATGAGAACATTAAAAAGCAAATGGATAAAATGAAAACTGAGTTTGAAACCAAATTTGTACCAGCAACATCAAAACCTGTGACCCCAAAATCCAAAAAGAAATCCCAAAGCAAGGGGTTAATCAGGCAACAGCTGAGGTTGCTCAAAGGGAGATGGTACAACACAGGAATCCATCAATCTCAAGCACTAATGTGTCTGATGAGCTGAAGGCTTTATCACAAAATCAGACACAACTTGTTATGATGGTTCAACATCTATTGGGGAGATTCAACCACTTAGATGCTCCTGTGCTGAAACCACAGAGAAGAAAATCCATGCCAAAGGATTCTTCTTCTTCACCATCTCCATCCCCTCAGGCTGTTATTCATAGCAAATCTGTTAGTTTACCATCTGTTGATGTGAATAGACCCAAATCCAAAAAGGTTTGGGTCTCAAAAACTAACTAATTGTTTATGATTGCAGGGTTCTTCAGCATACCAAAGTAGCATCTGGTATGTAGACAGTGGAGGATCTATGCATATGATAGGGAACAACTCTCTTCTTCATGACTACTCTTAAGGAAAGAAGCGGTTTGTTTCTTTTGGCAATGATGCTAAGGGTTACATCATTGGCAAAGGCTTTGTCTCCAATGGGGAAATAAAGTTTGATGATGTTAATCATGTGGAAAATCTCAAATACAATCTCTTGAGTGTCAGTCAAATGTGTGATAAAGGTCATGTTGCTCTTTTCACCAGTCAGAACTACAGGATTCTGTCATCCAAAGTTCTAAATTTGATTGATAAGGTGTTGGATGATCACACTCTCCTAAGGGCCAACAGGACAGGAAGAGTGTATGCCTTAGATATTTCCAAGAAAATAGCTCTCAAAGGCCATCCTTGCCTATTTTCCAAAGCCTCTCCTCAGGAATCTAAACTGTGGCATAGAAGGCTGGGTCATGTTAATAACAAAAACATGAATCAGCTGATCCATAATAGTTTAGTCAGAGGTTTACCAATAAAGGAGTTCCACTGTGATGAAACCTGCACTGCTTGTTTAAAAGGAAAACAACACAAAGTCTCATTCCCTCCTATTGAAGAACCTAAGTCCACTGCCTGCTTGCAGTTACTGCACATGGATCTATTTGGTCCTGTGAGAGTGATGAGCATGGCAAAGAAGAAATACTGTCTGGTAATTGTGGATGATTACTCCAGATTTGTATGGACTTTCTTTCTGCATTCGAAGGATGAGGTTGCCCAGAAGATTATAAACTTTGTGTTGTATGTTGAGAAGCAGTATTCCCTATCAGTCAGGTGTATAAGGAGTGACAATGGAACTGAATTCAGAAACCATACACTTGATGCTTTTTATCTTTCAAAGGGAATCAAAAGGCAGTTTAGCATCCCAAGGACTCCAGAAAAAATGGAGTAGTGGAAGAAAGAACAGGACCCTAATTGAAGCTACAAGGTCTATGTTGGCTGACTCTGGTTTGCCACTGACCTTTTGGGCTAAAGCTGTTAAACAGCTTGCTATGTGCAGAATAGAGTCTTAGTAAATCAGAGGTTGATGAAGACTCCATATGAAGTTCTACATCACTTGGCTCCTCTAATTTCATTTTTCAGAGCCTTTGGGTGTCCTTGTTTCATTCTCAACACACAGGATCAACTCCACAAATTTGATCCTAAGGTGGATGCAGGGTATTTTATTGGTTATTCATCTACTTGCAAGGCATACAGAGTCTTCAACTGCAGAACAAAGATAGTTGAAGAGACTCTGCATGTGAAGTTTAATGAATCTCCAAAGGACAAGATTCCACAAAACCCTATGGAGTTGTTTGATCTGGACATACTGCAATATGTTCCTTATCAACCTCCAGCTGTTGCAGATCATGTGGATAAATCATCTTCTGCAGCATGTCTTCCACCTGGTGGTATTGATGATGATGATAATATCAATACTCACCTATTCAAGTTTAGTGATCAACTGCCTGAGTCTGCTACACTTGATGTTCCTGTAGCTTCAGCAGTTCCATCCACAACAAAGGCTGATGAGATATCTGATTCCTTTACATCTTTTGATTTACTATCTAATTCTTGGTTTCAAGAGTCTGCATCACCATCTGCTGCTGCTGAAGGTTCTACAAACACTTGCACAGATCTCATTGTTTATCAATAGCTGAAGAATCACCCAATGTCTCAAATAATTGGTGATATCAATGCTGGAGTTTCAACAAGAAGTCAATTGTCTAACTTCTGCTTCTATGCTCTCTTCATCAGTCAGCTAGAGCCAAAGAACTATCATATTGCTTTGAGAGACAATGGATAGGTTGAAGCCATGTAGCTTGAGCTACTTCAGTTCAAGAAACAACAAGTGTGGGAACTGGTTCCTTTACCCCCAGGTAAGTGTGCAATAGGCACTAAATGGGTGTTTAGGAATAAAACTGATGAAAATGGGCTTATTGTTAAGAACAAGGCTAGACTGGTTGTACAAGGGTTTTCACAAGAAGAAGGTATTGATTATGATGAAACCTTTGCCCCTGTAGCCAGACTAGAAGCAATTAGATTGTTCTTAGCCTATGCTGCATTCTACAATCTTAAAGTTTTTCAAATGGATGTCAAAAGTGCATTTTTATATGGTAAAATAAAAGAAGAGGTTTATGTGTGTCAACCACCAGGTTTTGAGGATAATAAACATCCTGATTGGGTGTATAAATTTGATAAGGCTCTTTATGGTTGAAGCAAGCTCCTAGAGCCTGGTATGAAACACTTTCAATTTTCTTCTTAAAAATAATTTCACTAGAGGCTCCATAGATAAAACTTTGTTTATTAAGAAGGTGAATCAGCATAAGCTACTTGTTCAAATTTATGTTGATGATATTATTTTTGCATCCTCTGATCCCCAGTTGTGTGATGATTTTACATGTTTAATGAAACAAGGTTTGAAATGAGTGCAATGGGAGAATTACAGTTCTTTCTAGGCTTGCAAATCAAACAAAAGGCTGATGGAACCTTTATTCATCAGTCAAAATATACAAAAGATCTTTTGAATAAGTTTGATTTACAAAATGTAAGCCCTGTTCTACTCCCATGTGCAACACCACACAACTGGATGCAGATCAGAAAGGTAAAGCTGTTGATGAAACACTTTACAGATGTATGATTGGTCCTTGATGTACTTAACAGCTTCTAGACCAGATATCATGTTTGCAACTTGTGTTTGTGCTAGATTTCAGGCTGCTCCTAAAGAGTCTCATTTGATTGCAGTCAAGAGGATCTTTAGATATTTGCAAGGTACACAATCTCTAGTTTTTTGGTATTCCACTGGACACTCATGCAAATTAGTTGCTTTTCTGATAGTGACTATGCAGGTGTAAGTTAACCAGAAAGTCAACTTCTAGTGGATGTCAATTCCTAGGCAACTGTTTGATTTCTTGGCAGAGTAAGAAACAAACATCTGTTGCTACATCCACTGCTGAAGCAGAGTACATTGCAGCTGCAACTTGTACTTCTCAGGTACTCTGGCTTCAAAACCAACTTTGGATTATGGCATTACAGAGACTAAGACTCCATTATTAATGGATAGTGCTTTAGCTCTGTGCATTGTCAAAAATCCAGTCCAGCACTCTAGGACCAAACATATAGAGATCAGACATCATTTTATTAGGACTGTTTTGAAAAAGGTCTGATTGATCCAAAGTTTGTGCCTAGTGCTGATGAGCTTGCAGACATTTTTACTAAGCCTTTGGATAGTTCAACTTTCCAAAACCTAGTGTTAAGGCTTGGTATGCTGCAGCTAGAATAAGTGATAACTACTGATGATCTCAGTAACTAAGTACTGATGATCATTAGTAACCATATCACATATAGTACTGATTCTGTTAAAACAACTGATCAAGTTACAACTACTGATGTAGTTATAACTACTGATATAGTAAAAACAGATCAAGTACTGATGTCCTATGAAACAACTAAAAACACAAAAAGACTGATGAGTAAGTGTTGAGGACAGAAAAAGCTGCTGAAAGCTAAGAATTGACAAAAACTACTGATGAGAACTTTCTCTCTTAGTTGTTTCAACAACTGCTGTTTCACCCTAAATAGCTGATGACAAAACCATGTCCTCAGTAGTTTCACAACTACTGATGACTAACACCAAGTCCTCAGCTGTTTACAACAACTGATGCAAAACCATGTCTTCAGTAGTTCTACAACTACTGATGACTAAAACCAGTTATCAGTTGTTTACAACACCTGAAGACAAAACCAAGGTTTTCAGTAGTTTCACAACTACTGATGACTATAACCAAGTCTTCAGTTGTTTTCAAACATCTGAAGCCAAAACCATGGTTTTCAGTAGTTTTATAACTGCTGATGCCTAAAACAAGACTTTAGTTGTTTCATCTCTGCCCTTCATTGTTTTCTAACCCTTACCCTATAAATACCTAATCTTACAGAGCTTCATTATCTCAAAACCTAACGTTCAAAACCTCCAAATCTTCTCTCACATTAATGGCGACCATGAAGCTTAAACCAAGACACAACATGTTGCCTACCTTACCAAATCACCCTTCTGGACAAAGTTTGATAATGCCATTGATCTAATGGTCCATTCTCCCTACAAAACGGCCTTCCTTCTAAATCCTACTATTTATGCCGAATCCTACCTCAGTTCTGGACGACGTCACCCTCATCCCTGGGAGAATAACCACCGACTCTCTCCAGTCGTTCGTCAACAACCGACAGGTGGTCATCAACTCTGGCAATCCTTCGCCAAACCCTACAACTGGATGATGCCACTTTCCCCGCTGGGTATCCAAAGGGCCCACTGATCTATCCTTTGCCACCCATGGATACCAGGGTAACCTCAGCGCCTCTACCATCCTAAAGAAGCATTTCCATGATGCAGAACTCCTTATTTTTTCATGGTGAATGTATGCTTAGCTCCTAAGACTTCTTCTTGGGATCAAATGTCGACCAGGTGGCAGCATGTATTATTCTCTATCCTTGAGCAACAAAACTTAAATTTTTCTGAAATAATATTTCTTGAACTTAAGGATATGGCCTCAAAACCTATTGCTAACCGATGGATATTATATCCTCGGTTCATCATGGCCATTATAGAGACCCAGCTGAAAGCTGAGGGACTTGTTGGCCTTGGAGTCCCTGCCATGGCTGTATTGCCTGAGGTATACTCCAGGCACAACTCAGACCAATCACTCAAACAGGCTGCCAAGCTGCGAAAACCCACCAGTTGGAACCCACAACCACCACCTCCAAATCCAAAGTCCCCACACCAACCCAAATCCAAAAAGCCAAAAAAGGCTACTCAGGAGATGAGTCCCCTGAGGATGCCCCTGTACCACAAACATAGGACACACATACTGGTTTTAACCCCCCAGTTATGTCAAAGACTCAACCTGCTAAAGCCACACAGGTATCCTCTCAACAGGATCCTGTTGCAACCAATATTGGGGATCCCACATTGCTGGAACCTATCTCAATTGAGAGGGTTACCATTGAAGCGCACCACTCACCCCGGGTGCAATATGCTTCTACCCAATCTCCACATGCAACTGCCCCTCCAAGTCCTACACTTATTGTTGCACAAGTGCTGAGTCAGTTGCACTCCTCACCCCCTCCCCAGAAACCAATTCCAACTAATACCTCAACCATTGAGGGGGAGGACCAAAGTGCTTCTGATAACCCACAGCACAGGGGTTACAATGTTCCATCTCCAAGTGTAGAAAAGAAGATTCGAACTTCTAGTGAGGCTGCCACTTCTCCTGCTTCAGCATATGATCAGGATGAAGTTGGTAACATTCATAAGACCTCCCCAGAGGCAACTGCTGATGAAGGACATAGTCCTGAGGCAGGACGTCCCCAGTACCAAGACCAAGGGCACATGCTACTACTGATCTACACTCAGAGCATGTTCATCCTGATTATATCAGGAGGTCAGGTGATTCAGTAAACACTGATGATGACCTGGGCTTCTTTTATGATGTTTTAGCCCAAAAGACCATCCTAGAGGATGAGGTGAGTAGACTCAAAGAGCTGCTTGCCAAAATTTCTTAGGATCAAAGACCATCTACCCCTCAAACCCCACAGATGGCACCTTCCTCTGAAGGTCTCCCATACATAGAGCCACTCCAAAACACTCAACCACCTGCCTCTGCTTCTGGCACTATTTCTTAGGGACAGAACCCCCCTGAGCAAATAGCTGCTATCTTTCAATATTCCTTACCTCTTTCACACCAATTATCACTGATATAGTGATTAAAACCCTTGATGAGAGGCTTCCCTCAGTTATACAACCCTTGATAGAGGATGTTGTGAGCAAAACGCTTTCTGACAATCAAACCCTTGCAACCAATGCAACCAAAAAGGGGGAGATTCAGTCAGTAAAAGCAAAAAGAAAGAGGATTGCAGATAGGAAAGAGACTGAGAAGGAGAAGGAGAAGGAAGCTGACATGGAGAAAGTGATTGAAAGTACTAAAGGCTTTCATGTCACATACAAGTAAAGGAAGAATGAAAAGGAGACTGACTTGGAGATAATGGTGAAAGAGGCTGATGCCGAACACAGCCGATCAATGGATAATATCATTGATAAGTTGTTTAGGCAAGGTCATGACACTGAAAAACTTGACTCAGAAATCAGAATATTGGAGATTGAAGAAATCCAAGCTAGATGGGCAAGTTATGATGTGTTGGAAAGGAAATGGCTGGAAATCATGATCAGGTTCATAGCTAAGTATCTTGGTAGATCATTGATTGAATCAAGGCATGGTCCAGGGACAACATCTTGGCAATAACCACCAAGATCTGTTCGTCTGAAGTGTATACCAAGGATTGGTTATTGAAGCTTAAATGAAGCTGGTGCGGGAGCAGGACTGAACTAGTCAAGAAATCTAAAGCCGCACTCACATCCAAAATGCTAGAACACGCCTGTCAAAATTCCCACACCAAAACCACCAAAACAAAAACCCACTAAAACAATCCCTTTACCCCAAAAACCACCACAACCATAACCCACCAAACCAATTCCCTTACCCTCAAAACCAATAGCCGATGATGTACCCCAGAAGAGGAAGAGAAGGGTACTGAGGCTAGAAGAAGATGAAGAAGATAATGGTGAAGATGAAGATAGGCTGCCACTCTCAACTGTTATACAGTTGCCTAAGGCCACAAGTCACCCTCCAACAGTTACTCCTGAGTCTCAAAGGCAAACTGTGAAAGTGCAGTTAGAAAAAGAAGAGCTTCACAAACAACATGATGAGGAACTGTTGAGAAGAGTTGACAAAACATATGCTGCCACATCTTCAATCATCAACATGAAGAAGCATGCTCTCATGTTATACACTCTCAAACATACCTTTAATATCAAAAGGAGAGAGTGAGGATTTGGCCTGATCCCAGGTGTCTCATAGGATTCAAAAGAAAAACATTCCACAGAGATACATTGGCCAAGTAAAGAAGATTGTAGATGAAGTGATCTCACTGGTCTTTGTAGTATCACCCTGGGAAATCCTAGATGACTTCAAGAAAGCCTATAAAGCTAAACTGACCCCACAAAAGATGCTGGAGAATAAAATGGTGAAAAAGGGGTTAGTGTATAGAGGCTTGAGGAAGTTAGAAAGAATGAGCTCCAGTTGTTCTTAGAGGGTAATCACCCAGATGAATTTGCTTATAGAGTAATAACAACTGTGGAACTCAAAAATGGGAAGCAGGTCAAATACCTATCTAAGTATTATGGGCCAGAATCACTTTTTGAAGGAGGAGCAGAAGAGCTTACCATGGAGGAACAAGTAACCTTCCTTGAGGCCTATACAAGGGAGTCATACAGACTCATAGTTGGGAAGTAGATCTCATGGATGGGATAACAGCTCTGTGTCCAGTTCCCCAAGACAGAGTTCCCATTCATCCTTTGCCAAACAGATCATTGAGACTTCTTCCCAGGCCTGTGCTTACAAGGTCACTTCTGAGCTGATCTAGAAGTCAAAAAGACCATCTTTCTACCATAATAAGTGGGACATCTTCAATAAGTTTAGAAGTTTTGGCTGCATTGGTTCAGGGGGAGTTTGTTGGACCAAAAGAACCAATGAGCCTGATCAGAAAAACCTCTAAGTCCCACAGACATCACAACAACTGCTGAAGACTTGATCAACTGTTTGACAAAGTTTGAAGAGCAACAGCTGAAGAACAAAGTACTAAAGACTTTAACAGCTGAAGACCAAAGTCTGAAGATCAACAGCTGAAGACTAAAGTACTGAAGACTTCAAAATCTGAAGACTAAAGTACTGAAGACTTCAACAGCTGAATACCAAAGTCTGAAGATCAACAACTGAAGACTAAGTACTGAAGATCAACAGCTGAAGTACAAAGACTGAAGACAACAGCTGAAGACATTAGCTGATGACAACAGCTGAAGTTCAAGTACAAGTACTGAAGCCTTCAGAGTTTGTTACAACAGCTGAAGAAGCATTCTTCAGTTGTTGTGATGGTTTCCTTTTAGTAATTTTCTTTTCTATTACAGTACTTGTAAAACGACTGATGAGCATGTTCTTCAATCGTTGTAGTTTCAGTAGTTTCTTTTCAATAGTTGTAGTGATAGTTAACACTTAGTATTTTTGTAAGAAGATGTCAGCTATTTTGACATCTTTAGTAGTTGTGTTAACTATCAGTAGTTTGAATAATTCTGTTAGATGTCATTATCAAGTGACATCAGCAGACGTCACATCTCCTATATAAGAGATGTTGACCTAATTGTACGTGTGACATTCTGTTACCACAAAAGCGCATATTGAATGAAATATCTTTCGCAGAATTCTCTCTCTCTATAACCGTTTACTTTTATATTGAATATCAATTGTGTTCTTGTGAATTGTCTAATTCATTGTTTGATTTCCGCTGCAATACTCTCTAATCAATCAAACGTAGATCATTGATCCTAACATGAAGGTTTGGGACCCAAGCCTTAATTGGCTTGGGTAACCCAGAGGAATCACACATCATAAATTCAACCCATTGTCCATTTGAGGGCGAGCGCATATCATTCTTCTTTATGCTCCCAGTATCAGACATTTGATTTCATTTTTCTTTCCACGTGCCAGTTTTGTGCAAGGCCTGTATGTGATAAATGGATGACTGGCTTATGGTTTGAACTTTAGTTTCATTATTTCTTTTGGGTGGAGTAATAGAACTCCTTTTATAAGAAATTTGTTTAGTATCATGAAGTTCAACTTTCTTTCTTGGTGTCTGATACTGAGGACAATTAGAAGCAATGTGTCCTCTCTTTCCACAATTATAGCACGATCAACATTCAACATGTTGGGAAAGACCTCTCTGTGGGGAAGTGTGTGAGATCGGTGTGACTTTGGGCTTGTTGGTTTTGACACTTCTTGTTTAGATGTTTTATCTTCTTTAACAAAATTAATTGTTTGAACCTTTTTAACATCTTTACCTTTTTGTTTATTTGGACTAAGACAAGAAGCACGTGTTTGGTTAACTTGTTTTGTCTTACTAGGTTCAGTATTAGACGTTGTTGAATCTGAATTTACCTTAACCTTCTCAAATTGCTCATCCAAATTAACGATAGGCATTTTACCCTTAGATTTCAAAGTGTCTTCCTTCAGTTTAGTGACACATTCTACCGTTTGACACGTGGAATCTGGATCACTAACTAGAGGAGTGGTCACCACATGATCCTTTATAGGATTGTTATTTACTGGTCAACATTTAGTATTTAACAAGATCTCATGTGGTGGTGGAACCACCTTGTAACCTAATCCCTCCCCGTTATTTCGTTCTTTCACTAAGTTTTTAACGATGTGAGAAGAACTAGTCCAACTATGCAGTTTTTGTTTTAATGAGTTTACTTCTACTTCCAAAACTGCTTTTTCCTTTTTAGTTCTTCAAGGGAGTTTAAATTGAACTTAATGTCATTTGTTTGGTTAAAAGCCACAACTCTAGTTTCCCTAAGTTGTTTATTTAACAGTTCTATTTTTTCTTTGTAACTATGCTCATTTAGTTTTAAAATGCGATTTACTTCTGTGCATAGTTGCAAATCCTTTACTAAGCTATCGTTGTGATCTAATAACCTAGCAAATTTCAAATCTATGCTTTCCCTAAATTTATTACATTCATAACAAGCATGATCGTCAAACAGTTGGTCTTTTGTACTTACCTATGAAGATTCAATTGAATCTGCCATTAGTGCATAGGTTGACTCTTCAGCTGCTGGAAATTTTGAACATGTCGTTTTGGTAGCTTCTTCAATTAGGGGTTTGACCACTTTTGTAGTATCTTTAGCTTTTGAGATTGCTAGTTCGACTACGATATCATCTTCACTTTCAGTATTGTCATCCAACACCTTGACATTTGCAATGTTAGATTCTCCCGGAGACACAAATTTGAAGGTCCAATCTTGTCCTTCGTCACCTTGGGCAGCCAAGGCCTTTGTCTCTGTACTAGATGAGGTAGCTCCACCTGTTGGTTTATCCTGACGGTTAAAAGTCGAGAGCGGGTTGCCGTTACCTATCTTCTTGGGCTTTACACACTCACGTTTAAAGTGCCCCTTCTCTCCACAGTTGAAACAGGTAACTTTGGAGTTATCGAAACCAAAAGTAGTGTCTTTAGTGGCTATCAAGTTCTGTCCCGTCTTCTTAACAAACTTTTTAGCTCTCCACACAACACTTGCCAATGCCCACATTAGGTCCATTCTTTCAAGCTCATTCTCGTCCATATGTTCGTAATCTTCATCTGCTAGATGGCAGTTACCAATCTTTCCTGCAACCAAACCATCATACGAGTGAACAACAGCTGCCAATAGATCCATATGTTCTTTAGCCACCTCCACAGTGATATTCCCAAGGTTCTCGGTCTTTAACTTGGTAGTATTAGCCTCAGGTGCAATATAATGGGTACTTGATGACCCAGACGTGTCAGACCCTAAAGCTATGGTTGGTGAAAGGAGTAGTTGAACTTGAAACAAATGCATTCTGAAGGGGTGCTCCGGAACTGTTGTTGTGGAAGAGGCATTGTAAAGTGAAGGATTTTGGTCATATGTTCTTTTCCGCGACCTATATTTCATCCTAAGTTCCTCCTCTCTTAATTTCAGGATGAAGTCGTTTTTGTCTAATTTTCCCAGTATATTGTTTTGTCTCAAATTAGATACAAGCGAATCCTACTTCTCTGGTAAACCATCTGCCAAGCTGGATACCTTGTCTTCCATTGACGTTGTAACTCTAGGAATATGCAGCTCACTTATGACATGATAGAACCTGTCGATTACATCATCCGGACTTTCTTTACCCATTGAAGAGAGTTGTCAAACTCCTTCTTCAAAGCTTTTGCCTTTAGTGCTTTTAATGAAGCATTTCCGTCATAGTGTTTTTCCAATGCTATCCAAAGTTTCTTTGCCTGTTTATTCTTAGAAAATTGATGGAAGATATCCTTTGGAATAGACTGAGTTAACAGGGTATAGACCTTCTTCTCTGCATTATATTTCGCCTTCTGGCTGTCAGTCATCCCTCCCAATGTCAATTTTACCCCATCTACACCAACCGACGTGTCATATCCTGTTTCAATGGATTCCTAAAGGTTGGGATCAACTCTATTAAGGTAGATCTCGAAACGTTGCTTCCATTGTGGGTAATTGTCTAACGTTATAAGCTTAGGTGGTTTATTATGATTCCCAGTCTCGTTCTCTAGAAGCAAGAGGTTCTGAATCCGTGTGACTCTACCTGTAGTGAACACAGAGTATTGTTATTCCATCTTGTTAACTTTAAAATTTCGAAATCAAATAATTCAAATACTTCACTTGTGCAGATGGACCACTCGTGTGATTGAACTTACGCGAATGAGTCAATCTTGCGAATGATGTGTGTGAATGAATTCAATCGTGCGATTGGATTTAGTCGTGTGTAAGGAGAGTGCAGTTGGAGTCTATGCGAATAAAGTTGGTCAGTCGTACGAATGAATAAGGTGACTGAGTTCATAGTGCATATGAGAGGTGCGAATGGGTTCAGTTGTGCGATTCAGTCAATCGTGCGACTGAAGGCTGCTGTTTTTGCAAAAATGAAGGTTTTGAACACTTTGACGCAAAAAGACACAAATTTCTCACGAACCCTAATCGCTGTATGCTGAAAAACGTTAACTTTTTGAGTATGAGATGTCGAAAAACATTGTTTGACACAAAAAGATTGAGTTTTTGAGTGAAAAACACGATTTTCATATCAAGATCGATTGAATCACATGCAAATCAAGAGCCAAAGCTCTGATACCACTTGTTAGGACCGTTAGGTATGGAGTACTAACTGATTTACGTGTATACCAGACCAAATAGTATGAAATCCTATTTTTTTGGTGATCCAATTAGTGAGAACACAAGTATAATCAATCTAAGAATGAATCAAAACGTTAAGAGTGATTGGAAGATGATTTACTGCAATCTATGAACTTGGAACAGGTTTTATTGAGTCTCTGGACGGCTAGGGTATGATTATTGCTTAGGTATTCGAATTGTTATGTTTTTCCACGAATTAAGTGGTATTTATAGGTTAGGGTTTACTATTTGTGCGACTAAACCATTAGCATGGTTCAGTCGTGCGACTGAAGCATGCGGTCGATTCATCCGCATGACTGAAGATCCAGTCGTGCGACTGAGTCAATCTCTTCTTACAATCGTGCGACTGATCCAGTCTCCTGGTTCAGTCGTGCGACTGGTTTATTAACATGATGTTTTCATGCCTATGGTCCATTAACATGGTCCATTCGCATGAGAACTTCACATGATTAAGTTTAAACATGTTTTTCAATCATTATAGACTAAGAATTATGTAAACAACCATAAACCTATATAGTTAGTTCAATATGTGTTATCACACAATAAACAATGAAATATTAAACATTATACGCATCAACCACACATTGTATTTCATTCACCCCATTCAATTACATATATGTAAGACATGAAAGACATTTTACATTAAGCTCCTAAACTAGGTACACATGTATCTACATGCATCTTGTAGCTCTAGTATGATTTCCTAAAATTGCTGGTGTCTATCGGTGAAAACAAGGATCAAGAATCAAAATTACTTATTAAAATGTCCTAAGTGAGTCTAATATACCTGTATGATTCCAATGAATTGTACCATAAATGATTAACTGGAATTGAAGTTGGGCTGTCCAAGAAATAAAATCATTTTGAATTATTCTAATAGGTCGTATTTCATCTCTAATCAAAAATACAAAAATATGTTTAGCTTTGTTTTATTTCTAGTTGTTTAATTTAGTTAATTTCAGTTAATTTAGTAGTTAAATGTCGGACTACGCATCGGAAGTCAATCTGAGATTCACTCACTGAAAAGATCACGTCTGAGGTGACCAATGGGGTTTTCAAATGTAAAGGGTCACGTCTGAGGTGACAAAGTGTTTTGTTATTAAACGGATCACGTCTGAGGTTATCAACAATTTTCTAAGTTAAAATGATCATGTCTGAGATGATCAATGGTCAAAATATCTTATCAATAAGTAATAGGGCTAAGTGTATGAATGGTCATAAGGTCAAACTCATAAGTATGAGCCATTCGCATGACTGGACCATGAGTATGGATCGGTCGTACGACTGGACCATACGTATGAGCCCAATCGTATGACTAAACCACACATGTGGACCATATGTGCAATTGGACCATAAGCATGGGTCAATCCATACGTTTGGATCATCGGAATGAACCAATCACACGAATGGAAGTGACCAAATGAGACAATCGCACGACTGAAACCTAGTTGCACCACTAAAGGTGATCGACTGTGCCAGTCGAACGATTGAGCCTCAGTCGCACGAATCAACAGTGTGATTAGGTTTAGTCGCACGACTGAAAGAAACCCTATAATAAATAAAGAGGGAGTCGGTCACAGACCCTCATCACCCCCCAACCACTCTCTCTTCGCACGTTATACCGTTACACTGCCAAAACTTTGATTGAGTGTTCTAGACTGATTATTGTTGCTTCTAACGATTTCTCTTGATTATACAGGTAATGTACGACGTTATCCACTCAAATGTTCATCAAATCATGCCCTAAATCGACTTAATTTGAGCCCTAATAAGAACTGACACTTAGTTCAAAAAATAAACCTGTAAAACTAAGTAAATTGCTAACTTAAAATGTGTTAGATGTTAGTTGGAATGATTGCGAGTCTAATGAGCCAAACCATAACGTCTAACATCAAGTTTTGCTCAAGATTTGAATTTGAATGGAAAAATAGACTGTCATGCGAATGGACATACTGAAGAACTTCAATCACACGACTAAGTTGGGCGAATGGCACAATCGCATGACTAAATCATGGGTATGAGTTCAGTCGCACAGCTGGGTCAACTGCATGGGTTAGCACACGACTAAGCCCCGTCTACGCTCAATCGCACAAATGAGGTCAATCGCATGACTTAGACTCAGCCGCACTTACAATTCGCAAGACAAAACAGAAGGATTCAAGTCCAATAAATTCAAATGTCATTCAGTTACACACACTCTAATGTTTATCTATCCAGTGTTAGAACAACATGGCAAGTCAGTGGGTGATTAGCACAAAGCACAACATATGTGCTCATCAAGACATTACGTCTTGGAATGCATCTTAGTTCGCGGGCATTATTACATTTCTATAGAGATCGAGGATCTTCAAAGTTATCTCCATTCCATGCACACCATACAGATCGATACAACAGGCTTTCTGGGAAAGCGCTGTTGATGAAAGGTCCTCAAAGCCTCACCGTATTAGGAGTTCCATCTTTGGTCAGGACATTGAGATCAATGAGGAGGATCTGAGGACAGTCTTAGAGTTGGGAGATGATGGTGATTGCCCTACCAGACTGCATCCGTTGGCAGTTCGAAGATGTTTTCTTTGGGCTAAGTACTCGGGGGACATAAACGCAGGTGTGCTCAACAAGAGCAACCTGTGCCCCCAGTTCAAATACTTAGACATTGTTCTGTTGAACTGTATTGCCTCAAGGAAGGGTGGATTTTATGAGTTGTCAGATCAGATCCATAACGCGTATGTAGCTCTGGTGCTGAACCACCGGTTCAACTTTTCGAGGATGATCTTCACCTACTTGGTGGAGAACATAGAGGCCAAAGGCAAGGAAGGCTTCTACATGTAACCACGTTTCATTCAGATGATCATCGACTAGAAGCTTCCTTCGCTGCCCAAGGAGAGAGAGGATGCAGTTGCACTAGAGGTGATGGATGATACTATACTTGGGAGGATGAAAGTTTACCGGGGCAAGCAGGTGAAGCCCCCGGTAAGGAGATTGTTTGGGCATTTGGCCCAAGAGGACTACATGGCACCAGCTACGAGGAAGTGGCGTCATGATGATAGTGACTCAGATTCTGAGCCGATTGTGCTTCCATCCGACGATTCTGATGATGATCATAGTGGTGCGGTGGAGATACTGGCCCCACCCAATCTAGGGCCAGTACCACAGATGTTACACCTCCATCATCCACCCACGGAGGAGCTGAGATGGCAGGATTCCATCAGGACTTTCATCTTGATGAGGAGGAGGAGTATGATGAGGAGCCACTAGATCGAACAATAGGCAGCAAGGTTGTTGCCACCGAGCAAGGGATTAGGGCGGTAGGTGGACGCTAGGGTGCGTCTGGTCAGGCTGATACTGATCGATCTTACACCCCAGACCAGCCTAACAGCAAAGGGGGAGCATCCTCCTTGAAAGGGATCGAGGAAAAAGAGGATGGCTCAGCCGCATGGGATGAAGAGTAAGAGACGAAGATTCACTTTGATCACCACCTCTACCACCACCACCACCATAGCTACCACCACCACTACCACACCCTCCACCACCATTACCACACCCTCAACCACTACTACCACACACCTACCATTACTACCACACACACCACCCACCATTACTACCACACCTCCACCTTCCAATACTACCACACCTCTACCTTTCACTACTACAACCAGACCTCCACCAGCTACACCTATCCCACCACCCATCTTTACCACAACTACCATCACTACCACCACCCATCGACCCGGGACCTCATCTCAGGTCCCACTAAGCTTTGGATCCTCTCTGCCCTCCGTTGGGTTAGAGGAGTAGCTAGCCAATCTAAACCGGATTATGCTTAAGCTGCTTGCTACTGATGAGCAACAAGCAACACAACTAAACTAGCTGATGGAGCTCAATACTACTCAGGCTCAACAGATAACAGCTCACAGTCAGGAGATTGCTGAGCTTCGTGAGCTGCAGACTTCTTCAGTACAGAGGATAGATGATCTTGAGGCGAAGAACAAGAAGTTGATGCTACAACTCAAAGGCTCCAAAGATAAGCCCCTCAAGATCAGAGAAGGAGATGATGATGGGGATGATGACGATGATGACGATGATGAAGATGATGACGATGAGACTGATGAAGAAGGTGATGGAGATGAAGGAGAGGAGAAGGGAGGAGGTGAGTATGAAGGAGATGATGCTGCTACATCAGCATCCACACAGACTAGAGAGCGATGGTCAAAGAAGGCTCAGGATTAGGGAGTGTCATCCTCAGCCCCTCCGGCTGACGAGCCTGCTATTTAGGGCAAAAGTAATGATTAGATATTTATGTATTTGAAAGATTTTGTACTTGAATCATGTATTAAAATTTTGTACTTAATGTTTATATATATTTAATGTTTAACTGTCTTGATTAATTACTAACAATTGATGTGTTACATGTTTAAATCAAGTAGATCAAACATCCCAGCAAGACGAATACGATGTTGCTCCCCTTCAGCAAATCAAGTCTCAACTCACGATGATTATTGATTTGCAAGGGAGAGTCAGAAGATCTGTAAGCTATACTCCTGAAGAAGGAGAAATCATTCATGACCTTACTGATGAGCAACTTGCTGAGATGTTCAGGTTCAACCCTGATGAGATTGTCAAGGACACTCCTACTTTTGAGGTTACAAGTGATGATGAGCTTAACGACATAGATGAAATCGAGATAGAGGATGTCACTGCTGACCATTATACAGAGTACACTAACCGAGAGGGAAATGTAGTCCCCAACTTGGGTGATACTCTTGGCAGTGATACATTTGACGAGCTGGATCACATGGAGAGAGTCTGAGAAGAATGAGAGTCAAGCCCAAGCCTCAAATGCCAATGTTGACATCAAAAAAGCTAAATGGCGGCCTATTTTGCTGAGATCTGAGCCATGCGCACTGCACAAAAGTCAAATGTCCACACCAAGCTATACAAAGTCAAGAAACACTTAAGGGTGTCAGGAAAGATCATCGCATGGGCATATTTTGAGGATTTGAAGGTATATGCAGTGAAAAGAGAGAAGGAATTGAGTACTTTAGATTCCCACACGATCTAAAGACTCTCCCTGGTTTTGAGCTCAACCAGCTGGCACGCCTAAAGTTGTTATATGCTGATTTGAAGAAAATGTCAGGCTGGTTTGAGGCTACACTGAGGAAGGAATACCACACCAGGTGGGTCAACTTCAGACCTCAACAACCGAAGAGGAACAACAAGGGTCTGAAGTTGATTCCATTACTAGAAAAACTAAGGTAGTGCTGAAGTGGAGCCCTTCGCGTACAATGTCCAAAATCCCTCCAAGGGAAATGCCACAGGACTTCACTCCATACTTCAAGTGGTGGTATTATGATTAGAGAATAGGTGAAGCAGTCATAATGTTATAAAAGTAGAGCCAAATGGATACTATCCAGGTGTTTGACCCTATGTGGCTGACTAACTTGTCTGCAGACGATGTCTATACCTTATACAAGTGGCCGCTATTCTATGACTCGCACGACAATGTACAAGCCCTCAAGTTTCAAAACATAATAAGACTCTATTTTGTATTCGAGATACATGCTGGAGTTACAAGCGAGGAAAAGTACAAGAAGTTTGAAGAGCTAATGAAGAATGTTAGACAATGATGTAACTAGGTCCAAAAGGGAGTTTGTTGATACATATGTACCTAGTTTAGGAGCTTATATAAAATGTCTATCATGTCTTACATATATGTAATTGAATGGGTATAAATGAAATACAAAGTGTGGTTGATGCTTATAATGTTTAATATTTCTTTGTTTATTGTGTGATAACATACAGTGAACTAACTATATAGGTTTATGGTTGTTGTACATGATTCTTAGTCAACAATGATTGAGAAACATGGTCAAACTTAATCGTGTGAAGTTCTCATGCGAATTGACCATGCTAATGGACCATACGCATGAATACTTCATGCTAATGGACCAATCGCAAGACTGAACTAGGAGACTGGATTAGTCGCTTGATTGAGACATAAGATTGACTAAGACGCACACAGAACCTTCAGTCGTGCGGATGGATCAATCGTATGATCAGTCGCACGACTGAACCATGCTAATGGCTCAGTCGTATGATTGGAGGACCCTAACCTATAAATAGCACCTAATTCATGGAAAAATAAAACAATTCGAATACCTACACATAATCGTACCCTAGCCGTCCAGAGACTCAAGAAAACCTGTTCCAAGTTCATAGAGCATAGTTGATCATGTTTTCATCATTCTTAACATTCCATTGATCGTTAGATTAATCTGAACTGTGTTCTCCCTGATTGGATTGCCAATCAAATAGGATTCCACACTATTTGAGTTGGTATATGCGCAGAATCAGTTAGTACTCCGTACGTACACGGTCCTAACAGTTTGGTGGTGTGATGTTTTTCTGTTATGGAATCGTCGTATTGCTGTTGCCGTCCTTTGATTTGAAACCTAGGATCCAATATATAGACAATGATGTTTCTGTTAAGAAAACATCAGATCTTTTGGGATTTGAATTGTTTAAGTTAAGGAATCTCCAGATTTCTTGGGTTTCGCATACTGACTTGTCGACTCGTTGACTTGTAGCACTTGTATTGTTTGAGTGCAAGTGTTTGGACTCCATAGGAGTATTGTCTTCCGTAGTTGGTTGTTCTTCCAAAGCAATCCGTTCTTCTGTAGGAATCTTGTTCTTCCGCAGGAATCTTCACTTGGAATTCTCACTCATGTCTAGTTGATGGTTCATCCGCAGATGATCTTCAGATGTTTGTTACTTATAAGAAACATATCTACGGAAGAACAAAATGTTCATCCGTAGATGTTTCTTACACTTAAGTCAATTTCACAAATTGATTAAGTACATTGTATGTACCTGCAAACATACATAAATTAACACACATATATATGGGTTAACCTATACATTTAATGTATACACAATAATGAATTACAACCATTCATTACAGATATTAATTCAAGTACTAAGCCTATACAAAATGGACTAGATCTACTGATCCTAGACCTAACAATACTCCCCCTTAGGCTTAGATACTTGTAATCAGTTCTTCAAGACTAAAAGCTCCTTCAATGTTGAAACCATTTTCTTGTTGAAATATGATACTGCATCCTTTTGTTCATCATATTTGTACTTGATCTCCATTCTACATATCCTTTGGAGTGTCTCAAAAGTCAGCCCCAATACATCTTCTTCTATGGTGAGGGTTTCCACAACACACTGGTTGTGAACAATTTCTAACTCATCTTCTGAGATTCTCAGTTCTGATATATATTCAATGTTGGCTCCTTTCAGCATCCTAGCATTATACCTACTTCTCTTAAATGCTTTGGCATGCAACTTATCCACAACTTGAATCATGTGAACATATAGACACAAGTCATTCTAATCCTTTTCATCAATTAGCTTTGGAAAGAATTTGTCATGAAGGTATGAAGTATAGCTTGGGTGAAGCAATTTGATATCCACTGGGTCAAAAATTCGAATCTTCTCAGCCTTCTTTCCTTTAGCATTCCTCAGTAGCACCAGCTCTTTTGTTTTCTCAACATAACCCCATTTTGTTATGGGAGATGTGTATTGATTTCCCTTGATCTTTTGATAGATGCTACATTTTCATGGCTGTATCCCACCCTTTTCAACATTTCCTCATCAACAAGTGAAGAGGGCTTTGTTGTTCTTTTGATTTTTGAATTCTCTTTCTATGATCATCATCATCTCTCTTAGCTTCCTTGAGCACATCATCTATGAATTTTGTCTTTAATTTTCCCACCAACACAGAGAAATCTCTTCCCCTTGAGTGAATTGGATAGTTAGACATTATTAGACTTTGCAGGTCCTTGATATCTCTCTCATGAAGCCTCAACAATGCTTCTGTATAATGAAAATACCGAATTCTTCCGGAGGTTCTTTTGATAATTGCACAATCCCAGTCTGGATCATTTTCCAGGCCATAATCCTATTCTTTTCCACATAATTGGGAGTTGTGATATGATCATATAGATCTATCAGAGTTGATTTCTGTTCAATGATTTCTCTAACAGTTGTCCCTAATGGCCATACTTTGCCAGAATGACTGCTCTTGGTTCTCTAATTAGTTGTCTTTGCCTTTGAGCTGATCTTTGGATTCAACAGTTACACAATCAGTAGAAAGTTTGCTTTGGTGCTCATAGGTTGGATTTGGAGCTTTAGTTTTGAACCTTACTCCTGTGTCAAGCTCAACAGTCATAACATGTTCCATCATATTTCTCAGCTCGCCAACATTTCTTCCTTTAAGCTCGTGTGCCTTGTAGTTGTGACCCTGTAGCCAACAGAACATATTGTACTTGCTGAGTTCTATGTCATAGTGGCCTAGGTCTTTCTTTATTTTCTGGATGGCTTGAAATGTTTTGAATGCCTCATAATTACAGTTAGGAATCATAAATCTTGCAAGCTCAAACTCTTTTAGTGTGTTCTTCATCTCAGTCATATTCATTCTTTCAACCATGTCATAAGGAAATCCATGGTTGATTATGGTCATAAACATAGTTCACTCAGGGCTTTCTTCTATTATGTCTTTTGTTGTCAGAAGATCATCATCCTTTAGGTCTTCTTGTTCTTTGTTAGTCACCTCTTCAGTTAGTTTTTGCCATTCAACATCGCTTTTAGCTTCATCAAGAGTTGCTTTCTTTGATGTTAAGACACTCATAGAAGGAGTGTGCTCTGATGATGTATGCCTTGACCTTTTAGGAGAATCTTCAATATTGATAACTTGATTCTTTGTGTAACTCAAATACTTCCTCTTCCTTCGGTATAAGATCAGAGGCTTCAAAGATTCAGCAGGTTTCTTTAGTTGATGTGATTCAAGAGACATATTTTCATCTTTAGCTGATCAATCTCTCTTCTTTTCTTCTTAATTAAGCTGATTGATCATAGAGAGAGTCATTCATTTGATTGACCTTCAGCCTTAGCTTCTCATTTTCACTCTTCTCAGCCTTACTGATTCTTTGAGCCCAGACTCTTGTTGAAGTAAGGCATCAATCACTTCATTATTGCACTGAGCATCTTTTCTTAAGCTTTTGATCCTTGCTTTCAGCTGCATCAGTAGATCATTCTTTCTTTTCTGATATTATCCCTTTAAGCTCTTAATCCTTCGCTTTTTGAAGTTAGACTTCACTACAAACTTGTTGTACTCAACAACCAGGTAAATTAGGATGTCATTATCACTAACGTCATCTTCATCATAGGCAATCACTTCCTCATACTTATCTTGTTCTTGTTGTTGATCAGCAATTTCATCTTTATGATCTTTAGTTTGAGCCAAAATTGCTGAACTGGGGCATTCATCTTTTGATTCATCATGCTCATCATGTTGTGGTTGTTGTTGCTGTTGATTGACAATTACTGGAGAAACTGGTTCAGTATCATTTGAATGGACAGGAGTTTTAGTCTTGGATAATGATAATTGAACAATACTGGCTTGAGAGATAGTGTTTTGACTGGCTGAGGGAGATTATGGAGAGTGAACAAAGTGAGTGGGTGAGATGGGTTGAGAATTTTGATTTGTAGGAGAAGGGGGTTGTGGAGATTGATGTTGTTGCTGAATAGGTGATAGAATTGGTGAGTGTCTGGCTTGAATAGAGTTGGTTGAAGAGTCGTCCTGTTGATCTTCCATACAAGCTCTTGGGGAATATTAGCATTAGTATCTATTACATGAGCAAACATGGGCATGTCTTCACCTTCATACTTCCCAGATATTTTATTCAGAATAGATCTACCTAGGTGTGCTTGAACAACACATCACCATCTATAGTAGTCCCAGGAAGATCAGCATTGATGATCAGTTGCAGAAACCTTGGAAACATATACATTTTGTCAGCATTCTGTACTTTGATCTGATCACATAAGCAGTTGAAGATATACTTTGAGTAATTGTAGGTTCCTCCCTCAAAGACACAAATAATGCCTAAAGAGATATGCATTGAAAATCTATCAAGTCCAGATTTCCTGTTTGAGATGCACTTAAGATAAGTGTGGCATAGAAATCTGTATGGCTTGTAGACTCTTCCTTTCTTGATTTCTCCCTTCTCAAACTCACCATCATATCCCATCAGAAGAAAGACTTTCTCTATGTACTCATTATCGAATACATCAGGGTGACCTGCTTCTACATCTCCCAACTCAAGAACCCTTCTTATTGTCTGTTCATCTACTCTCAGTCTTTGATTCTTCACATCAGCCATAATAACTTGATCATCTTCTTCTATTTGGGTGGAGTTCCATAAATCAGTTATATGCGATTGATGAATCACAAGCTCTGCTGATAAGGCATAGAACAACCTGGATCTTCTTAGATATCAGATAATGTCTTGACACCCTTCTAAGACAGGGTCGTCATGGTTTAAGAAAGCACACATATTATGCTCTCTCACAAATTGATTATCCATATGCTCACAAGAATAAAGAAGATTGCGTTAGAATCACATTATGGACATGAGAATACGAACTTTTGTGACATTGTACAAGAATCAAACGGTTTGTTATTGAACAATACGACATGTTTTACCTTGAACACAATGATTTGAGAGCAGAAATATATGTTTGTTTGATGTTTTGATTTGGTAATTTTTGAATGTTATAGAAGGGGGAAAATTTTGTTGAGTGCATGTTTTTCTAGGTTTAAAAAAGTGAATTGAAAAAGCAAATAATAAGTTTTGAAGTCAAAGAACATCATTTATACTTTCTCAGACACATTATTTTATTTATTTAATAAAGTGGGACCCTCAACAATTTTTCTATTCTAAGTTCTTCCATAGATGATCTACGGATTTCATAATCATCTGCGGATGTTTTAACAACTTCTACTGATGATGTATAACTTAAATTTGCATAGGTTACCAAGCTATGAAATTAAATTATATTGGTTGATCTTTGCTCATCCGTAGTTTACCAATCAACGGATAAACATTTATATTTTCCACATTGTACCTTCTGCTGATGCTTAAGATGGCACTATAGCATCTACTGATGCTTATAGAACACTTGTGATGAAAAGGTTATTTTGTTGTATGGTCCATGTCCACTGCTTAGAACCATTTATTGCTTTTGGACCTTGTTGACTTTGTATTCATGACATTGAGCACAAGAAAGTTTAAACGACTTTAAAAACTTCATGTATCAAGGAGCTAAGTTGGTGCTCAGATTCCAATTCCTTCAAATTGATAATGAAATAGACAAAGCGGCTGATTGATAAACTTATTTTCATGAGTTCTACTCCCCCTAAATTTGTGATTACCGATGACAGTATGCATTTATCATAAATTTCTAAGAAGAATATCGTGAGTGTTATTTAACTGTATGATGATGCTCTGACATGTATACACATATGATGGATCATACTATAACACTAGGCCTCTTCCTGATGAGTTATTTTGTTGAATTGAAACCTGAACATAGTTCTATTTGCAAGTGTATTGT
Source organism: Flaveria trinervia (assembly GCA_025506515.1). Lineage (NCBI taxonomy): Eukaryota > Viridiplantae > Streptophyta > Magnoliopsida > Asterales > Asteraceae > Flaveria > Flaveria trinervia. The sequence goes on along the minus strand of CM046453.1, from coordinate 25,408,796 downwards.
CCACTTAAATCCATACAAGAGCTATTGTATCAACTAGGCATGCGGTTTATCATGTTTTCATATTGATTAGGAAATAACTGTTATGTGCTTCACATTCATTTACGAAGATTTTGTCCTCCCTTTGCAAGTCAAAGCATCACTTTTTTCACACTTAATAACTATGTACTTTAAGTTATAAGTTCTATCCTGAGATGCATTTGACATCTCATTAATGCATTGATATAAAAGCTATAGATAAATGTACAATTGATCATACAGGACTCTTTTGAGAGCTTAGATATGATCATCATCAGGTCACTAGGTCTTTACCCACGTAAACCAGAGGTGCCTTTAACCCAGGCCTTTGTTTACACAAAACAGAGGGATGATGAGGATCATGATCTTTTCACCTTTGATAACTGATATACAGTATGGTGATCATACACCCAGGTATTTGTTTACACAAAACAGAGGGTGTATGATTTGCAAAGATAGATATTATAAAGTGTCGGTAGATAGTGTGCTTAGATGAGTGATTTGATCACATCAGAATAAGACTCACTTTGTATCCTCAAAATGAAGTTTCCCATAAAAAATCATTTTGAATTATGTTTGGCATGCACTTAGTGTAGTTTCCACTCAAGATGAACCTACTCACATCTCAAAAAACTTGCTTAGATTTAATGATATTTAAGAATTCAGGAATAAGCAAAGATATAGTGTACTATCATTTCCCATGCATATGTCATGCTGAAGCAGCATTAGACATAGTATTTTGTTTGTTCAAATTGATTAATCTCAGTTAATCATGCCCAGAGACTTAATTAGAAAATTAAATATGACTGAATCAAAGGCTTTAGTGAATAAATCAGCAAGCTGATTTGTTGTATCCACTTTGACTAACTTAACCGTTTCTGAGCAATCTATCAGAAAATGATATCTTATTTCAATATGTTTTGTTTTACAATGTTGCATAGGATTAGCAGTTATAAACATAGCAATAGAATTGTCTATGAAAATTGAAGTTTGAAGGAAGTTGTAACCATAGTCAAGCAATTGGTTTTGCAACCAAAGGACTTGAGAACAACCAGCTGAAGCAGCTATGTACTGCCTTAGCTGTGGATACAAAGACATTGGTTTGTTTCTTGCACTACCATGGTACTAGTCTTGGTCCAATGAATTGACATTCACCGGTTATGGATTTTTTTTACTGTTACAACCACCATAGTCACTGTCTGTGTATGAGTAGAGTGTAAAGTCACCATCCTTTGGATACCAAAGACCAAGTCCTGGTTTCCTTTGAGATATCTAAATATCCTTTACACAGCATTCAGATGAGAGTCATTTGGATCAGATTGGTACCTAGCACACACACACACATCAAACATAATGTCAGGTCTATTGGTAGTTAGATACATAAGTGATCCTATCATTGATCTATATAATTTTTGATCAATAGATTCTCCTGAAGGATTAGGTATAATCTTATCAATTGTTGATGCTGGTGTTTTGCATGAGGATACATCAGCAAGATTGTATTTCTTCAAAATTTGATGTGTGTATTTTCTTGATTGATGAATATCCCATCTGATTTTTGATGAACTTGAAGACCAAGAAAGAAATTCATATCACCCATTGAACTTATCTTAATTCAGATTTCATCAGCTCTTCAAAATCTACACACAATCTCTTATTGGTTGATCCAAATATATTGTCATCACATATATTTAAACAACTAAGAGATCTTGATGTTCTTGTTTGAGAAGGAGTGTCTGATCAGTGGTTCCTCTTTTGTAGCCATGGTTGAGCAAGAAAGATGATAATGTTTCATACCACTTTCTTGGTGCTTGGTGAAGACCATACAAGGCTTTATCTAGCTTGTATACCCTATGTGGATAATGAGGATCTTTAAAACCAAGGGGTTGTGACACATAAACTTCCTCATTAATTTTCCTATATAGGAATGCAAACTTGACATCCATCTGATACACAGTGAACTTCTTATATGATTCATAAGCTAGGAACACTCTTATGGCTTCAATTCTTGCAACTGGTGCAAAAACTTCATCATTGTTTATTCCCTCTACTTGTGTGTATCCTTGTGCAATCAACCTTGCATTTTTTTCTTACAATGATCCCTCTATCATCAAGTTTTTTTTGTATAGCCCACCTCGTACCAATAGGATGTTGGCCTTCTGGTAAATCAACAACAGACCATACCTTTTGCTTTCTAAATTGTTGAAGCTCTTCTTGCATACTTCAATCCAGCTATTGTCCTTTGAAGAAGCAGTGGTGTTTGGAGGAACCACTTGAGAAAGAAAACAACTGAAAAGACAAAATGTTGGCAGTACCACTTTGACTTCTTGTAGTTCTCTTTGTAAGATCTCCAATGATGTTGTTGACTGGATAAGTCTTATTGATTCTTGTTGATGAGTTGATTCAACTGGAATAGATGATTCCAGATTAGTCATATCTATTGGTGCAGACTGATCCAAACCAGGTTGAGAGTGTAGGAAATAGTTAAACTGTTCAACATGTGGTGTTGAATGATATTCTGTAGCTTGATTATCAGTAGCATTATGATTGTCTTATACAAAAGCTATAGTGGTTTCTCCAGAATCAGTTTTCTCTTCTGTAGGAGTTATAGGAACTTCTCCCGAATCATTTATCTCTTCCGTAGGAGTTACAGGAACTTCTCCGGAATCATTTATCTCTTCCGTAGGAGTTACAACAGCTTCTCCGGATGATAAGTGATCATTTCCACATGCAGTGTCAGTATCCGCTGCTGAAGTGTTTCTACCTGAGGATGTGTGTATCCTTGGAGGATCAATAGATAATGTTACTTCATTCGTATGAGGTGGAACAAATGGATAACATACTTCATCAGATCCTATAGTGTTCAAATAATCATAGTTAAATGATTCAGTCAAAGCATCTATGTCAAACAACCATGATGAACCTTTAACTGATTTAGTGAATACAGATTCATCAAAGGATACATTAGGAGTTTCTTCCATAATGTTATGTTGTGGAATATAAATCCTATGAGATTTAGATGTTGAAGAATATCCAACAAAGAAACCAGCATAGGCTTTTTCTAAAAATTTTCCCAATGACTCTTTTATTTTTAAAACAAATACATGACACCCAAAAACTCTAAGATATCCTATGTATGGTTTTCTTTTAAAAATAGCTCATAGGGAGTTTTGTTGTGTTCGTTGAAAATTAATGCTCTGTTTTCAACATTGCATGCAGTATTCACTACCTCAGCCCAAAATGTGATGGGCAATTGTGAATCAGCTAGCATTGTTTTGGCTGCTTTCAGATGTAGAAGTAAAACCTTCTTCTGAATCAATTAAATGAGTACCTATCCTTGATTGACCCTCAGTGTGCAATCTTAAAGGTGCGTTCATATTAGACGTAGACGGTGTAGGGTTTAATACAGGATTATGTGATGTTGAAATAGGAACTGAAACAACGGGTGGTACAGTTGGGGGTATTTCCATGACAGACAAAGCACTATTTCTACCAGATATACGACTAGATAATGGGATTCTGCCAGAGAATGGGAATCTTCCAAAAACAGAGTTAAACATGATTTGTTTTGTTTTATAGATATATAATACTGGGGTTTTTTGAAATCTGTCTACACCCTGAAGAAGTCTGAATCTTAGACTCTGTATATCATATCTTACGCAAACCAACTATGAGAGGTCTCGTTGAATCATTTTTCAAGAAATATCAGCTGGTCACATACAGGCTAGATTATGTACAAAATTTAAAAAATAAAAGGTGTACGATAACCAATAGGATTTTTCAAAGCCATACCCAACGTTGAGATAAGAGACTCTAAAAAACAGCTCTCCCTTCCATAGGTAGGGAAGAAGAGACACAGTTATATATCTAAAGGATAAGACAAATGCGGGGGTACTTAAAAAATAAAAATTTCCAACTCTGCGCGTGACTCGCATTGGCAACTTTATCCCACCCTACATCAGCCGGTGTGTGTGAGCTTCGTTCCTTATAGCTATAGCTCTACACCGCCGCCGGCCGCTTTCGTTCCTCTACCGTATCCATTGATGGGATTTATTCTCGACTGGCGTATTGCGCACTCGGGCCAATCTACTACACGCTAATATTGGTCTTGTGGATTTAACTACAAAAATGGAAAGTGGTTGCCCATTTGATCGAGTCCATCCCTTGAAGTCGTACCCTCCCAGGATGCATGAGTCTTCCGCCGATTGACAGAAATGCCGATTAAGCAATTCTTCTCATCCCGATAAATGGAGTCACCTGTAATTCGATAGTTCCATTTTCTGCTGATGCAGGCCGATTGGGATCCCAACATTCAAACCACTGTCTTCATTCCTCACCCTCTTACCATACAAATCTATTCTAAGGTACCCGGAGGCAGGGGAAACAAAGGAGGTATTGATTGACCAACTTGAACAGATCCATAACCTGGTTCCACCTGTCCTGAATGAGTGAATTAAGGCGGGTATAGTCGAACTGGTTGATTCTAAGGTGGGTGATAAGCAGCTGTATCCGTATCAAGCCTACCATCTCTTCTCACGAAAGTCTTTCCATCCCGTCTCCTTTTGAAATCTCTGTGGCCCTGCTTCAAAGCCCATCTACACACTCCAGCTGCCTCCTTTTGAGCTAGTCAAGCAGGCAACACGGACTGAGACTCTCCCGCCCCTTCGACAGCAATTCCTGCACTTGACATCGGATCTCCTCATTCCTAATTGGGGATAAGCGAGAAGCCGCTTTGCAGGGTAGACTCACTCCTGCCTGCAACTCAATCTGCTTCTATATCCTCCTCTTATCTTAGGGGGTAATCAAGCTGGAAGAGTGTTGCAGAAAGATTTTCACTTCCCTTTTACAACATAGGAGGGAGGTGCCTCCTTCGTAAAAAAATTGCTTCAAGCATCCGACATCACCACTATTGCCTGCTCTCTCCTTCTTCGGCACTTCCTAGTCCAAAACATACCTCTTGATCCATCTAAATCATAGCCTTGTTGATCCAATGGCCAATAAATAGCACTTTAGTCTGAGTACCCTTTCACGTACAACCTCTATTCCTGCTACACCCGGAGCACTGTACTCAGGGTTCCAAACCTCCAATGAGTGACTATAAACGATTATGTCATCAAGGTTTTCCTGGTCAAGGTAAGGCTTTGAGTTATCCATTTAAGTGAAGAACAAGACCAATGAGAGTTCTAGTTCTTCTTTCAGCCACTCCATCTTGTTATGGAGTTTGGTGCACTGAATTGCCTTGCAATACCTTTGCTCCTGCAAAATGAATCCAGTTCAAAATTAACAAATTCAGTACCATTGTCACTCCTAAAAATTTAAATTTTGTACCAAGTTGATTCTCAATCTTGATCACAAAGTCCGTTAATGTTTCTGATGTTTCACTCTTTTATTTTAAGAAAAAGACCCATGTAAATCTAGTGAAATCATCAACTATTACCAAATAGTATTGCCTTTTTCAATGCTCATCACATTGGTAGGACCAAACAGATCCATGTGAGGCAATTTGAGAGGTGTAGTATTAGTAATGATAATTTTGGATTCATATGACACCCTATGTTGTTTTCCTTTGTAACAAGAAGAACAGTTAGTTGAGCAATGAAACTCTTTCTTTGGTAAACCAATGACTAGGTCATTTATCACCAATTTGTTCATGTTCTTCATGTTAGAGTAGACAAGCCGTCTGTGCCATAATTGAGAAATATCTTCTGATAACTTAGATAGAAGGCATGTTTCATGTTTTATGAGGGAGGGGTTGTTCATGTCGAAAACATAAGTGTTTCTTTTTCTTGATGCTTTGAGAAGGACCCAATCTTCTGGAATAGTAAAACTTGGCTTAAGAATGTAATAGTTAGCATTATCAAACAATGTGGTATAATTTTGATAAAAAAATTGAGATAAACTTAGTAAATTATATTGTAAATTTTCACAATAATTTACTTTCTCAAACTTGAGTACACCATTTGTAACCATTCCTTCACCAACAATTTTACCTCCCTTTTTTCTCCCCACCAAATGCCACATAAGAAGCATTTTTATGTTTGAAGTCATGGAGAAGTGAACAATTTCCTGTCATATGCCTAGAACAACCACTGTCAACATACCACTTGTTATCAGCTCTCCAATATTGTTCTTGCATTAAGAAATAAATCAGTTAGAATTGACAACCCAAGCTTTAATCATTTTGGGTTTGTTAGCAGTGTCTAAAATAGTAACTCCTTCATGAATAAGTCTTGAAGTTTTAGTTTTAGTTTTGCTTGATTCATTCTGAGTTGTTTCAGATGAGAATGATCTGTTGAAAGGATGTTCATGAACTAGGTTCTTGTATCCCATTTCTTCTTGATTCAACTTAATTTTGTTCATTTCAGGTTTTGGATTTGATAATGAAACTTCATGATTAAATGTCTCACAATCTTTTGTTTTTGAATGACGTATAAGAATTCTCGTTTCAAAGTTATCAAAGAATACATCATCATCCTTTGTTCCCTTATCAGTCAAATCTACCCTTTTGTGAGGTGCATTTGATTGCTTGAAAATTGATCTTTTCTTTGATGGATGATCACTTGTGGATGTTTTTCCTTTGATTTTGACTTTGATTTTGTTCAGACTTCTTTAGTTTAGAACCCTTTTCACAATCAGTAGATTGAATGTCTGATTCAGACTTATCTGATTCTTTCTTTTTTGTGCCTTTTGTCTTGTTCTTTTTGTTAAAATAACATTCCTGAGTGGAATGATTATTTTTGTTGCAGATAGCACAATGTTTGTTAAAGTAGCAGTCAGCAGTCATGTGATTGTTCATATTGCAAATACTTCTCATCTAATCTTTCTTAGAATCATTATTTTCTTATGATTTTCCAACTTTTGAGGCTTTTCATCCTTCTTCAGCTTTGTAGTAGATTCTTTCTTTTCCACTTTATGCAACTTTTGTTTGTGTTGCTGAATTCCTCTTCCGTAGATCATCTACCAATCAACATTAAGTTCTACTGAATACTTTTTCTCTTCCGTAGATATGATATTGAAGAAAGGTTCTTCATCCACAGATGATCGGCTGATGCCTTCTTCTTTTCTTTTTCCACTGATGACTTGTGCCTTTTCTCAGTAATGACACACTTCTCATTCCTTAATTGGAAGAATTTTGTTGTTGAGATAGCTCTTGAAAACCTTCATTTAATTGAGCTATTCTCTTGCAGATGGTCTTCAGCATGTTTCTTTGTTTAGGAGGGTATGTCAGCTTTGTTTCTTCAAGCACTTTTGGAATTTTTGTTTCAAAAGCAATATTTTTACCCTTGTTGACAAGATCATCATCATGTTCATCATAATCATCCAAGTCATCCCACTCATCAAAGTCAAATTCTGAATTCATTTGATTAATCTTTTCTGATTTAAAAGAATCAGTTTCATTCACCTCAGATTTATTATCAATGTTTGGTTGATTAAAGCTAGTTCCTATATTAGTGCTTGGCACAAAATGTTTTGACAAATTATTTGTCAATTATTCAGGCAAAGGAACATAGTTATTGTTAACAGGACGTGCTACAACATTATAACCCAATCCAGACCTATTCTTTAATTCAATATGAGAATTTAGTAATTTCATATTGCTGAGATGAGAGCTGAAACTTCTGAAGTTTCACTTCAGTTGATGCATGATAACTATGGATTTGGTTAAGGAAGTGGTCAGATGCTCAACTTGTGCTTTCAAACTGTAATTTTCAAAAACAATTTTGTCTAAATCCTTTTCTAAAGAGTTAATTTTAATTTGATATAACTTATGTTCTCTTACATGAGATTCATTCAAAAGAATTGTTTCTTTAACTATATCAGCTAATTGTTGAGCATGGACTCTGTATCTTTCTACTTCCTCAACACATATTGATGAAAATAACTTGTCTCTTACCTCACTTGCCATGGGTGGAACTTTGTTTTTGATGTGGGCCATTAGAGCTTGATGTTCTTCTAAGACTTCCTTCTTATACAAACTCCAGTCACATGTTCCATCTTGAAGAATGATCAACCCAGATTCTTTTGAGCTGCTGGTTCCTGCTGGGGTATTGGTGGCTAGTGGGGATGAGTTGGCCAGTTAGGATTGTCTGAAGAATCTTTGACTTGGTGGAGGTTGGTTAGCCTGATGATTCTGATGTTGAGCTGAGTTAGAATTTTGTTGGTTTCATTCCCTTGAAAAGTGTCCATAGAGATTGCACTTGAAGCATCTAACATTTGACTTATCAACTCCAATTCGTGATGATTTACTTGCAACTGTCAAATTCTTTTGTTTCTTCGTAGATATTGTTTGGCTCTATAGGCAATCATTGCCATTTGCCATTGAAGATCCATCTCCTGCACTACATCCGGAGGCAGTTCTCTATTTCTTGTTGACACATGATAGAAGTGGGCAATGAACTTCCTAGGTAAGCTTGAAAGCTTGAACTGAAAGCTAGATAGTTACTTTTTGCTTTTCAAAGTCTAGAATGACAGTGATAGACTTTGATTGATTGTTAGTTGATGGCTTTTCGCATGATTTTGTCTAAATCCTTTTCTAAAGAGTTAATTTTAATTTGATATAACTTATGTTCTCTTACATGAGATTCATTCAAAAGAATTGTTTCTTTAACTATATCAGCTAATTGTTGAGCATGGACTCTATATCTTTCTACTTCCTCAACACATATTGATGAAAATAACTTGTCTCTTACCTCACTTGCCATGGGTGGAACTTTGTTTTCGATGTGGGCCATTAGAGCTTGATCTTCTTCTAAGACTTCCTTCTTATACAAACTCCAGTCACATGTTCCATCTTGAAGAATGATCAACCCAGATTCTTTTGAGCTGCTGGTTCCTGCTGGGGTATTGGTGGCTAGTGGGGATGAGTTGGCCAGTTAGGATTGTCTGAAGAATCTTTGACTTGGTGGAGGTTGGTTAGCCTGATGATTCTGATGTTGAGCTGAGTTAGAATTTTGTTGGTTTTTCATTCCCTTGAAAAGTGTCCATAGAGATTGCACTTGAAGCATCTAACATTTGACTTATCAACTCCAATTCTTGATGATTTACTTGCAACTGTCAAATTCTTGTTTCTTCGTAGATATTGTTTGGCTCTATAGGCAATCATTGCCATTTGCCATTGAAGATCCATCTCCTGCACTACATCCGGAGGCATTTCTTCTATTTCTTGTTGACACATGATAGAAGTGGGCAATGAACTTCCTAGGTAAGCTTGAAAGCTTGAACTGAAAGCTAGATAGTTACTTTTTGCTTTTCAAAGTCTAGAATGACAGTGATAGACTTTGATTGATTGTTAGTTGATGGCTTTTCGCATGATTTTGTCTAAATCCTTTTCTAAAGAGTTAATTTTATTTGATATAACTTGTGTTCTCTTACATGAGATTCATTCAAAAGAATTGTTTCTTTAACTATATCAGCTAATTGTTGAGCATGGACTCTATATCTTTCTACTTCCTCAACACATATTGATGAAAATACTTGTCTCTCTCTTACCTCACTTGCCATGGGTGGAACTTTGTTTTCGATGTGGGCCATTAGAGCTTGATCTTCTTCTAAGACTTCCTTCTTATACAAACTCCAGTCACATGTTCCATCTTGAAGAATGATCAACCCAGATTCTTTTGAGCTGCTGGTTCCTGCTGGGGTATTGGTGGCTAGTGGGGATGAGTTGGCCAGTTAGGATTGTCTGAAGAATCTTTGACTTGGTGGAGGTTGGTTAGCCTGATGATTCTGATGTTGAGCTGAGTTAGAATTTTGTTGGTTTCATTCCCTTGAAAAGTGTCCATAGAGATTGCACTTGAAGCATCTAACATTTGACTTATCAACTCCAATTCGTGATGATTTACTTGCAACTATCAAATTCTTGTTTCTTCGTAGATATTGTTTGGATCTATAGGCAATCATTGCCATTTGCCATTGAAGATCCATCTCCTGCACTACATCCGGAGGCAGTTCTTCTATTTCTTGTTGACACATGATAGAAGTGGGCAATGAACTTCCTAGGTAAGCTTGAAAGCTTGAACTGAAAGCTAGATAGTTACTTTTTGCTTTTCAAAGTCTAGAATGACAGTGATAAACTTTGATTGATTGTTAGTTGATGGCTTTTCGCATGATTTTGTCTAAATCCTTTTCTAAAGAGTTAATTTTAATTTGATATAACTTATGTTCTCTTACATGAGATTCATTCAAAAGAATTGTTTCTTTAACTATATCAGCTAATTGTTGAGCATGGACTCTATATCTTTCTACTTCCTCAACACATATTGATGAAAATAACTTGTCTCTTACCTCACTTGCCATGGGTGGAACTTTGTTTTCGATGTGGGCCATTAGAGCTTGATCTTCTTCTAAGACTTCCTTCTTATACAAACTCCAGTCACATGTTCCATCTTGAAGAATGATCAACCCAGATTCTTTTGAGCTGCTGGTTCCTGCTGGGGTATTGGTGGCTAGTGGGGATGAGTTGGCCAGTTAGGATTGTCTGAAGAATCTTTGACTTGGTGGAGGTTGGTTAGCCTGATGATTCTGATGTTGAGCTGAGTTAGAATTTTGTTGGTTTCATTCCCTTGAAAAGTGTCCATAGAGATTGCACTTGAAGCATCTAACATTTGACTTATCAACTCCAATTCTTGATGATTTACTTGCAACTGTCAAATTCTTGTTTCTTCGTAGATATTGTTTGGCTCTATAGGCAATCATTGCCATTTGCCATTGAAGATCCATCTCCTGCACTACATCCGGAGGCAGTTCTTCTATTTCTTGTTGACACATGATAGAAGTGGGCAATGAACTTCCTAGGTAAGCTTGAAAGCTTGAACTGAAAGCTAGATAGTTACCTTATGCTTTTCAAAGTCTAGAATGACAGTGATAGACTTTGATTGATTGTTAGTTGATGGCTTTTCGCATGATTTTATCTAAATCCTTTTCTAAAGAGTTAATTTTAATTTGATATAACTTATGTTCTCTTACATGAGATTCATTCAAAAGAATTGTTTCTTTAACTATATCAGCTAATTGTTGAGCATGGACTCTATATCTTTCTACTTCCTCAACACATATTGATGAAAATAACTTGTCTCTTACCTCACTTGCCATGGGTGGAACTTTGTTTTCGATGTGGGCCATTAGAGCTTGATCTTCTTCTAAGACTTCCTTCTTATACAAACTCCAGTCACATGTTCCATCTTGAAGAATGATCAACCCAGATTCTTTTGAGCTGCTGGTTCCTGCTGGGATTGGTGGCTAGTGGGGATGAGTTGGCCAGTTAGGATTGTCTGAAAAATCATTGACTTGGTGGAGGTGGTTAGCCTGATGATTCTGATGTTGAGCTGAGTTAGAATTTTGTTGGTTTCATTCCCTTGAAATGTGTCCATAGATATTGCACTTGAAGCATCTAACATTTGACTTATCAACTCCAATTCGTGATGATTTACTTGCAACTGTCAAATTCTTGTTTCTTCGTAGATATTGTTTGGCTCTATAGGCAATCATTGCCATTTGCCATTGAAGATTCATCTCCTGCACTACATCCGGAGGCAGTTCTTCTATTCTTGTTGACACATGATAGAAGTGGGCAATGAACTTCCTAGGTAAGCTTGAAAGCTTGAACTGAAAGCTAGATAGTTACTTTTTGCTTTTCAAAGTCTAGAATGACAGTGATAGACTTTTTGCTTTTCAAAGTCTAGAATGACAGTGATAGACTTTGATTGATTGTTAGATATGGTGATACATGAGTTCTTACACTCTTGTTTCTTGATTTCTCATCCATTTCAAGTGCCTCAACTTTAGCCACTAGAGTATCTAGTCCGACTACTTTGAGATCTATGGTGTTCTTGAACATGGATACAGTTTGCTTCCAACTTTCTGGTAAAGTATGGAGCATTTTCTTGTTTAGTTCCTCATTTGTGTATTTCAACTACAGAATGTTTATTTCTGTAACAAGTTGCATAAACCTATGGAGTTATTGAGGAATTGATTCATCCCCAATATGATGAAACTTTTCATATTGTGAACGTAGGGTGTCCTTCCTAATGCTTCGGATTTCATCACTCCCTTCACAGAGTGTATGAAGAATCTTCCACAAGGAATTTGCTATTTTATAATTTTCCTATCTGATCAATAGTTCTTCTGGTAAAGCCATACTAAGCAAGCTGTATGCTTTGATATCAACTTTAACCTTCTTAATATCATGAGGTGATAAATCTTTCTTGCTTATGGGTTGGTTATTATCATTATAATCCGGCTCGAGGGTGGGTGGAATATAAGGACCTTCTGTTATGGAAACCCATAAGTCAGAATCTGTATAGTTTACATGATTCCTGAACTTGATTTTCTAGGATTTGAAATCTGCTTTAGTTTCCAACTTTGGCGGTTAATAAGATGATCCACCAAAGTTGCTCATGATTAGTTAAGATGAAAGATATGAACTAAAGAATTTGTTCAAGGGATATGAACAAGTTGTTGATTTCATCAATAACTAAGATCTGCTATTCAGTTGGTTTGAATATAGATCCAAGTTAAATGATAGATTAAATATCACACACACTTTTGCTTAAAAAATTGATTCAATCAGTAAAAACTGATAAATGTAAAGATTCAAGAACAATTAAACACAACTAACACTGATTGATCAATGAGCACTTGGCTCTGATAGCACATGTGAATCCAAGGATCCCAATGAGGAATTATCAGCGTTAGTTGATGTTAAGTCAACGTTTGCGGAATCAACGTTGGCTTGGTTTAGTTGTTCGAATTAAATGTTTATCGATATCAATAAATATTCAAATTGATGAAATACTACTAATAAACTGTTTAAATCAAATGTATTTCATTAGAAACACGTTAATGATTACAAATAACTAAGAATGAATGATATTGAATTTGATGTGACGGCTGCTAGGGTTTGGTGGTGTGATGTGTTTCTGTTGTGGAATTGTCGTATTGCTGTTGCTGTCCTTTGATTTGAAACCTAGGATCCAAATATATAGAAAATGATGTTTCTGTTAAGGAAACATCGGATCTCTTGGGATTTGAATTGTTTCAGTTAAGGAATCTCTGGATTTCTTGGGATTCGTATAACTGACTTGTTGACTTCTAACACTTGTATTGTTTGAGTGCAAGTGTTTGGACTTTACAGGAGTATTGTTTTCCGTAGTTGGTTGTTTTTCCGAAGCAAACTGTTCTTCCACATGAATTTTGTTCTTCCGCAGCAAACTGTTCTTCCGCATGAATTTTGTTCTTCCGCAGCAAACTGTTTCTTTTGAAGCAATTGTTCTTCCACAGGAATCTTGTTCTTCCGTAGCAAAGTGTTTCTTCCGAAGCAATTGTTCTTCCGCAGGAATCTTGTTCTTCCGCAAGAATCTTCACTTGGAATTCTAACTTATATCTAGTTGATGGTTCATACGCAGATGATCTTCGGATGCTTGTTACTTGTAAGAAACATATCTACGGAAGAATAAAATGTTCATCCGTAGATGTTTCTTACACTTAATCAATTTCACAAATTGATTAAGTATATTGTATGTACCTGCAAACATAGATAAATCAACACACTTATATATGAGTTAACCTATACATTTAATGCATAGACAATAATGAATTACAACCATTCATTATAGATATTAATTCAAGTACTAAGCCTATACAAAATGGACTAGATCTACTCATCCTAGACCTAATATTAATCCATAGGGATCCAAGCACTTTGATTTCTTTCATAATATTAAGAATGATGATTTATTTATTGTTGAAAATGGTGTTGTTTCTTGCTTTTCAAATTGCCTAACATGAGATTAGAAAGATGGATTGGACTAGATTAGTCTTGGTACCACCATAATGTGTGTTTTTGTGAAGAGTCAGGACGTATTTTGTAGAGAGAGTATAAATGAGGGGATATGGAACCAAAAGCTTATGGATTCCATTTAATAGAAGCTATATAGCAGCTAGAAAAGATATGCTCAAAAGTTTCATCTACTTCTCCCCATAATCTACAAGTTCGGGACCCAACATGGATGTTTCTCCTTACTAGGGCAGTTGGTGATAGTAATTGATTCAAGTGTGCACATCAACCAAAGATGTTATTTTTAGATGGAGCCATTTATTCCAATCAAACCATTTATCCATGTAGTTAGCTCAAATTCAAAGATGCTTTTTGACCAATTTGACCAAGGAAATCCCAATAGAATTAGCACTCCATACCACCCCATACCCATGTGTCTTGGGATGTGGATAGTGAGAATTTACTGAAAATGATTCAGGAAGTGCAGGATCGTTAAAGGGCTAGTTACAACACAACAACACAAAGAGGAGATTAACTAACTTTAATCAAACAGTAAACTAGATTAACCAAGATAAGATAATAAGTACACAAGTAATGCAGGAGACAGAACACAAAGAACACAAGTGTTTGGTTTTCAAGAGTGTAGTATATTGCCTTCTCTATGTTCTATTACAAGTGTTACAAAGCATATTCGAAAGATACAAGAACATGAGATACTTATACTACATCCTACAACCGGCTATACTTTGAAAGCCAACTGGATACAATTGACTAGACACAAACAAAATCAATTGTAGAGTCAAAAGGCAGATTGCCTTTTGACTTGTGACTATGACATGCCATAGCTCACATCCTTATCTATTACAAAAAGGATAAAGTTACAGACTCAAGACCTCAATATAAACTTACCAAAAGCATGGACCTTTTCACACCAAACCATGTAAGTTGGTGACTTGCAGAGGCACAGCGGAAAGGTGTCCAGCTTTATGGAATAGTACATAAGATAAAGCATGTTACTAAAAGTCTACAGAAGAAATCTGTCTTCATGAACTTGAAGCTTCGGAAGACTTTGTCTTTGAGGCTTCGAAAGACTTCATGTTTGGCTTCGGAAGATATTTGTCTTGGCTTCAGAAGATTTCACACTTAGAGTATTTCCTGTTTCATGTGTGAAACTTCCTAAGCTTCTTCTTTAATGCACTTGTGCAGCATGCATGAAAGACTAAAGATGTTTAGGTTGCATCAGCCTCTTCATTAATCTCTACAGGAAGAACGGAGTTGATCAACTTTAGCCAGTGAATGTGGGAACTTAGTGCCAGCACCAATATAATTTATTAACTCATTAATCCTCATTGTCTTGTCGGCTATAGTGCAATCTTTGTAAGCTTACAAATCATACAACTATGGATATTTTTAGGAAAGAGGAAGGTCACAGACCCATGCATCAACCAACAATTTGATTTATTTTAAATCTCCACATCTTACATGAATCATGTTGTGAGGATAAAAGTAATAAGATGATATCAAGTAACTTACTTTAGAAATGTTAGACCATTCACCCGAGAGACCCCACCTTAAAGGAATGAAGGAAATTCTCCTTGATTGCAAGTGCAACGCAGTTATGATTCGTTTCCAAAGACTTCCTTTATCCATTTTAAACCACCAACCATTTCGTTAAAAGAGCAATGTTTGATTCTTTAAGCAATCCAAGACCAAGTCCACCTCATTGTTTTGGAGCAATGACCTACTCCCATAGCACCTAATTTATTTTAGAGTAAATTACACTTTTCGTCCTTTAAGTTTGTAGCAAATTTCAGGTTTTGTACTTAAACAAAGAAATATATAGTAAACATCCCTTACATTTAAAAAAGCTTACACTTTCATCCATTCCTCTAACAAACGTTAAATTTGTTGTTAAGTTCAATCATGTGACTTGCACATGAGGGAAATATGGTCTTTTTACTAATTTGATTTAAAAAGTTCATAAAAAAGGATAAAGCACATCTCATCTATCTCCTATCCTAAACCCTAACTAAACACCACCCATCCAGTCCACAGCCAAGCATCTCCTATCCCACCAATCAACAAGCACCACCTATCCCACTGACCATCAAACACCACCCATACCAGCCACCGCCAAGCACCACCCATCCCGCCCACCGTCGAGCACCACCCATCGTCACCTCTATCACCGACCACCACCACCACCACCTCCATCAAACCCCAAACTACCCGACCTCACCTCTATTAAAACCTATCATGCATCCACCAAACACTATCGTCGTTACCTCCATCAACACCCAACCTACAAGCATAACGACTACCACAACAATTATCATCCAACCTGCAACCAACCAACCACCACCATTGTCACCTCCATCATCATGAGATAGGGCATATATATGAGATATAGAAGGAGAGAGAGAGACATCGAGAGAGGGGAAATTGCAATAGTGAGCGGTGATGGTGCCGCAGATCACGTAAAAACAAACATGAAGTTTCAAGGTGATTCCTTTAGGTGGTATTAGAGTGTTGGCTGACTTCATTCACTGATTTTTTATCCTCTCAATTAATATAATGAGCTGTACTGTTCATTAGCTTCAAAAACATCCACATTGAGCATAATACTACACATGAACACTCTTTTACATTTCTATTCATTAAATAGTTCAAAAACATGTCTTAATAGACTGTTTTGGTTCTTATTCAAGAAGAAATCATGTTATTGTTGGTAAAAAAACTATCAAAATTATTCATAAACAGTTTTTAAATAAACTCATTAAAAATCTCACAAAATCAAGTCACTTTTAAAGAGATTTTGCATAAAACAGAACACGATTATGTTCTATTAACTTTCCTTATTCAAACACTATTTTGTTTGATTTCAACTCATAAATTGTGTCATAACATCATATTCGAGCATTTTTAAGCTCGAATCGGTCACAAAAACATCATCAAACTGACCTTAGTCGTCGATTTTCACCCAAAGTTGCTCGACCGCAACTGTTCTAAAATAAATGCTAGTTCATCATCATCGTATCTTCAAAATCTCTGGCGATTTTGTTGATATTAACATTAAACAAGTGAAGAAACCGTTCGTCATTCAAATTTTTACAAAAAAGCATTAAAAGCATCTTTTTTATCCGAATAGCCGAAACATTTATTGTGTTTCAAAGTTTATTAGGCTTTTGACTTTCATTGACCAAAATTTAAAGGGTTTTGACCGAATAATCCTTATTTAAAATTTTACCTTTTTTTACCAGCTCATTTAAAGGTCTTTGACTGTTGTTGACTAACATTACCTAGGAAACAATTAATGAAATTAGTTGTTAAACTAATTGATTAATTTAATGTATTTGGTTATTTTAAGTCTTAAAAATCAATCAAACAAATCCTAGTTTATAAAAGTTGGACTTGGACTAATACCACTTTAGGATAAATTAATTTAGCACCAAGCTAAAAAAGTAATCAAATTAACTTAAATCGTTAAGTTAAGCAAACATTAACATGCCTTACAAGGTTTCGGGGTCAAATGTGGTCTTAAACCACCATGTTTTAAAAACAAAGTACTCTTGAAACAATGGAAGACCATGTTTAGAAATTAGATTATCTTCTAGGACCTTAATCTATGGACTTGAATAACTGAGTAAGTATACATTCCATTTGCTTTGGGTCTTGATTACAACACACAAAATCCATTTAGCCTAAAAAGTGAGCTGGTGATGCCTTGAAGAAATTTAAAACATATATGAAAGCATACATATCCGAGCAATGACTCTTCCTTTTGAAATTCTAACCAAGGTAGAAAACTTTAAAACAACCAATGAACTTTGGAATGCTTTTCACACCACGTGTTAAGGAAGTGATGAAATTAGAGGAATCAAAAAGGAGAAATTAAGAGCACAATATGATTCATTTATCACATCCAAGGTGAATCGATACCACAACAACTCTATAGATTTGTATAATTAGTCAATGAAATGATCGTATATGGACTTAAGTATGAATCAATGGAGATCAATAAGAAAATGCGTCACACATTACTAGAGAGCTAGACATAGTTTCTTTAATGACAGAAACACTTGATCTTGAAGATATATCATTAGATGCTTTATTTGCTAAAATGGAGGCATTAGAACATGAGGAAAGATCAAGAAACAACAACACTATGAGGCATGTTGAATCATACAAATTCAAGGAGATGCAATCAATAGCCAGTGCATTCTTAACATGCACTAGGAGGATAAAGATGAAGAATTTCTTGACTCAAGTAAAACATTGTTCTTCAAGCTCTAGAATCATCCAAACAAATACAAAAGTCAAAGAAGACTACTTTTCATGCTTCCCTTGAAGTAACACCTTAAACCAAACATCAGTACCAACATTAACATCAAAATCAACAAGAATCAAGTTCCAACAAATAGAAACATTTACAAAATCAAAACATCCACAAGTTTGACAAACAAATGGATGCCCTCACCATTAATCTTCAAAGTGAAGAACAAAAGGCAACTTTTGTAGCATTTTCAACAGGTTTTAAACCAGACCTTAGTGCAAACTTCACACCATGACACATCATTAAACAATATTTGGATGAACTTCCACCAGACATGGTAGAAGAAATGGATGTTCAATGGTCCATGGCTAGGATTTTCTATAGATCCAAGAGATTTCTTAAAAGAAATATGGGTCTAACCATGGATAAGAAGACTAAAATTGGTTTTGACAAATCAAAGGTGAGGTGCTACGACAGTCAGTTTTATGGACACTTTTTAAGAGAATGTCAACAACCAAGAACATAAAGAGACAATCAACAACTACAATCATCAAGTGGATATTAATCAAACAGACAAATTCCACCACCAATTAGAATACCATATGCTCTAACACAACCTCAAATCACTCACTTCAATCGTAGTTAACATCATATATCATAAGCAATGATCATCAAACATGATGATGAGTGTGATTGGAGCATGTATGAAGCAGAGATCAATCTTCGTATCATGCCCTCATGGCGCAACTTGAAGAAAAACTCCCTGAGATCCCAAAGGAAGTTAGAAAGAATCCTTGTACTCAAGCATTGCATTCATGAAGTTACAAGATATAGAGAGCATGCTGATCAACTTTCTTGAAAAGTGATTGAAACAACAATTTTAAATGATAGTCTCAAAACTGAAAAAAAACAATATGAAATTAATATTCTATCATATGAAAATGATTTAGACAAGCTGTTGTTTGAAAAAATCATCCTCATGGCACAAGTTAAGCAACTCTTTGAATCCTTAACTCAATAAAAAATAACACAGGTTGAAACATAAGTCAAACTTCAAAAGATTCAAGTAAGCAATCAAAATTAAAAAAAAAAACTTCCTGCTTAGTAAAGGGCTTTTAAAGACCATTCAAGAATTGGGTATAAAAAATTTAACCCACCATACAATAAAAGCTATGTGCCATTGCTTGAATAAATGACAAACAAGCATTAGGATTCACTTGATCCTCATGATAGAACTGATGCCTTAAAACCTACATCATTATCATCAAAGTCACCTTTAATCAAGTTTGTTAAAAGTCAAATTTCACCTCAAATTAGATTAACAAGCTTTTACAAATGTCAAAACAATAAATTTGATATACATACAACTAATAATGATGATGAGGATCTTTTATATGATGAAATCGATGAGCCATTCACTGAAACTACACAAGTTTCAACTATGTCTATTACTATTGCAGTATCACCCAAACAATCCAAACAAAAGAAAATATTTGACATTTGCTTAGGTGAATGAAATGATGAATCTTCCACTACCCCTTTTAAAAGAATAACTAAAGGAAAGGGAAGAACAACCACTCAACCAAAGCAACAAATAATTACTTTTGATGTTACACCAAAACCATCTCTTAAATCAAAAGTTATCATTAACCAAAATAACTCTAATTTATCTTATTGTAAATGATGTGATCAATACACTTACAACACTGAAAAACACAAATCTAAAAAGTATTGAAAGTACTGTGACATGAACAACTATAGTACTAAAACATGTTATTTTAACAACTACTGTTCAGTTTATGATAGAAACAATCATAACCTACAAGTTGCTTTTTCAATAAAAAGTGTAAGAAGAAAAACAAACAATCTCAGATTCAGAAATCAATTGAGAAGCAACCAATTGTTCATAACAAGAACAAAGGTGGTGCACCTAGATAGACTCCACACACTAAAGTTAATTCTAATAAATCACTCTATGATAATATTAAACAACCAAACTAGAGACATAAGTCTTAGATCAGATATCAAAATAACCTTAGAAATTAAAGGATAATAGCTCAAAGCACCTCTACTAAAAGAGCTATGACCAAGCAACAGAAATCTAGTATAAATAGAGTTTTAAACCAGCAGTCAATGCATCTCTTGAAGAGATTTGTGTTTAGTGAAAGACAAAAAATCCAAGACCATTTTGGCATGGGTTGCATAGTCTAACTAAATTTTATTGTCTGTGAAGGTACACAAAAGAAAGCCTGACAACATCCGGTATGTTGACAGTGGTACACCCACCATATGACTTGAAACTGTTCCTTCGTTTGGGATTTTAAGAGCAAACATGAAGGCAATATAGAATTTGGAGGAGATGAAATAGGAGGAAAGATCACTAGTGAAGGATTAGTATCCAATGGATTGAAAAGCTATGAAAGTATCAACTACTACTCTAACCTCCAGTTCAATCCATTGAGTGTATCGTAAATCTGTGACAAGGGATATGACATGCTCTTTGAATCCCAAAACTACTACATACTCAAGAAGGGTTTTCATATTATAAAAGATTATATCATTTTGAAAACTCCTCAGCAAAACAACACATACATTGTTGATATGAATACAATTACAACTTCAACACCTAAAACTTGTTTATTATCAAAAGAAACAAAAAATGTTTCCCAATTATGGCGTAGAAGATTGAGACATTCTAATTTTAACAAAATGAATCAATTAGTCAAAGGTGATCTAGTAATATGTCTACCTCAAAAGAATTTTTCTATACAGACCATTGCACTACATGTTTGAAAGGCAAACAACATAGAGTGTCTCATGGTTCTAAATTGGTAATTTCTAATCAAATGCCAATCAAATTGTTTCATATAGACCTATTTGGACCAAACAAAAATTTTAAATATTAGTAAGAAGCAATACTATCTAGTGGTAATAGATGATTACTCAAGATTTACATGGATACTCTTTCTACTACACAAGTCAAAAAGACAAAAAAAAATCAAATCTTGTATCACTAAGATAGGCAACCAGCTTGATCTTAAAGTAAAAAACTTTAATAATTGTTAATGGAACTGAAGTTAAGAATGACATTATTTATTCTTTCTATACAAAAAAAAGAATAAGTGAGCAATTCATTGAAGTAAGAATTCCTTAGTAGAATGTAGTAGCTAAAAGGAGAAACATAACATTAATAGAAGCTTCAACAGCTATGCTAGCAGACTCTCTTTTACTCATATCCTTTTGTGCAGAAGCAAACAGGCTGCTACATTCAAAATAGAACATTAATTTTTAAAGATCATACTAAAAATCTGTAAGGATTCTAATAAGTCTGATGCAGTCAAAACATTCAAAGCATCCAAAGTCTTTGTGCATGCATGCACTAAAGTACTGAAGTAGAAATGCTTAGGAAGTTTTCCATTTACACAAGAAATATTCTAAGTGTAAAATCTTCCAAAGCCAAGAACAATATCTTCCGAAGCCAAAATATGAAGTCTTCCGACGCTTCAAAGACAATGTCTTCCAAAGCCAGTTTATGAAGACATATTTTTTCCGAAGATTCTTAGGCACATATGCTATCATCTGATGTACTTTTCTATAAAGCTGGACCACCTTTCCACTACAACTCTGTTTAACTCACCAACTTACACAAATTGATGACAAGGTCCATGCTTTTGAAAAACTATACATTGAGGTCTTAAGTTTGAGCTTTCTACTTTATGTACTTAATCCTTTTTGTAATATATTAGGATGTAAGCTATGCCATGTCATAGTCACAAGTCAAAAGGCAATCTTCCTTTTGACACTACATTTAATTTTGTTGTGTAGTCTTATGTATACAGCTGGCTTTCAAAGTATGGCTTGCTGTAGGATGCAGTATATATATCTCAAGTAGTTGTAACTTTCCATAATGCTTTTGTAACACTTGCTAATAGGACTTGAGAAGAAATATACAACATTCTTGAAAACCAAATAGTTGTGTTCTTTGCTATCTTGTTCTATCTCTTATTTACTTGTGTTCTTAAGCATTCTTTACTTTAGTTAACTAGTTCCCTATTTGATATTTGAAGTGTTCTAAAGAACTCTCCTTAATTGTGTTGTTCTGTTATAAAGTGCATCACCCCTTCTAACGGTCCTGCATTTGGTATCAGAGCGTTTTAGGCTCTTGATATAATATTTCACCGTCTTAAGATCCCTCACACACACAAAACACTTAACAACTCAAATGGCAGCTATCACTAAGGCTGATATGGAAACTGGAACTATGACAAAGCCTCCACTAATCACTCCTAAAGACTTTGATACTTGGTGTCAAAGAATGTAAGACTTGTCTCAAGACTCCAGGATGTGGGACTCCGTTGTTGAAGGACCTTACATACCAAGCACCTCTCCTGCTACTGGTAGTGGCATGATTCCAAAGGTTGTGGTTGATTTTTCTGATGAAGACAAAAAGAGAATAGAGATTGATCAAAAGGCCATGAAAACCCTTCAAAATGCTCTTCCAAACTCCATATACAGAGGTTTCAAGAAATGAAAAATAACTAAACAGTTGTAGGATGCATTGAAACTAATGTATGAGGGTTCTACTGAAGCAAGGAGAATAAGAAGGATCTCTTAAAGCAACAGTTTCAAAACTTCACCTTTAAAATAGGTGAAACCATTACTCAACAATACTTCAGGTATGTTGAGATTATGGATACTCTAATCGATGTTGGAGTAACTCTTTAGAACAGAGACATTGTGAGGAAATTTATGTCCTCTTTTCCTAGACAATGGACACATTACTATGTTGTTATCAAGAGGACTGAGAACCTTAAGACTCTTACTCTGACTGAGTTGTATGGTATTCTCAGTGGATACCAGATGGAGATGAACATGCAAAACTCATCTGGTAACTCTAGTAATCAAATAGGTTCAGCCCTTCACGTGATTAAAAGTGATAGCGTAGCAACATCATCTCATATGCTACCCTGACAACTCACAAAAGGGTCCATTTATCACCTTCCCAGAGACTCCAAGAGAAAACTACACTCAAGGAAGTCCCTTCCAAGAGACAAGTTCTTCTCAGGCCTTTGTTTTTGTTGATGAATCCATAAGCAACTTTCTTTTCACCCTTGAAGACTTGGACTATATCCATCTAGATGATCTGAAGAATATGGAGACAGTTTAGCAGATGGCTCTTCTCACTCATAGAGCCAATAAGTTCTACAAGAGGACAAGGAGAAAGTTTCCTAGGAATTTAGCTAGTGGAATGTTTGGGCTGGATAAAAGCAAGGTAAAATGTTAAAGTTGTAACCAGATGGGACACTTTGCTAGAGAATGCAAGGAACCAAGAACAAATAGTGGCCAGACTCAAGCCAGACCAAACTACACTAAGAGAGCTCCCCAGAATAAGAAGGCAAAGCAACAAGCTATAGTTTTTGTTAAAGAAGGAGGCTTTGATTGGAGTTTTCAGGTGGAAGATGCATCTCCAAATCAAGTACTCATGGCTGGCCATGATGAAGCCAAGGTATTGGAACATCTTTACACTCCTGAATGTATTGCTAAAGTTAATAGATATAGTTCTTACAACTTAAAGGTGGGATCTGATCTTGAGTCCTTGGATATCATAAAATCTGATTTCGAAAAGGCTAAAATTTATTATACATTAAAGATAGAGGACTTAGAGAAAACCATTTTAGTCCTTAAACATGAGCACACCAATTATAGGACTCGGATCAAGGATCTCATAGCCAAGTTTACTGAATGCCAGGTTGAGCTTGTGATCAGCAAAGGCAAGGTAGAAAAATGTGTTCTTGAAGAATAGACATTCAAGAACATGATATCCTCATCCTTGCATGCAAAAGTTTGTTATCAGAATAAGTAGAGACTAGGATCTTGTGAGATAGCTCCTCCACACATAGTCTTGTCTATAAGATCTCCTAGGTGTGGAACTAGTGAAGATAAGCTTCCCCTTCTAGACCCCTTGACTGAAGAGGATGAAAAGGAGATGATTAAGAATGGCTATGAGAAGAGTGAAGAAGAGCATTATAAGAAGGGTCATCATCCTTTTGAGGAGAGTAAAACTATTGGGATGACCAAGTCCATGAGAAAGAACTTGATCAAAAAGAACAAGAGAAAGGAAACGAAGGCTCAAGAGATCAAGGCCACTTTCAACTCTACACAGAAACAAGTCTTTATTTGTGTAGGATTTGAAGTGGTTAAAGATGAGGACACAAACTTGAACTCCAATAACAAGGGTTCTAGTTCATGTCCAAATCATCCCATCATCAAGAAGAAGGCTAATAAGTTGTGCACCACTACTGTACAACATGAACCATCAAGCTCCAAAGGTAGTTCTAACCCCACAAGAATTGCGATATCATCTCAGAAGATGAAGATGGAGATTGAAAGTGATCAAGTTCAGCCTTGCTCACAAAAGAAGACTCCTAGAAGGAACAAAAATGGACTGTGTTATGTGTGGGAGTACCTCTCACTTTGCTAAGGATTGTGTTTACAATTAAAAGAGTACTCTTCACATCACAAAGGAAGAAACTTCTAAGAGTCTGGAGAAGAAGAAGCGAGCTTCAGAAGGAAAATGTTTTTCCTTCGGAATCTCGAAGATGAAGAAGAAGACAAGTGCAAACTTGCATTTGGAAGAAACTTTGGTCTCGGAAGGAAGGAATAGTTCTAAAATACTAAAGCCTGCTGTAGTGAAAGCAAGATCTTTTGAAGGCGCAGTCATCAAAACTTCCAAAGTCAAGAAAAGTTCCAAAGTATTGAAGGTCAAGTCTAAGCTTCCAAAGGTGGTGTGGAAGTTAAAGAAAGACCAAGTGGCTGAGAGTTGTTCATCAACTTTAGCAAATGACCTCTCTAGCAAGACTATAGGATCAGTTACTGTTAATTCTCTACAACTTCTTTTAATGAGCCAAAGACCAATGAGGCTTGGGTTTCCGAATGTAACTAACCATCTCTTTTGTACTAGAACAACTCAAGACAAACAAGAATATATGGATCATTGATAGTGGCTGTTCCAGGAACATGACATGCAATAGGCCATTAGTTCAAATGTTTGAAAAAATTGATGGAGGACCAGTTGCTTTTGGAGGAGATGTAGGAGGTTACATTACAGGAAGGGGTAATGTCACAAATGGTAAGCTCAACATTGAAAAGGTAAATTTTGTCAAGGAGCTTGGGTACAATCTTCTGAGTGTATCCTAATTTTATGATCAGAGTCATAACATGTTCTTTACTAAGCATGAGTGCATTGTTCTCAAGCCTGGGGTGGTCATTCCTCATGAGCAAATCCTGCTCAGAGCCCTGAGGATATGGAACATGTACATGATGGATTTGCAAGAAACATCTCCCTCAGGAGAAGTTTCATGTTTTCTATCTAAAGCAAATAGTGATGAGTCTTTCCACTGGTATAAAAGAATATGCAATGTAAACTTTAGAAACATGAATAAACTTATTAAGAATGATTTGGTAACTTGAATGCCAAAGAAAGAGTTTACAAGTGATGATCATTGTGTGGCATGCCTAAAAGGGAAGCAAAACAAAGTATCTCACAAGCCAAAGAAAAGAAATTCCATCATTACTCCCTTACACTTGTTACATATGGATCTCTTTGGCCCCACCAGTGTACTGAGACTAGGAATGACCTCTTACTATTTAGTGATCCCAAATGAATTTACAAGATTCACATGGGTCTTCTTCCTTAGAACTAAGGATAAGACTCCTGAGATCTTGAAGAATTTCATCTTAAAGATTAAGAATCAATGTGATCACAAGGTCAAGAACATAAGATATGATCAAGGAACTGAATTCAAGAAGCAAATCCTTGATACATTTTGTGATGAAAATGATATTACAAGACAATATAGTGCTCCCAAGACTCCTTAGCAAAATGGTGTTGCTGAGAGGAGAAACATGTCACTTATTGAAGCTGCAAGAACTATGTTGTCTGACTCTAAACTACCCGTCACCTTCTGGGCTAAGCTAGTCAATACTGCCTGCTATGTGCAAAACAGAGTCTTAGTGGTTAAGATTCATCGTAAGACTCTTTATGAACTTTGGCATAAGAGGAAACCTTTCATTGGTTTTCTCGGGTCATTTGGATGTCCTTCCACCATCTTGAATACCAAAGATCAAATTGCCAATGTTGCTAAGAAATCAGATGATGGACATTTTATTGGATACTCATCCCAAGCCAAGGCTTATAGAGTATACAATCTCAGAACTAGAATAGTTGAAGAGTCAACCAATATGAATTTAAATGAGCACACTCCTAGGGTGAAAGGTTCTGGTCCTGATTGGCTATTTGATCTTGATTTAGTTACCAACTATTTTAAAAAATCTTGTCTGCTTGTTTCAGGGTCTATAGACATATTACCTACAGCTATGCTGATCCAAAATTTGAGCTAAGAAGACCTTCAAGCTACACATCTTTAGCTCCAGTGGTAACAAATCCTACAAATGATGCTTTTACCAGCACATCAATGACATATCCTGCTGATGCTTTTGGAGTACCTTCAAATTCCATCTTAGAGGTACACAACTCAAAAGAAGGAGCTTAAAATACTAGAGAGCATGGTCGTGGTGATAATGATTAGGAATTTGTTGATGTTGATTACCGCTCCATGGATGACAACATTAATGATGTCACACACTCATTGGATCAAGTTAATCTTGATAAACGTGCTGATGTGGAGGGTGAATCCTATTGCCAGATCTGAATTTCTATAATTTAGATCTGTCTAAGCAACTTGCTGTGATCCTTTAGCTAAGGATCCACAAGTATAACCCTTCCACCAACATCATTGGAAATGAGGTACATGGGTAAGAACAAGAGAACAAACCCATGATGCAAATATTTGTCTTCACTCTTGTTTCCTGTCCCAGATATAGTCAAAGAAAATTGATGAGGCTCTGAAGGATGGAAGTTGGGTTGAAGCTATGCAAGAGGAGTTGCTTCAATTCCAAAGGCTGAAGGTTTGGAACCTATGTCCTCTTCCTCATGGGAAGACTACTATAGGAACCAAATGGGTGTTTAGAAATAAGAAGGATGATAGAGGACTTATCATCAAGAATAAGGCAAGACTAGTTGTTCAAGGGTATACTCAAGAAGAAAGAATTGACTACATAGATGTCTTTGATCCTGTAGCAAGACTTAAAGCTATCAGGATATTCCTAGCTTTTACTACATCCAAGAACTTCAAGGTTTACCAACTTGATGTCAAGTGTGCTTTTCTTTATTGGGTGATTGATGAAGAGGTGTATGTCAAACAACCACCAGGGTTGTATATCCTAATCATCCTGATTATGTCTAGAAGCTTGATAAGGCTCTTTATGGGTTGCACGAAGCACCAAGGAAGTGGTAGGAGACTCTATAACAATATCTTTGTCAGCATGGCTACAAGAGGGAAGCTATTGATGGAACTATCTTCCTCAAAGGAACATGAAATGACATTATGCTAGTTCAGTATATGGGGATGACATTATCTTTGGGTTAACTAATTCAAAGCTCTGCAAAGACTTTGAAAAGCTGATCAAAGACATGTTTGAAATAAGTGCCATGGGGGAACTCAATTTCATTCTAGGAATTCAAGTGAAGCAAGTCGAAAATGGCATCTTCATAAGTCAGTCAAAGTATGTTCAAGACATACTTAAAAGATTCAACATGACTGATTGTAAGGTTGCTAAGCCATCCATAGCTAGAAACCACTCCCTTGTACCTGATCTTGAGGGGGAGTGTGTTGATGAACATCTCTTCAGGGCAATGATTGGGTCTCTTATGTACCTCACAGCTAGCAGACCTGATATCATGTTTGCCACAAGTATTTGTGCAAGATATCAAGCCAACACCAAGATGTCATACCTAATCACTGTCAAAAGAATTCTAAGATATCTCAAAGGTACTCTATCACTTGGCCTTTGGTATCCAAAGAACTCTGACTTCAATCTATATGCTTATGTAGATAGGGACTATGGTGGATGCAACATGACTGCAAAGTCTACATCAAGGGAATGCCAATTTCTTGGTGGAAGGATAGTCTTTTGGCAATGTAAGAAATAAACATGGGTATCTGCATCAATTGCTGAGGTTGATTATATTGTTGTTGCAAGCTACTATGCTTAAGTGCTTTGGATTCAAAATTAGATGCTAGACTATGGAATCAACTTAAAGGAGACTCCCATCCACATAGACAACAATAGTTCTATTTCAGTCACTGAAAATCCTATCCAACACTCAAGGACAAAGCACATCAATATCAGGTATCATTTGATTAGAGATAACTTTGAAAAGGGATTAATCAAACTAGTAAAGGTTAACACAAATGAGCAATATGCTGATCTGTTCACCAAAGCTTTTGATGAACAATGATTCAAATATCTTGTATCAGCTATTGAGATGATTAACTATGAGTAGCTTTTCTTAGAACTTAATCATATTATTACTAAAGCCAGTGTGTCCTAAGTTGTCTATTTTATCACCTTCATAAGCTCTTGTTCTCTTTGGAAATTTTGATCTCTTTATCTTTTTGAAAATTTAAATTTACATTTGGAAACAACTTATGTCTTAGCAAACAAATATCTACTGAAGTAGTTTTACCTTCCGATGAAATGTATAAAATATCTTCTCAAGCTTAAAATTAACTTAAATACTTGTATGCTTTATAAGAACAAATTTTCTCCCGAAAGCAAATTTTCCTTCAGAAGTTTTCATTCTTCTTAGAATAAATACTCTGAGTTCTAAATCTCTTCGGAAGCAAAATTCTCAAAAATCTTTGAAATAACTTCCGATTTCATTCAAAAACTTCCGAAGCAAAATAACCTTTGAAAGATTTCTCTACTTTCAAGAAAACTACTATTTGGGCAAAAGAAAACTATTTTTCAAAGGCGGGACCGACTTTCGGATTTCACATATTAACCCAACGGTTTCCCCCCTCTTTCACTATCTTTTTTAGTTGCACTATTTCTTTAACCTAAATTCTTCCAAACTTCCTTTGTTCTTCATCTTCTTTCACCCTTAAGCTTCTCAAAATGGTCAATCAAAATCTTAGAAACAACTCTAATTTCTCCATGCAACTTCACATGCAACACAATCAGGTTGCTCTGTTGAACTTTAAGAAAGTTGATAGTTTCTTAGAGGTTGCTATTTTCTGGTTCTGTCATACTACTTCACCTCCCTTACCATTAATACTACTCTTTATGAGGATCACTTGCTTGAATTTTGGACGACCTGTCAACAGGTCTTTATAGATGTGGAGAAGGCCCTGTCTACCAGAGTGCAGGGGAGGCAATCTTTATCACTCCGGCCATCATTAACACTCAACTTCAGCTAGATGATGAAGAAGGTGAGTTGTTCTTCCCAAAGGAGGCTATCAATCATTCCTTTGCACAGATGGGCTATGAGGGAGATTTCTCTATAAAGACCTTCAAGCATGGAGGGTGGGACTAGACTCCTGTGGAAATACCTACTTCATGTGGTTATCCAGTGGAAATACCTGCTACATGTGGTTATCCACAGCTTGTCCAACAAGCATGGAGGGTGGGACTAGATTCCTGAGGATCTCTCCTTCATAGTGCATAAAATGATTTAGGGGGGTCAAGTTTAGGTACTCTTAGTATGTTTATACAAATTTACTTGCTAACTTCGACTCTTTAGAGTATTACATGTTTCCTAGATATGTTCAATACATTCTTAACTATGAATTGGGCTCATAGTGGAGAAAACTAGTAATATTCTTAATTAGGACAGATGAAGCCCGACATCTTTAAAATCTTGAAGAAGCCAACTGTCGGCTTCTTTGGGGTAGAAACAGCCCTTGTCCCCAAAATGTTTGAGCTCATTACTCAAGGTGGCAACCTAGCAAAACAAGCTAGTGTTGAACCCACACCTTCTACCTCCCAGCTACCAAAGAGGCATCAGATCACCCACACTTACATAAGAAAATCCAAACAAACCCTTGCTCAAGCTATTGAGTCTGTGCAAACCACTCACATATTTTTAGAAAGTGGATTCTAGAGCTCCCACTTCGCCTGAGGAGCAAACCACTCACATTTTTTCAAGAATCAGTGCTGAGGTTCCTCATGCTCAGCCTGATGAGCTCACAAGCCCAACTGCCTTTGGCCTTCATTCTGAGTCTCAATACCCAGGTGAAGAACCTTCAGGGGACAGTTACCATCCCCAGCCTCTAGACTTAAACCACCCAATTCCCAACCTTGACTTCTATACTGATGAAGATTTAGGTTTTAGTCACCTATTACTATGGTGGATACTTCCGAACATGTTTAGAAAATCCATATGGAAGAGGCTCCCACGTTAGCAAGTGATTGCATCACTCAGACGTCAACCATAGCAACTCAGCCCTTTGACACTTTAACTGAAGTTGTCACTAAGCAGAGAAAAACCAACATCCATCCAAAATGAGCCAAGTAGCCACCCCGTGCCATCCTCAGCAACCCATACCTGCCAACTGGAAACACATAAAAGTCAGTGTTGCTGAGTGAGTTCTAGTTTTATAAACATTATATTACCTTTCATTCATTAAAACATTTTCTTTACTGTCGCACGTGATCACACGTCATACGTACATCAAGGTAATAATTATTATCTTCATCATCGTTCATTTCGTACATTTCGCAGTTTTGCACTTTTCATACCTATCACACTTTTCGTACATTCATTATCTTTCACTTCTATCTAGGTCCTGTAGTATGATTAACCCCGCTCTTGAGCACAAAGCTATAGCATCTAGGGTTAAACGATAAGGACCCCATATCACACATATCGCACGTATGGAGTAGTCACATAGACTAACTCCCCTGTTTATGAACCTTTCTAGGTGCATGGGGAACACTTAGGCGCACGGGCACTATTAGGGAGCATGGGCAACATTTAGTCATTCTAGGCAATATTCTAGGCGCATGGGCCCTATTGTGGGGGGGGGGAGCGCATGGGGTTCAAGCGCACGGCTACTATTTGGGTGCATGAACTTTGGGCGCATGGGGACACTTAGCAGTTTAAATCGTTGGGTGCTTGGGCCACTATTTAGGCACATGGGTAGTCAACACTTACAATCAATCATCATAATTTGTCCCAATCATCAAACTAACATATTCTAAGTTTTATCTTACATTATAAGCATCAAAACAAGAACATAGAATCATCATATCATCATAAGCATACCCAAATCACACTCCACTTGCAACACACACACATAACATACGAGTGAATTCCACTTAACTCATCTCGTAACTCCAATCTATAGGCCACCTCTCCTACTCGAGCAATAATTCGGAAGGCCCTATGTAACTTGGGCTCAACTTGCCCCATTTTTTGAACCGAATGCTACCCTTCCAAGATGAGACTTTCAACATGACTCTATAACTCACCTGGAATTAAATCGGTCTACGTCTCTTATCGACATACGACTTTTTATGTCTTTGGTTGCATTCATACAGGCTATGATATTTTCAAGCTTCTCAGTCATAGCCTTGATAACCTCAATACTTCCCAGCTCTTTCTGACCAATATCACCCCAACAAATGGGTGTTCTACATCTCCTAGTGTATAGCATCTCATTAAGGGGCATACCAATGCTGGCATGATAACTATTGTTATATGAGAATTCTGCTAACGGTAAGTGGTCATCCCAACTTCCTCCAAAATCAATAAAGCATGCCCGGAGCATATCTTCTAGCCTCTGATGGTCCTTTCCGACTGACCATCCGTTTGAGGATGATAAGCCGTGCTAATATGTAACCTCGTCTCCATTGCATCAAGGAATCTCTTCCAAAACATAGATGTAAACCGGGTGTCGCGATCAGACACAATAGACACCGGCACACAATGATGAGTTACAATCTCTTTAATGAATAGATCCGCAACCTCTCGGATGAATATGTCTCGCGGATCGGTAGGAAGGGACCACTCTTCATCAAACGATCAACTATTATCCATATAGCATCATACCCTCGCGCGGTTGGCGGTAGCTTCTTAATAAAGTCCATGGCGATATGCTCCCACTTCCACTCTGGTATATCCAACGATTGGATCTTTACATACGTCTTTTTGTGCTCGGCCTTCACTTGTAAACAAGTAACGCATTTACTCACATACTCCGCTACATCGCGCTTCATACCCGACCACCAATAATCTTTCTTCATGACTTGGTACATCTTCGTGGCATCGTGATGGATAGAGTATCCAATTTTATGAGCTTCATCCATAATCCTTCCATGTAGATCCCAAAAACAAGGAATCCACATCCGCCCGAATCGGGTCCTAACACTGAGTGTGTTTTCACCTAATTCCGTAACTAGATCTCTCATTCTTTCAGAGTTAAGATGATCCTCCTTCAATACCGCATCTTAAAAATCTATGACTTGCTTCATCACATCAGAGGTCATAATCAACTGATAAGCCTTCACCCGAATTGGCTCGGGTGTCTTCTTTAGGTTAAGGGCATCCGCCAACACGTTGGCTTTGTCCGGATGGTAATGGATCTCACAATCATAATCTTTTATGAGCTCCAACCATCCCCTCTACCTCATGTTCAAATCTTTCTGCTTGAAGAAATACTTCAAGCTCTTGTGGTCAGTAAATATGGTGCACTTCATTCCGTATAGGTAGTGCCTCCAAATCTTTCACGCAAAGACCACAGCTACTAGCTCCAAGTCATGAGTAGGATAATTAACCTTATGAATTTCAACTGTCGTGATGCATAGGCTATAACCGTTCCTCTTTACATCAACACACATCACAACCCCAAGTAGGAAGCATCTGAATAAACCACCAACTCTTCGCTTCCTTCAGGTAATGACAACATAGGAGCTTGAGTTAACCTCGCCTTTAACTCCTCAAAAGCCTTCTCTTGAGCTTAACCCCATACAAACTTCACATCTTTTCGGGTCAGCTTGGTTAGTGGAGAAACGATCTTAAAGAAGTCTCAGATGAACCTTCTGTAATAGCCCGCCAAACCAATGAAACTATGGATCTCAGATGGCGTCTTTGGTGACTTACATTGCATCACCGCCTCCACCTATGTCGGGTCCACCATAATCCCCTCAGGATTCACTACATGACCCAAAAACTAAATTTCGCGCAACCAAAACGCGCACTTGGAGAATTTAGCATACAACTTTTCCCTTCTCAACGCCTCCAAAACCTCCCGAATATGACCGACATGTTCCTCCTCACTCCTCGAATAAATCAAGATATCATCGATAAACACAATCGCTGATTTATCCAACATTGGCCGACACACTCGATTCATCAAGTCCATAAAAGCAGTTGGTGCATTGGGCAAACCAAAAAACATAACGAGAAACTCGTAGTGTCCATAGAGCATGCAAAAAGCTCTTTTAGGAATATCTTGCTCCTTCACTTTCAACTGATGGTAGTTAGATCGAAGGTCTATTCTCAAGAATAAACTAGCACCATGAAGCTGATCAAACAAGTCATTGTCCTTGGTAAAGGGTTCCGATTCTTCATCGTCAGCTTATTCAGCTCACGGTAATCTATACACATTCTCATGCTACCATCTTTCTTCTTCAAGAATAAGACTGGAGCACCCCAAGGAGAGATACTCGGTCTAATGAACCCCTTATCAAGCAGCACATGTAGTTGCTCCATTAATTCCTTCATCTCAGTCGGAGCCAACTGATACAGTGCCTTAGCAATAGGTTGGGCACCTTGTATCAAGTCAATCTGGAACTCGATCTCTCGCTTAGGTGGCACCCTTGGTATGTCTTCGGGAAACACGTAAGGAAAGTCACACACAACCGACACATCAGACAATTGTGGTGTTGGCACATCAACATCCTTCACGTAGGCCAAGTAGGCACTAAATTCATGCCTCATGCACTTTCTTGCCACCGCCATCTAAATCACTTTCGGGATCGTCATGAATCGATCACCATGAACCATCACCAAACTCCTGTCAGGCGTTGTTAATCGGTTCATCTTCTTGTGACACACAATGTTCGACTCGTAGTCTGCCAACCAATCCATTCCTAAGACTACATCGAACCCACCTAAGGTCATCACAAATGGTCTAACTAAAAACTTGTGGCCTTCTAGTTCTATGTCACAACCTTCTATGATCTTAGATATCCAGGTAGACTTACCTATGGTAGTTTCTGCATCGAAGGGCTTATATATATTCTTACTACTAACAGTAAATTTAGCACAGAAAGCAATAGAAATAAACTTTTACTTGCACTATAATGAAATAACACAGAAGCTAAAGTTTGGTTTACTACAAACGTACCTGACACAATATCGGGGTCCGTCCTAGCCTCCTCCTGCGTCATCATGAGCGCTCTGGCACTCTCCCTCTGCCCGTCTCGTCCAGCCTTCTTCGCTCCCGAACCTTCAACCCTCGGCTTCTTGCAATCCCTGCTCAGATGGCCATTTTCCCCATAGTTATAAAACCTTATAACTCCAAATTCTCTCTCCATATGACCAGGCTTCCCACACTTAAGTATATGTTTGATCCCCATTTGCATTCTCCCGAATGCTCCTTCCCACATTTACCACATCTCTTTGATCCTACACCACATATGACCACTCGTCCAAACCACTTTCCATTCCAATTCCGGTCACTACCACCTTTCTTGCTCACCTCAGCCACCACCACCTCTCGCTCGTTGTACAATCTTCCTGTCAAATCAACCGCCGGCCTAAACGTGCTTGGCTAGGCAGTGATCATGTGCCTAGTGACATCCTCCAGCAAGCCCTGGATGTACCTCTTAATCTTTCGTGATAGAGGCGTCACTTGATCTAGCACCAGTCGTGCCATTTCATTGAATTTGGTGGCATACTACTGATGTGTCATGGTCCTTGCCTCTAGTTGCAGGAACTCACTCTCCACCTTGTCCATTTCCCTATGAGGATAGAACTCCTCAATCACCCTCTTCTTCAACTCCAGCCACTTCATTCTGCCAATCGTCCGGCTACCATCGGCTTGGACGATATTGTCCCACCAGCACAAAGCCAAGTCCACAAACGAGTGGGTGGCAAACTTCACTTTTCGGTCTTGCCAGCACTCACTGATATCCAATACAGCCTCCATCTCCCTCACCCATCGGTGAGCTGCAACAGTAGTGCCATTACCATCGAAGGTAGGGGCTTGCATCATTGGAATGCCCCATAGTTACAGCCTCGTGCCACCTCCGGCGCAGGATCCTCTTCCTCTCCTTCTTCATCCTCAGAGAAAACCGTCTCAGTCTCTGGTCGCTCCCGTCCTCCCGAGCACCTGTTTCTCTCCCTTCTTTCTCCTTCTCTTAAAGCCTTAATCACTTTTGTTACCACAGACGGTAGAGTTGTCTGCATGACCTGATGCACCTCCTCAACATCAGCCTCCTTCACTAAGGCTCTCAAGTTAGCACTCTCATCCCCAGCCTCTGTAGGAAGGGTATCGGGTTCTTCATGAACCACCTCTTCGGCTCTAGGCCTTCCTCTCATGACCTGTGGTTCAGCACCACGTTGACCACGACCTCCACCGTCTAAAGCGTTTGACAAACTACCATCGGCCATCCTCTAAACACGCTATAAGATTCAAAAACTAACACGGTCATTCAAGGGAATAGCTCCGTTTATGTCAAGTATAGTAAGTCCCTAATTACAGTGGCTAGTTGTGACGATCCACATACTTTACTCTTCATACCCGAAGTATTTTCTATTCTGACTACATCAATATCTAAATCTACTAACATCACATAAACCAGACAATGTGCGCACGTAATGCCGGTTCACATTAAGAAAACAACTGATGGAACGCAGCTACTCGGACTGGTATCCCTCCCTTTCCATCCCATTTTTAGTTTAACTTTAGGTTTCTTTTGAAAATTTACCCGTTTAACTTAAACTATGGCTCTAATAACAACTTGTAATGCCCCGTTCCCGGGACGCTTATAGTTGGCCAATCATCGCACATAAAACATATAATTACATTAACTTAGATAAAACATTGCAGTGCAAACATCAAAAACAACATTTCATTTCATTATAAATGCTTTTGCAAATTAATACAACATTCGTTACAAAACAACATTTATTCGCATTTCGATGCAAAAACATTATACAAGGGAATGCCATCCAAAATGAGCCAAGTAGTCACCCCGTGCCATCCTCAACAACCCTTACCTGCCAACTGGAAACACATAAAAGTCAGCAACCCTTACCTGCCAATTGGAAACACATAAATTCATTATCCTTCACTTCTATCTAGGTCTTGCCGTATGCTTAACCCCCCTCTTGAGCACAAAGCTATATCATATAGGGTTAAGCGACAAGGACCCCATATCCCACATATCCAAGTGGTAATAGGTTTCTGGGGAGGGTTAGAGGAATGTAGTTGAGTCAGCACTTGTACAATAACCATAGTTGGACTTGTAGGGGTGGCTTCAGTGGGAGATAAGGGTGAAAAGGATTGCACCTGGGGTGAATGTTGCTCTTGAATGGCAACCTTCTCAAGTGAGAGAGATTCTAGTAATGTGGTTTCCCCATTTTTAGTTGCATCAGGATCCTGTTGAGAGGATACCTGAGCGGTTTCAGCTGGTAGAGTCATGGAAACTACAGGGGGATTACTACCCGTAGTTTCATCCTGCCTTTGTGTTACAGGGGCATCATCAGGGGACTCAACTCCCTGAGTCCCCTTTTTGGTTTGTTTGGATTGTGGTTTGGAAGGGACTTTGGATCTGGAGGATGAGGCTGTGGGTTCCTTCTGCTTGGGTTTTAGTAGTTTGGCAGCCTCTTTGAATTGTGGGTCAGAGTTGTGCCTATAGTATACCTCAGATAAAACTACCACATCAGGGACTCCAAGGCCAACAGGGCGATCAGATTTTAATTGATTTATGATTATGGCCATAAGAAAGCTTGGATATAATATCCATCTGTTAGCCACAGGTTTCATTGCCAGATCTTTTAATTCCAAAAATATAATTTTAGAAAATTTAAGCTTTTGCATTCAAGGATAGAATACAATACCTGCTGCCACCTGGATGACATTTGATCCCATGAAGAGGATTTGGGGGCAAGACAGACATTGTTCATGTGAAAGATTAGGCGTTCAGCATCATGGAAGTGCTTATTCAGAATGGTTGTAGCACTTAGGTCGCCCTCATATCCATGGTTGATGAATGATAGATCAGTGGTGCCCTTCAGGTATTTGGTGACGAAGGTGGCATCATTCAGATCTAGGGTTTGGCGAATGATAGCAGGAGTGACGACCACCTTCTTCTGGTTTACAAAAGACTAGAGAGTGATCGCGACATCATTCTCACCGGTATAGACAGTGACATTTGTCCAGAATTAGCAAAGGGTATCAGGATAGATGGTTGGATTCAGAAGAAAAGTAGTTTGATATGGGGAATCAACCACCAGATCAATGGCAGCATCAAACTTATTCCAAAAGGCCGATTTTGTGAAGTAGGCAACACAGTTGTGTTGTGGTTTGATTTGCATGGTCACCATTAATGGAAGATGAACGTTCGGAAAATGACTTATGAAAAGTTTGAAGTTAGGGTTAGGTATTTATAGGTTATGAAACGGCTAAAGGAAAACTACTAAAAGTTTTGGTGTTAGTCATCAGTTGTTAGAAAATGACTGAAGACATGATTTTAGCTTTCAGATGTTGTAAACAACTGAAGACTTGGTGTTAGTCATCAGTAGTTTGAAACTACTGAAGAGTTGGTTTTGGCTTCAGTTGTTTTGAAATAAAACAACAATTATTTGAAACAATTGAAGAGTAAAATTTGTCATCAGTTGTTGTCATCAATTCACAGATCTCAGTTGTTTCATTTGACCTTAACACTTACTCAGCAGATTATCTGATTTTCAGATGTTTCATTGGTCATCAGTACTTATGTATTAAAACAGGCATCAGTAGTTATAACTACATCAGTACCTATCAACAAATAAAGTACTTCAGTACTTTTAAGTAATGAGGTGTTTGCTCCTGTTGCCAGACTAGAAGCAATCAGAATCTTTCTTGCATACTCTACGTCCATGAAATTTACTGTTTATCAAATGGATGTAAAGTGTGCCTTCTTGTATGGAAAGATTGCTGAAGAAGTCTATGTAAGTCAACCACCTGGCTTTGAAGATCCAGATTACCCTCACAGAGTGTACAAGCTCGACAAAGCTCTGTATGGTCTTCATCAAGCTCCAAGAAAGTGGTATGAGACTCTATCATCCTTTCTTCTTGTACATGGGTATGAAAGAGGAAAGATTGATTAGACTCTCTTCAGAAGAATAAGAGGAAAAGACATGTTGTTAGTCCAGATCTACGCGGATGACATTATATTTGGCTCGACAAACAAACAACTCTGCAAAGAATTTGAAGATCTTATGCATTTAAAGTTTCAAATGAGTGCTATGTGGGAACTCACATTCTTTCTAGGAGTGCAAGTCCAGCAAACAGTAGATGGAATCTTCAATAATCAATCAAAATATGTAGAAACCATGCTGAAGAAATTCCACTTTGCTGATTGTCAGTCTATCAGAACTCCTGTAGATACTAAAGTGAAAATTGGACCTGACCCTGAAGGCAAATCAGTGGATCAAACTCACTATCGATCACTCATAAGTTCATTTATGTATCTAACAGCCAGTAGGCCTAACATTATGTTTGGTTTTTGTGTGTGTGCTAGATATCAAGCTGATCCAAAAGAATCACATGTGAACGCAGTCAAGAGGATATTCAGATATCTGAAGGGCAAACCAGCTCTCGGATTATGGTATCCAAAGGAAGGAGAATTTAATCTCTATGCCTACACAGACAGTGATTATGGAGGAGGCAACTTCAACAGAAAATCCACTTCTGGCGGTTGTCAATTTCTTGGTCCCAGACTAGTATCCTGGAAATGCAAGAAGCAAACAAATGTGTCTGTGTCCACAGCCGAAGCTGACTACATTGCTGCTTCAGCATGTTGCTCTCAAGTTCTCTGGATTCAAAACTAGATGCTTGATTATGGTTTTAACTTTTTGCATACACCAATTTCTATTGACAACACAACTGTTGTCTTTATAACTAATAATCCAGTTCAGCACTCAAAAACAAAACATATTGAAATTAGATATCATTTATTGAGAGATTGTGCTGAAAAGGGTTTAATCAAATTGATTCAAGTACCAATAGAAAATCAATTAGCTGATTTGTTTACCAAGGCATTTGAACCTAGTAGGTTTGAATATCTGGTTCAGTCAATTGGCATGATTAACATTGAGTAAAAACTTTGAAAAACATCAAAAATATTTTAAAACATCAGAAAAACCACAAAAGTAATCAAGTCTTATGAAGAAAAGAATCTTGGGAAATGATATAATTACAGTCGTTATATCATTCAGTGGGCTTAATTTCAAAATGTAAAAGACTGAAATGACTTACCAGATATGTTGGTAGGTTCAACATGGAAGAAAAGATACATGTAGTGATGAATTAAAGACATATTCAATTGTGAAACACTCATCACAAAGTACAGGTATGTATTGGCTTATCTGAATGCATGTGTGTGTAGTAACCTAAACACACCAGGTAATGATACTTTATGAATCTCTTTCACCACATCATGTTTCATCTTTGTTTTGCTGAGCAAAGACCTGATGAAACTTGCACATAGTGCAGATGTCATGATCCAAAAGATTCCCAATGTGGAACACATCCAAAATTGGATGAATCAATAAAGTAATACATTCCAAGTGAATGATCAAAAGAATCCTATCATGGATCACCTTCCAAAGTGAAGTGAAAAGAATCCCAATGAGGATCAACATGAAAAAGGATCAAATTAAAAGAATCCCAATGAGGATCAGTGAATATGAGATTTCATGACTTAGGTAACCTGGTAAGAAAAGTTGTGACAAAGTTCTACCATGCATTGTATAAGGAGGGTTGATCATTCCATGCTTATGTGTGTGAGGTACACATTCAATAATAAATCAACAAAAACATGATAAAAGTCATTTGCATCAAAATATCAACGAGGTATGAGCTTAAGAGGACAAACATACCTTCAATCTTCAAGTTCATAATCATGTCCATTTAATCATAAAGGATGCACATGTGT
This sequence comes from Flaveria trinervia, assembly GCA_025506515.1. Lineage (NCBI taxonomy): Eukaryota > Viridiplantae > Streptophyta > Magnoliopsida > Asterales > Asteraceae > Flaveria > Flaveria trinervia. The sequence goes on along the minus strand of CM046453.1, from coordinate 25,368,681 downwards.
AATGAAAGATTGATATGATCCCCACAAAGAGATTTCTCTCTTCATTATTAATATTAATCAGAATAATATTGAAAACTTTTAAATCTTTAAAGTTTCTCTCCAAATGAGAACATAAACTTTAGGGGGAGTAAATTTAAAATTTTTTAGTAAGTTCAAATTTTTGTTATTAACTCAATTTTGAAAAAACAAAACAAAAGGAATTTTAGTTGGTGTTGTTGCAATAATTCAACCATTATATCTTAGCTTATGCAGATTCTTAGAAGCATGATAAGCCCAAGATCTATCAAAATAGGGAACTTGTATTAGTTGTAACATACAAGTCAATCCAAGCAAAAATTGACAACTCCAACAGCCAACTTCATAAGAAAAATCAATCAAGGACACCTCTTCATAAGATGAATAATCAATTCAATCACATTAACTTTTGATTAAGTTCAAAAGGTAATGCAGGTAAGTGCATTAGTTAATGTGGGTGAAGGTAACCCATGCATATAACTAATGCGGTTAACAACAATTTTTTGAAGTGCAACTAATGCGGACAATGATTTTACTCTACCGCATTAGTTTGTGAAGTGAATGTGAAGTTTACTCTACCGCATTTGATACAGTTAACAAATGCCTATGAACAAGTCTCGCATTTGATACAGTGATGTGTTGACTTGTCAACTACATTTGTAACTGTACACATGGAATTTGTTTTATCGCATTTGCTACTGTACATATTCGAATATGGTAAAACAAGCCATTCAACCGCATTTGCAACAGTATACAATGCGGATAGCCAAAATTTCAAGTTTAACTTCCGCATTGCAACAGTATACAATGCGGATAGCCAAAATTTCAAGTTTAACTTCCGCATTTGCAACAGTATACAATGCAGATAGCCAAAATTTCAAGTTTAACTTCCGCATCTGCAACAGTGCACAAATGTGGATAGGATAAAATCAAGAAACAAAACTTCCGCATTTGTAACAGTACGGTAATGCGGACAGTCAATAAAAAATTTAACCATCCGCATTAGCTACAACCACAAATGCGGATGATCAAAAGTAGTCAAATGCGGACTGTCAATGTCAAACATTCATCTTCCGCATCTGATACAGTTAACAAATGCGGATCACCAAAAGCAAACAAATTAACCTTCAGCATTTGCTACAGTGTTGACTGTATCTGCTTGTAAACTTGTAAAATTTTTTCAAATTGTATTATTTGACTATTTAAAGGAATTCGAACACGTCATTTAATACTTTTCAAATTTGAGAGAACTTATAGTGAGACGAGCACAAAACTACAGTACACCACCATCAATGATCATCATCATCATCATCACAAACATTCAAAGATTTTGTTGTGTTTCATCCTTAAACATTCTTGTCATCGATTCAGAACAGCAGTCGTTCCGAAGATAAGATTACATGGCAAACCTTACATGGAGCAAGCTCCATAACGTCAGCAGTTATCTAAACCCTGATGTGCCTGAAGCAGAAGGTCTCAGAGATATGATAAGAATCTACCACAAGGGTAGCATATGCCATAACAGTAAGACCAACAATCTATGAGAATCCCATCAGGTCTTTCTGGGAATCAACTGAAGTAGTTGAAGAAAATGGAGTGAAAACTCTTACTGGCAAGATCAACACTAAACATTGTCTGTCTAAATTGGATGATAAGGAGATAACCACATTTTAATGGTTATGAAAGGAGCTATGAAGCCAAATAGATAGTCAAAGGATTAGTGGATCTGCCCTGGAGATTCCTAATTCATATGTTCCAACATTGTCTGTCTAAAAGGAAAACAGGATGGAATGAAATTCCAGTCCTCACATCTTCTGCAATCTGTGCTCTCTGCACCAACAGAAGATTTAACATGTCAGCATATGTATTCAATAGCCTAATCTCCAACATTCAAGAAGGGTTGAGATACAAGTTCCTAATGTACCCCAGATTTATTCAATGTCTAATCAATGAATCATTTCATGACATTGTTAATGAAGGACTAGTACTTGACATTCCTCATTATGATGCAAGATCCTATAAGTACATCAAGAAGAAAGACCCAAGGAACTTCTACAGTGGTGCCCCTTCACCCCTTCTTCCCTGGATGTTTGAACAAATAAACCAAGCAGGTCAAGCACAACCACCTCCACAACCACCTCCACAACCAATACCACAACCAATACCATCACCTATACCATCACCAATACTACAACCAATACCATCACCTATACCATCACCAATACCACAACCAATACCATCCCCAATACCATCACCAATGCCATCACCACAACAAATACCACAACCTTCTACACAACCATCTCTTCAAACATTACCTCAACCATCATCACTTCCTTCACCACAACAAACACCACCTATGATCACTCAACCTACACCTACATCACCACATCATCAATCTCCTATATAACCACACCAATCTCCTATTCCTCCTTACCAACCATTACCATCATCAATTGATCACCCTGCTGAACCAGAAGGATCAACAAGTGCATCCAAATCATCCAAATCATGCAAATCATCTTCTGATGAGGAGGATCATCATGATCAAACCAAAGCTGTGAATGAACCTTTTGAGGCTGCTCCTTCTGAGAGCTATGCTGAATCAAACATCAATAGGCCTAATGAAAAAGATGAATTAATAAATGAGTTGTTACTCAAAGTAGAAAGGATGGAAAGAACACTAAACATGAGAGCAAGAATTATAAATGACAGAACCCTGGAACTTGATGAGAAAGAAGGAGAATTGAAAGATCTGAAAGAAAAATATGCAGTTGAAAGAATGGAACAAGCCAAAGAAATTGAAAATCTAAAAGCTGCACTGAAACACTCAAGAGAAGAAGTGAGTGGCCATATAGACACTCTTGAAATAGAAATTATTGCCATGGAGGAACAAGAAAACATCATAGAGGAACAAGCTGACATCATCTCAAAACTGGAAAAAGGAAATCGAGAGCAAGAACAAAAGAATATCCGAGCTTGAAATGATGATTAAAAGAACTGATGTGAAGGATGATGATGAGAATGAAGAACAAAAGAATGATGATGAGAATGAAGAACAAGTGAATGATGAAAGTCAAACTGAGATCAAAGACTAGAGCTTAGACATAGTAGTGTATTCTGGAAACACTGGCCATTCGGACTCAGAAAAGGGTGAATTTGAAGAACTCTTTAGTGCTTTCGATAGTTTTGCTTCTGAACAATTCAGCATTGACGATGATTTTTAGGAGTTCATAAACAATCAAAGAACTGACGGAGAGCCTATTGTATTTATTCTTAAATCACCAGTGCCATTGGAAAAGGAATTGTCTCTGCAAATTGTCTCTGCCATATCATTAACTGAAGAACAAAAAGAGGAACTAAAAGAAAGATTTGAACAAGAAAGGAAAGAAGAAACTGTACCTGAACAAAGTGAAATGAAGGATCAAGAGCCAATTATACCTGAAAAGGTCCCTGAACCAGAAGATCAAAATTAAACCTCTAGCCCTCAATTTCAAACTTACTCACGAAAGAGGAAGTATATGGCAGAAAAGGCTAAAGGCAAGAGACCAATAACTGAAGAAGACCATCAAAGAAACAGAAAGATGACCCAAGAAGTCTAGTAGCAATTGCTGAATTTTTGGAAGAACATGAGCAGGCAGAAGCTCAGTTGAAACAGTTGGCCAGAGAAATTGATTTAGAAGAAGGAGAAATTGCTGATGAAGATGAAGTTTTAAAGGATGTTCTCATGGATAGTCCTCTTAAAGAAGAATAGTTAGTAGAAGACATGGTAACCAAAGTTCAAACTGATGACTTGATGATTAAAGCCATGTTCTTGACCAATCAAGGCTATGATCCTGATGAAGTGGTTGCAATGACATATGAGAAAATGAAAGAGGAGGAAGAGAAAGTTAAGTTGTTGCTTGATCCAACAATAGACACTAATTATGAGAAGACAATGTCAAAGGACACTCCAATACTCAAAGACTCATCCTTGAAGAAACCCACAAGGTATGAAGTTCCACTACCAAGAAGGGGTCCTCTACAAAAGCTTTCACAAATGAAGAAATCAACCTTATCTCATGAATCATTATTTCCTGATCCTTATAACATGTCTGATAAGGAAATGAAGGAATATCTTTCAAGTTAGGGATTCACAAAAAGAAAGATTGCTAACATGAGGACAAATTCATTGAGGGTTGCAACACTTCAATTGATCAATGAAAAGAAAGATAAACTAAAGAAACTGGAAGAAGAATTGACAAAGACCAAACCTAGAAACAGAATGTCAGCTGAAGACATGCTGATGAACATAAAAGATCAAGAACTACTTGCCCTGGTACTCCACGAATATCCTGAATGGTTTGCAGAACCATCTCAGTTGAAGCTGCAAGAAGGACTGACCACTGCTGAACTGATCAGAGGGGTATCTACTCCTAAGGGAAGATAGATCAGAAGATAATAGCATGGAAGTATGATACCACCTGGAACATGTTCATGGTGAAGAGAATCTCAGGGCTAGTACAATTCTTCACAGAGTACTCAGCTCTAGTAAATGCCCTTGAGATTCATGATTTGAAGGAACTAGCTCAACTTGAACTGATCAATCATGCAGCTATTGAAAAAGAAACTGTTCAATTAGAAGATGTGCTGAATGAAGAAGATATTGAATTCTAAAAACTATTCTTATTCACTAAATAAAACTAGATGATTGAACAATCACATCAAAGGGCTAAAAGACTCAAAGATAAGCTAAAAGCTAAAGATGATGAAATAAAAAAGTTTGAGGCTGATCAGAAAGCACAAAACAAAATAAGTGAACATAGCAAAATTGGATGTGATTATTTTACAAATCAAACAAAAGCAAATGATGAAGAGATTGATTCTTTGAAAAGAATCATCAATGAACAATCAAAAGAGATAAAGAGGTAAACAGAGAACTAGACATAGTTGAAAAGCAAATATTAAAAAATGATGTTGACTAATCTAAGGGTCGTTAAGATGTATGGGATAATGTGGGCATAGGACAATCAAATAAATCAATACCAATAGATCAAGCTGAACCAATCTATCATCATGAAACCAATCTCAATCAGGAAACAAGTTATACGGAACATGAAAAATAGATAAAACAACCAATCATCATACCGGAAGCAAGATGTATAATGGATAAATTGCTTCGACACGTAAATCCATTTGAGAGCATGCATTATTCATCAATCCTAAGGCAACACTATTACCCAGAAGTTCCTTATAGTAATAATAAACATACATCATTGCTATTAACCCTCTCACTAAAAAGCAAAAGGATCTAATAAGAAGATTTGCTGAGTCTCTAAAGTCACATTAGAAAAGAAACACCTTAACAAAAACTATCTTCTTCTCAACATAGCTTCAAAACTTATGAAAGAAAAAAGAAAAAGAGATATTTAGAAGAGTTAGTGAAAGAAAATAAGAAAGTGATTGTATTGGATAAACCTGAATCATCACCAATAAAAGTGTTAAAGGTGAAAATTGAACCAATTGATAATGAAGAGTTTAGAAAACAACAATTTGACTTTGTGGATCTTGAAGAAGGTGAGATAGTCCAAACTCAAAATCAACAAATCCAAGAACCAATCATCATCTTAGAATCTAAAAAAGAATTAAAGAACATATAAAGCATTTGCATGATGATCTGGAAGCACTGATAACTATCGAACTAGCAAATAAAGGACTTCCCTTTGGTTCATTCATTCATCTAAATATGACTGAAGTAAAATATCTCCTCTAAGATTTTCAAGAGGTGTTGAAGAATAAATTGAAACAAACATACAAAAGATACAAGGAAATCAAAGATCAGCCAGATTTATAGAAGAATTTTCCAAAGGATCCTTAAATTGACAAGATTACTTATCCATAAGTGAAAAGTTGAATAAGTCACATTAGTGTACCTTATAGATCATATGTAGGAAGAACTTTTCTCATATGAAAGACTTAGCAAGGGGTGTGTTTAAGAACATGTTGACAAATGCACTAAAACCTCAAATCGTCAAACCATACCTTGCCTCTGAACTATTAACATATCACCAAGCACCTTTTGAACTACATCCTATTAAGGAACCAAGATAGTTCATGCTTTATAGACTCTGGCCAAAAGGAAATAAAGTAAGAGAGATGATCAATATGAACAAAAAAATGTGAAGCTGTATGATAGAATGATATGCAGGGTTGGTTATGGTTCAGCAATAATTTCACAGTTGGAGATTATCAACTAAACACATTTACTAGATCAATAGAGAAATAAGCAACGAAACAATGAATAAAACTATGAATACTAAAGAACAACAAGATTGATTTTCAAGGATGATGTATATTGTTCTCAAGTATTTTAAAAGTATTACAAAGCTTCTTAGTCCTAAGACTAATACATGAGATACTTCTACTACTACCGACTATACTTTGAAGGCTAGCTCGACACAAATCTAGACAACAAGATCAATTTAAAATCAAAAGGCAAGTTGTCTATTGATTTGTGAATATGACAGGCCATAACTCACATCCTATTGTATTACAATAAAGATAAAAATACTGTAAGGCCCCGTTTCCCAGGACGCTTACAGCTGGTCAATCATCGCACATAAAACATAATATATATTAAAATTTCTAATACAACACAGTGGAATAATTTAAAATCAGTTCATTCATTGCTTTGCAAAATGATACAACATTCATAATAATTACAAAACATCGTTTATTCGCATTACAATTCAAAAACAATATCTTTTAACCAAATGGATGCCTTCTCAAAAAATTCCAAGTAACAACCCTGTGCCATCCTCAACAACATTTACTTGCCAACTGGAAAATATATAAAAGTCAACGTTGTTGAGTGAGTTCTACTTTTACAAAAACGTTATATTACCTTTCATTCGTTAAACCATTTTCATTACTATCACACATGATCACACATCATACGTACATCAAGGTAATAATCAGTATCTTACGTTATCGTTCGTTTCGTACATATCACACGTATAGAGTAGTCACATAGACTAACTCCCGCTGTGTGTGTGAACTCTCATGGGTTTAGCCTGTTAGGATCTGGTATTTGACCAAACACCAACTCATTAATGTGTTAAACCAAACCAAATAGTGCGGAATCCTATTTGATTAGCGATTCAATCAGTGAGAACGCACGTTGAAACAATAATGTATTGAAACTAACGTCAAGAATCAATTGAGAATCGATCTATAGCGTTCTATGAACTTGGAGTACGAAGTTGGAGGCTCCTGGACGGCTAGGGTATGTCTGGAGTCGAAGTGGATTCAATGCTTTAGTTTTTCCACGAATTAGGTGGTATTTATAGGTTAGGGTTGCTCATTCGGGCGACTGAACCATTAACATGGTTGATTCGTGGGATTGAGCCATGCGTTTGATCCATTCATACGACAGAGCTTTCAGTCGTGCGACTGAGTTAGACGCATGAAGTTGTTCAGCCGTATGGACTATTTAGGCGCATGGACACTCAGTCGCATGGCCATTCGGACGCATGACCACTGTTGGGGCGCATGGTCCAGTCGGACGCATGAGAACTTCACTTCACCAAGTTTGAGTGTATTCAATATTATAACATTATGCGTAACACTTCAAACAATCACAAACCTATATAATTACGTCAATATGCGTTAATCAACTCATTAATGAAATACTAAACATTAGAAACACAACCAAACATTCTGTATTTCATTAAGTACCCAATAATTACATAAAGTGTAAGACATATTACATTTAGATCAGGATCTAGGTACATATATGTATCAACAAACTCCCCCTTGGACCTAGATCTATCTATTGTCTAACATCTTTCATGATTTCCTCAAACTTCTTGTACTTAGCTTCTTTGGTGACTCTAGTGTTTATCTCAATAGCAAAATAGAGTCTTATCACTATGTGGAACTATAAAGCTTGTACAATATCCTGAGGGTCGTAAAATAGTGGCCACTTGTATAAAGTATAAGGATCTTGTGCTGACAAGTTGGTGAGCCACATCGGGTCAAACACCCTTATGGTTTCCATTGTGCCATTCCTGTTCAAGACTATCACGGCCTCTCCCGTTCTCCAATCGTAGTACCACAATTTGAAGTGTGGAGTGAAGTCTTGTGGCATCTCACGTAGTGGGATCTTAGACATTGTACGTGGTGGACTCCACTTCAACACTACTCTAGGTTTACCTGTTATGGCATCAACCTCAGATTTTCTGATGTACCTCATTGGTTGTTGAGGTTTGAAGTTGACCCATCTGGTGTGGTACTCCCTCTTTAGAGCAGCTTCAAACCAGCCTGACATCTTACGAGAGTCAGCATATAGCAAGTTTAACTTAGCTAACTGGTTGAGCTCAAAACCTGGAAGAGTCTTCAGATCATGTGGAAATCTGAATTACTCTATTCCCTTCTCACATTTAACTGCATAAACGTTGAGATCTGCAAAATGTGCCCACGTTATGATCCTTCCTGCCACCTTTTGATGTTTCTTGACCTGATACAGTTTGGTGTAGACAGTAGACGTTGTAGCGCTATGTTGGCTCTTATCTCTTCAAAACATGCTGCCCATTCAGCTTTTTTGATGTTTACTTCGGCGTTTGAGGCTTGGGCCTTATCTTTGTCCTTTTCTGACTCTTTCTCCATTCTGTCCAGAGTCGCAAAAGTTTCACTGACAAGAGTGTCTCCTAGATTCGGAATAACAGTTCCCTCCTTATCAGTGTACTTAGGATAGTGTTGAGCCGTGATATCTTCTATCTCAATCTCATCCACATCCTGAAGCTTATCGTCACTTTCTGTTTGCACAGTTGGAGCATCTTTCAGAATCTCATCAGCGTTTAGTTGGAACATTTCGGCTATCTGCTCGTCAGTGAGATTGTGAATGATTTCTCCTTCTTCAGGAGTATACATTACCGATCTCCTAACAATACCCTGCAGATCAAGAATCAATGTCAGTTGAATCTTGACCTGTTGGAGGGGAGCAATGTCATATTCATCTCTTTGGGAATCAGGATGTGCTTGATTTAAAACATTCAACACAACAATCATTAGCTAATAATCAAGGCATAATCATTTGCATGACATAATTTCATTAATTATACTCATAATCCAAATACAAGTGATCTTAAATAACAATAAGACATCTAAGCATTACTTTTGTCCTGGAGCATCGGCTCTTCTGCTGGCGGGGCTGATGTGGAGGCACCTTGATCTTTTGCTCGTTTGGTCCTCCTTTCACGACAGATGTGGCACCCGCAGCAGGTGAGTCAACATCATCATCATCATCTCTAACATCATCTCCAACATCACTAGTAGCATCAGTATCATCATCACCATCATTATCTTCATCATCACTATCATCCCCATCCCCCTCTTTGATCTTAAGTGGCTCTTCCTTGGATCCTTTTAGGTGTAGCATGATGGTCTTGTTAGCAGTCTCCAACTCCTCAATCATCTTTGCTGATAGAACATTTTTCTCTCGGAGTTGGGACATTTCTGCACGTTGAATCTCCATTTGTTGTGCCTGCTGATATATCTGCTAAGCTTGGGCAGCAATAAGATCTACAAGCGGTCGCAACTGAGTAGTCTTCTCTTGTCTGCCGCTAGCAGCCTCAGCACCATGCGGTTAAGTGCTGAGAGCTGTTCCTCTACCCCACTGGGAGGCAGAGGTGATCCTGATGGAAATGGAAAGAAAGAGGATGGTGTTGTAGGGTGGCTAGTGGTGGTGGTGGTGGCAGTGGTGAAGATTGGTGGCGGTATAGATGATGGTGGTGGTGATGTAGGTGTGAATGGTGTGGTGGTGGATGGAAGGGTGGTAGTGGTGGTGGCTGAGGTGGTGGCCGTGGTGGTCGCTGTGGTGGTGGCTGTGGTGATGATAAAGGTGATTTTGTGTTTCTTCCTTTTCAATCCATGGGGCTCAGCCATCCTCTTCTTCCTCGATCCTGTCAAGGAGGATGCTCCCCCTTGTACACGACTTGGCCCATCGAGAGCATAAATGGGGTCAGCAGCATTCTCTCCCGATCCACCTGGGCGTTCACCAACCGCCCGGAGCCCTCATTCTGTGGGAACAACTTTACTTCCCACAGTCCGAGTCAGCGGCTCCTCATCTGACTCATCTTCTTCTTCACCAGGCATAAAATCCTTGTGGAACCCAGTAGTCTCCGCTCCGTCTCTAGTTGGGGCAGATGCTGGAGATGGAATAGCAGTAGTGGGACCCCTTTGTTGAGTGGGTCCGAGTCATTGTCATCCGAGTCATGCTCTGGGAGCAATAGCTGCTCATCGTCGGAGTCATTATGTGTGTGACGCCACTTACGTCTCCCTGGCGCTACATAACTCTCATTGGCCAGATGGCCTATCAGTCTCTTCACTTAGGGCTTTACTTGCTTACCCCCGATACACTCTCATATGACCCAGTGTCGTATCATCCATGATCTCTAGACCCATAGCATCGTGGCTTTCCTTGGGATGGGATGGAAGCTTCTCATTGAATATCAGCTGTAAGAATCTGGGGTACATACAAAAACCCTCCTTACCCTTAGCTTCCAGATTCTCCACAAGGTAAGAGAAGACATGCTCGAGAAGCTGAAAGGATAGTTTAGTACCAGTGCCACATAGGCATTCTAGATCAGGTGTGACAGATCATCAAATCCACCTCTTCTGGAGGCGATGCACTTCAATATAACATGTGCTAAGTACTTGTACTGAGGACACAGGTTGCTTTTATTGAGCACACCTGAGTTGATGTCCCCAGCATACTTAATCCTCATAAGTACTCTCTGGATGTAGCTTGGTGGGATGATCAGTATCGTTCCCCAGTTTAAGTACTCTCTGGATATCGGCAACAGTGATCTCGATAGCCATCCCACAAATAGAGCTCCGTATGCTATACGGCTTTTGGAATCGATCAACAGAAGCATTCTCCCAAAATGCCTGATGCAGAGACCTGTAGGGCGTGCAAGGAGTAGAAATGGCCTTGTGGATCCTTGATCGCCTAAGAAATGTGATGATCTTTGTAAACTCGGCGCCATTCCAAGTAGTATGATCTAGATGAGCACATATGTTGTGCTTAGGGTTGATTGACCATCTAGCAGCCATTAATCTGAAACACAAGACACATAATCATCAGATACTCACATAACACAAATCAGTTCTAAGTATCTTGTTTGATTTCATTCTGATTCATTCATGCGAATGAATCATGCGACTGTGGTCAGTTAGTTATCCTATCCTGCGACTTGACTCATTCGGGTGAATGAACATGCGACTGAGTTTAATCGGTTGGCGGCCGACTGAGCTCATTCGCATGTCCAATTCGGCCGATTGAGCTATTCTTCTGGCTCAATCGTGCGATTGGAGTTCATCCATCGGACCAGTTGCATGACTTACTGTTAGGTTGACTTAGGTTCGAGTCTTGACAAAATCATGAAATTAAACAATATGAAACAGTTCGTTAGACTCGCAATCCCATAACTAATAACCTAATAACCTTATTTTTTAACATTTTACATGGTTTCAGTGGGTTATTAAGCCATTTAGTGGTTCGGTTCTTGTTTCATTCGAACATCCCAAAATAGGTCACCATTTCTCCTGATTTTTGTGAGATTTCATCGTATTATACCTATATAATCACACACAATCGTCAGATAGTCAATGGAAGTATGAAATCTTGGTCTGATGAAAATTTGGTAGAATAACGGTAGGCTATGCGAAATAAGGGCGATTAGGAATGATGAGAAGAATGTGATTGACTGTGGCCCTTTATATATTGACTCTACTTTCAATCGGCTGACTGGACTCATTCGCTCAGTTCATTCGGGCGAATGAAGCTCAGTCGGGCGATTGACTCAGTCGATCACATTTAGTCGCCTGACTGGGGCTCAATCGGTCTACTGACTTAGTCGAACGCTCCCAATCGGACGAATGACCCATTCTGATAATCCATTCGGGTGAATGGGTCATACTCATGTCCATTTGGCTGTTTAATGCATGAGTATGGTCCATTCGCATGATTGGTCCATACTCAAGGTCCAGTCGTGCGAATGGGTCATACACTTGACATTTGACTTTTAAACCCTTTTAACCTATTAATTTACCATTATGAACATTTGTTAATCTCAAACATGATCATTTTAACTTGAAAAACCTTTGATCACCTCAGACGTGATCATGTTAAAACTTTTTGTCATCTCAGACATGACCCATTTACTTGAAAGCACGTGTGGTCACCTCAGACGTGACCTTTTAGATGATAAGGTTCCTTATCAACTTCCATGACATAGTCCGATACTACACATACTGAATATGACAAACTTTGTACAGAAATAAAAGAAATAATACTGAAAATTTAAAAATGTAGACATGTTTTGTGTTTTTATGAGAGTTAATTCCCAAGATGTAGTTCTAGGAATAATTATTCTGGGAGAGCAACCACAATCATTTAAGCTATACATGGATCAATTTAAGTTGGAATCATACAGGATATTCAAATCATTCAGGACAATTTATAAAAAAACAGCTTTGATGCTCTTTCCTTGTTGTTAATCTTGAGACATTTAGCAAATTTAGGAAATCATACTAGTACTATTAGGTCCCCACACTGATTTGAACTTTCAAGAATTGTAGCCACAGTGATTGTCAGTATACTTGTCGTCTTAAATCCATACACAGACTTTCAACACAGTTTGGTGATCGTTTTAAGGTTTGTTTATTTCAACAAGCTTTTGTGGACCCCACACTTATATGGTAATCAACCATCCTTAGGAGGTTTTTGAGCGGTCTAAGGGTAGGACTCAAGAAGAAACTATTCTTAGAACTTTCAAAGAGAAGCCAATCCTCAGGTTAGTGCCATCGCACAGCAGAGAGGCGGCAAACAACAATGAGTTCTAGAATATGTAGGTTATGCTTATCCTCAGGTCAGTGCCACCGCACAGTAGAGAGGCACATAACCTATCTTCTTCTTTGAGCATTTTTTTTCTTTTTGCACAGATCTCACCAACAACATAGGTTATCAGTTTGATTGTATTTGCATTTTTCCTATGCTTTTGCTCAGCTTTGGTCTTACACACACTTTTGTGGCGTTTATTTAGCTCGTCACCCCTTATTAGAATCTTGTTGATTGTGTTAACAAGGGATACGGTGTTACCCACAGCTAGTCAAACGTTTAGTTTAATCTTGAGATCACCAAAAGGTCTAGTCATCTATTGTGTTGAATCTACCGACATATCATATGTGGACTAGCAAGCTTTAGGTCTACTTTCTTTGTGTTACCTTAGTAGTAGCTAGCTTATCTATCATATTTCCTTTTATATTGCTCAGACTACACAGACTTATACTTGAACTTTGCATCTTTTTCAATTTTGAATTTTAAAGTCCCAAATGGTTTGTACCTGTGTACTATCATATTCCACACATTAAATCGGTATCACACGTACGATCTTATTTATTTTCAGCTTGCCTCTCCTTTTCCCTCATTTTTTTTCTTTTTTTTATACCTATTCTCCCCCTAAAATACTAAAACCTCTAAGGATTTGCGTTTTAGAATTTTAATGAGCAAGAACCGACACTAAGTGTAATGACCGAACAAAACATTAAACAAAACAAGAGAATTAAACTTAAAAAATACTATAATTTAAGAAATTTTAAAAGACACTAGACGCGACGCATCGGACTATACATGGTGATCTTCAGGAATGACCTCACTCTTCTTTTTAACACCATTGACCTCTAACAGATATAGAAAAGGTGGTTTATCAAAAGCCTTTGTATAGAGGTCTGTGCGTTGAAAATCAGTGTTTATTTTTATCACATCGATTAAATTCTTTTCAAAACAGTCACGTATGAAGTGATATTTGATCCCGATGTGTTTTTTCTTGGGATGTTGGACCGGGTTCTTAGTGACTGCAATCGCAGCAGAGTTATCAACAAATATAGGAGTAGAAGTGAAATGCAAACCGTAATCCTGCATTTGCTGTTGAATCCATATGATTTGGGAATAGCAGCTTGCTGCAGCAACGTATTCTGCTTCACAGGTTGACAAGGCAACCGAGGTCTGCTTCTTACACTGCCAGGTAACCAATCTTCTCCTAAAGAACTGACACCCTGCTGATGTAGACTTGTAGTTCATCTTGCAGCCGTCGTAATCCGAGTCACTATACGCTGTAAGTTCAAAGTCTTCATCATGAGGGTACCACAATCCAAGTGTGGGTGTGCCCTTCAGATAACGAATATCCTTTTGACCAATATTAGATGATTCACCTTAGGCTTTGCCTGATATCGCGAGCATAAACATGTCGCATACATGATATATGGTCTGGAGGCAGTGAGATACATGAGAGATCCAATCATCCCTCGGTACATAGTAGCATCTACCAGATCACCGTTCTCGTCGGGTGCTACATCATGGTTTGTAGCCAATGGATGCCAGCTATGGAAGCATTTTCCATGTCAAACCGATTGAGAATATCTCCTACATACTTGGTCTGATGTAAGAAGATTCCATTTGGTGTCTGATCTACTTGTAACCCAATAAAGAACTTCATCTCCCCCATGGCACTCATCTCAAACTCAGCCTTCATTACTGCTTCAAATTCTTTGCATAATTCCGATGGTATGGATCTTCAAATCCCTCGGGTTGACCGACCAAGACTGTTTCTCTGATTTCACCGTGAAGGAATGCACTCTTAACATCTAGCTAATAGACTTTGATTTTCATATAAGATGCATAGGCAAGGAAGATGCAGATGGCTTCCATCCTTGCCACGGGTGGAAATACTTCATTGTAGTCGATACCTTCAACTTGTCAAAAGCCTGAACAACAAGCCGAGCCTTGTTTCTGATGATCACTCCCTGATCATCTTTCTTACATTTCAAAACCAATTTGGTACCAATGACTTTAGCACTTTTAGGTCTATCCACTAGTGTCCATACACCTAACTTCTTAAAATGAAGAAGTTCTTCCTGCATGGCACTAACCCAAGCCTCATCATTTAGTGCTTCACTAACATACTTTGGCTCAAACTGAGACATAAAGCAGCGGTAGGCACCATCATGAAGGTATCATTTTTACATCACAGAGGCATAATCAGCTGAATATAGCTAATTTATAGTCTGAACTCCTGATCTCACATCTCCTTGAATATTATCCAATGGATGATAGACATTTAGACGTGAACTAGGAGTTGTCGGAACAACCACCTCAGAGTCAAGATTATGAACATTTGGTTTTGGATCTGAGGCGATAGGAGTATGAGGTTCTGAAGGTTCAGCAGCATCACTAGCTGATGCGTGTGAACTTGAGGTAGTCGGAACCTGTACATCCTGGTTGATCTGATCATTTTCTTCATTTTCTTCATTAGAGGAAGAATCACTCACATCAACTGCTCCCCCTGAGTTGGTAGGATCATGAATTGTTGAATCTTGAGACGGTGTGTTCAAGACATCGTACATCATCTTGTTTGCCAACTCGTCTACTGAAGAAGAAAGAGATATGTTGAAAGACTTGAATAATCCATCATAGTCTAAGAAGTAAGTAGTCTATTTTCCAGTAGGTGGTGTGATATATCGCTGAACATCAACATTACACCACACCTCTACTTGACCTGTTGAGTTATTGTAAACTCTCTTTTCGGTATGTTGTATCCTAAGAAGGTCCCTTCATCAACCTTTTCACTGAATTTTCCCTCCTGAGTCTTTTTCAGTAGGGTGCACGGAACACCAAACGGCTCAAGATATTCCAAGTTAGGTTTACGTCGCTGTAATAACTCGTAGCACGTTTTTCCATGGCGTTTTACTATCAGAACTCGATTAAGAGTATACCATGCATTTGCCACTGCTTCATTCCAAATTTGTATAGGCAGTTTTGAGTCTGGAAGCATTGTCCGTGCCGTCTCTATCAAGCTGCGATTCTTCCACTCAGCAACACCGTTCATCTGAGGGGTATACGCCAAGGTAAATTGATGCACAATTCCCTTTTCCTTGCAATAGTCCTCCATCCTCTGATTCTTGAATTCGGTTCCGTTGTCTGATTACAGTGTAGTTCCAATTCCTTGAATGATTCAAATGTTTTTGATTTGGATTTCAGAAACATTACCCATGAGAACCTTGAGTAGTCATCAGTAACTACGTAGCAGTACAAGTCGCCTGCGATGCTTCTTATACTGACTGGACCAAACAGATCCATGTGAAGAAGCTCAAGTGGAAGTTCTATAGAATGAACTTTCTTTTCCTTATGAGATTTCTTCGTCTGTTTGCCCTTTTTGCATGCAACACAAAAATCCGAGAGCTGAAAGATTTTGACATTTACTCCTCTCACAAGATCATTCTGGATCAAGTGATTCATTTTCCTCGGATTTATGTGTCCCATTCTCCTATGCTAGGAGATGGATTCCTTCTCAGTAGCTTTGGACAAGAAGCATTGGACTTCACTATCCGTTATGGATGCCTTTGAGAGATCCAAAACATAAAGATCGTTATATCTTGAAGCTGACAATAAGATCTGATCCTCTGGAATCATGTAGTCCTTCTTTAGAACGTAACACTTCTTGTTGTCAAATACTACCTTGAATCCTTTGTCACAGATTTAAGAAACAGAAAGTGAGTTATTTTGTAATTGTTGGACATAGTTTACCTTATCAAACTTAACTTTCTCATTTGCCACTTCTCCTTGAGCTGTGGTGTACCCTCCTTTGTTTCCAGCAAATGAAACATGCCCTCCTTTGATTTGTCTGACATTTGATAAGAGAGCTTTTTTCTCTGTCATGTGCCTGGATGCTCCGCTATCAACAATCCACGTGTTAGTCTCAGAACTGTGGCAAACAGTCAATGAAAACTCAACCCAAGCCTTTACCGGCTTGGGTTTCCCTGAGACATCACATATCACAAACTCAACCCACTGACCCTTTGAGGTTAAGGATTGATCAGAATTCTGTGTGTTCTTATTTTCAGGCACTGAGGAGGTTTTTTCTTTCCATAAACCAGATTTGTGTAAGGCCTGTTTGTGATAAATAGACGACTGGCTGATGGATTGAACTTTGGGTTCACAATCTCTTTTAGGAGGCGTCACTGAGTTCCTCTTAAAAGATCTTCATCCAGATGTAGAAAATTCAACTTTCTTCCTTGGTGTCTGATAATAAGCACAGTGAGATGCTATGTGACCATACTCTCCACAGTTATAGCAGGATCTGCTTTTAACTTGATGGTTTCCATTTTTTGGTGGAGATGCAGATGTCACACAATTAACCTTATTATGTTTGGATTGAGACACTTCTTTGTTAGATGTATGAGTTGGTTTTGCAAACTTAATTTCTTTACCTGGTTTTACATCTTTGATATCTTGTTTACCTGGACTGTGACATGATGCACATGACTGATTAGGTTTTAAAGTCTTTTTAGGTTCTTGTTTGACTTTGTTTGACCTGACTTAATACTAACCTTTTCAAATTTTTTTTCCAGATTAACACAAGGCATTTTTCTTATTGCCTTTGAAGTGGCCTCCTTCTGTTTAGTGTCTGATCCAATTGATTTACTTAATAAATCCGGATCACTTACCAGAGGAGTGGACACCACGTGATCCTTGATGGGTTTATTGTTAATTGGTTTACATTTGGTGTTCATCAAGGTCTCAGGTGGTGGTGGAACCACTTTGTATCCCAGTCCCTCCCTATTATTTCTCTCTCTTACTAAGTGTTGGACAATATGTGATAAGCTTGTCTAACTATGCAGTTTTTATTTTAATGAATTGACTTCTACTTCTAAAACTGCTTTTTGCTTCTTAGTGTCCTCAAAAGAGTTCAAATAGTACGTATGTCATTTGCTTGGTGAAAGGCAACTACCTCAGTTTCCCTAAGTTGTTTATTTAATAGGTCTATCTTTTCCTTATAACTGTGCTTATTTTGTTTCAATACTCTATTAGCTTCTGTGCACAGTTCTAGGTCCTTTACTAGGCTATCATTATGATCTAATAACCTAGCAAATTTTGAATCTATACTTTCTCTAAATCTATTACATTCTAAGCAAGCATGATTATTAAACAGTTGGTCAGAAGAACATACCTGAGATGTAAAGGAACAATCAGCCATGAGTACTAGCTCGCTTTTCTCTGGTTCGGATGATTCAGATGATGATGCATTTGCAAAATTTTCTTCTACACGCAGGTAGTTGACCACATTTGCAGTATCTTCAGAATTTGACATTGCGATCTCTACTGCTACATCACCTTCACTTGCAGAATCGTCATCAATATCCTCCACACTCGCTATGTTTGACTCTCCTGGTGAGACGAACCGAAAGCTCCAGTCCTGTCCTTCATCTTCGTTGGCAATTAAGGCTTTTGGATCCTTACTTGATGAGTCAGCATTACTAGCAGTGGACTTGTCTTGACGGTTAAATGACGAGAAGGGATTTCCATTTCCTGTCTTCTTCGGTTTTATACACTCCCTTTTGAAGTCTCCTTTCTCCCCATAGTTGAAGCATATAACCTTTGACTTATCAAACCCAAAGGATGTGTCTTTTGTTGCAACCAGGTTCTGTCCGGTCTTTTTGACAAACTTTTTAGCTCGTCGGACAGCACTTGCCAGAGCCCACATTATGTCCATACGTTCCAGGTCCATTTCATCCACCTGCTCATAATCTTCATGTGCCAAGTGGCAGTTACCTATCTTTGCAGCAATCAATCCGTCATAGGAGTGAACCACCACAGCTAAAAGGTCCATATGTTCTCTGGCCACCTCTACAGTTGATGGGTTTGATAGAACCCAGAAAACAAGTTTAACCTTTTAAACTTTCTGGAAAAAAACGCAGCGTAAGCTGAAAATTTCATGTTCTAAATGATGTTTTAAGATGGAAAAACAACCCAAATCAAAAGGATCTTTAATATGTGAATAAGCAAGCTATATAAACACATAAAACATTCATAATGTGACAACCAAACAAGCTGCCAAACTACCTCCTTCTAGCAGCTAAATCGACCAAGAGAAGAAGGATGATGAATGCTCAAAATCTCGGCCAAGGCTCCAAAAAGAGGATCCCTCAAGCTTGTATACCCCAAGCCTCCTTGCAAGCACCTCTTGTTAGGGAGATTCAACACCAAAACAACACCAAAAACCCGAAAATAGCTCCTTCTTTCTGCTGCCTTTCGAGAGGTGTAGAGAGAGAGAGAGAAAGAGTTGTGTGTGTTGCATGCAAAAAGGAGATGGATCAGATTTCTTTTTGTCCCCAAGACTAGTTAAGTGTGTTTTTGGCTTACAAGAAAAATGGTCTAATGAAAACAAGGGGGAGGGGCGGCCAAAAGAGATTCAAAAGGGGGTTTTCCCTCTTTAATCAAACACACACACACAAAAAATAACTAGTCTTTTTGTCACACATTAATAAGTCATCTACTAGACTTATTTACATATGATATATGAATTCTCTAATTAAAAAATTTAATTAAAGTACACTCTCATGTATTTGTGTTATTTAAACCCTTTAAATAACAAAATAATAATAAACCCATCAACAAATTATCCTCATAATTGTTCCACCTCATATGCAACTTATTTAGAAAACCCATTTTCTAAATTGGTGTAAATATATAATTGCATGATCATAACATCAATTAAATATTAATTGGTGTTTGCTAAGCTTTTTATTGGGTATAACCCGACTTGGATCATAACGTACTAACCGCATCAATATTCCATGTGTCTTGGGCACATAGAATCCAACAATCTCCCACTTGCCCAAGATTCATAGAAGATTGATGCAAGCAGTAAATACCGGCTAACAATGGTTTACTACCCTTAATATGCATGACTTATAGCCATTCAATAACATCATCCCTTTCAAGTACCCTACTTGAAATGATTTAGGTGAATCAATCATTTATCCTTTTGTTACAGATGTCATGTTAAATCCAAGGACACAGAATGATCATTCCTTGTTGATTTAACTTAATCAGGCCTTAGACATCTAACTCTCGACGAATAAGAGGAAAAAATTCCATCATGACTACATACGTTTTTCACAAACACCTCGTGTCATACCTGAACATACCTTATGTGTTTTTCACTATTTCAGGACAGTGAAGAATTAGCTCAAGGTATAATACTTGGTGAATATCAAAATCCAATATGTATCTTAGGTCGGAGGATATCAAATGATATTCGCCTTTACTCAAATTGACTAATGATCAATCAATAAGATTCCATGTAGTAAAATTTGAGATGCGGGTTAGTCCAATATTTGTATCCCACAAATATCTATGAACCTTGGTAGCAACCCATTGCTCTATATTCATCCTTATGAATATCAACCAATCCAAGTTCATAATAATCTTACCCTCACACTTGTTCCCACAAGTATGAACGACTACGGACATTTAGAGTAAACAATTTACTCATGGATTAAACATGCTAAATTGGAACATTAATTGAAACATTATAACCAAATAATTTTATTCAAATAATAAAGAGTTCCACATATCCAAATACAAAATTTACACATCAAATCCAATCACTAGAATATCGATGTCCCATGGCACAAGTATGACCTTCATGCTTTGCCTTTTCAAGGAGATTCATGAGAGGATCCGCAATGTTCTAATCCGTGTGAACTTTGCGAATACATATCTTTCCCTTTTCAACTTCATCTCGTATGTAGTTGAATCTCCGCTCAATGTGCATAGTCTTTTGATGAGCACGAGGTTCCTTGATTTGAGCAATCGCACCCTCGTTATCACAAAAGATCTCTAGGGGGTCCTGAATGGAAGGGACAACCCCGAGATCAGCAATGAATTTCTTTAACCATGCAGCTTCTTGAGCTGCCAATGAGGCAGCGACGTATTCTAATTCTGTAGTTGATAGAGCCACCACATCCTGTTTGGAGCTTTCCAAGAGACCGCTTCTCCATTCAGAATGAAAATATATCCTGATTGTGACCGAGAATCATCACGCTCGGTTTGGAAACTCGCAACCGTGTAATCTTTTACAATGAGTTCCTCATCACCAGATCCATAGATTAAGAACATATCTCTTGTTCTCCTTAGGTACTTAAGTATGTTCTTACAGCCATCCAATGACTGTTTCCAGGATTTTGCTGGTAACGGCTTGTCATGCTTAAGGCGCATGACACGTCCGGTCGAGTGCATATCATTGCCTACATGATGGATCCAATAGCAGATGCGTATGGGATTGCCTTCATTTTATCTTGCTCATCCCTTGAGTTAGGACATTGAGTCGTACTCAATATCGTTCCTCTTTGAATAGGTACGGTACCTTTCTTAGAGTTCTCCATCTTGAACCTTTTCAAGATCTTATCAATGTATGCACTTTGGTTTAAACCAATCAACCGCCTTGATCTATCCCTATAGATCTTTACTCCCAGAATATTGGCGGCTTCACCAAGATCCTTGATGGAAAAACAACTTCCAAGCCAGGTTTTTACACCTTCCAAGGTTGGAATGTCATTTCCAAATAGTAGTATGTCATCAACATACAATACTAGGAAAGTTACTGTGCTCCCACTAGCCTTCTTATACACACAAGCCTCATCAGCGTTTTTGATGAAGCCAAATTTCTTCACCTCCTCATAAAAATGATGATTCCAGCTTCTCGACGCTTGCTTCAATCCATAGATTGATTTCTTTAAATTGCATACTTTATTAGGATGTTTTGGATCGACAAAACCTTCAGGCTGAACCATATAGAAATCTTCCTCAAGATATCCATTTAGGAAAGCGGTTTTGACATCCATTTGCCACATCTCATAATCATAATGAGTAGCTATGGCAAACAATATCCTTATAGACTTTAGGATCGCAACAGGTGAGAAGGTTTCATCATAATCAACCCCTTGAGTTTGAGTGAAACCCTTTGCTACAAGTCTAGCTTTATAACTATCCAAGTTTCCATGCATATCGGTTTTCTTCTTGAAAACCCACTTACTTCCAACTACCTTGGAATTAAGAGGTGGTACAACAAGTTCCCAAACTTGATTGTCATACATGGATTGCATCTCAATGTTCATGGCCTCAAGCCATTTGTCACAATCCAAATTGGACACTGCATCATGGTATGTGGTTGGTTCATCTGAATCACCACATAGCATCCATCCATGAAAAATCCGTATCATTCAGGTGGATTACTAGTTCTACCACTTCTACGAATGTTTTGTGTGTATTGATCAACCACTTGATCAACTTCAACATCCTCATATTGAATGCTAGTTTCAACCAAACGTGCATCAGGTGTGGTTCTTGATCCTCCTCAAGATCCACTGTTCTACTACTAGTTCTTTTCATAAGGAACTTTGCTTCTAAGAACTCACCCGTTCTAGCAACAAGCACCTTTTGTTCCAGTGGATCATAGAAATAATATCCCATAGAATCTCTAGGATATCCAATAAAGATACACTTGGTGGATCGGACTTCCAATTTGTTTGGGGTGGGAGTCTTAACAGAAGCCTCACAACCCCAGACCTTAAGTATGATAGGGATGGAACTCTTCCATGCCATATCTCAAAAGGTGTCCTTTCCACTTTTTGGTTGGGGCCATATTTAAAATACGGGCCGCGAAGAGCAAAGCGAAACCCCAAAATGATAGAGGTAATGTGCTTCTAACCATCATAGATCGGATCATATCCAATAAGGTTCGATTCCTCCTCTCAGACACACCATTGTGTTGTGGTGTTCCAGGTGGAGTGAGTTGTGAGACAATCCCACAACTCCTAAGATGATCTTGGAAAGCATCACTTAGGTATTCACCTCCTCTATCGGTACGGAGAACTTTAATTGACTTGTTGAGTTGATTTTCCACCTCATTCTTGAATATTTTGAACATTTCAAAAGCTTCATCTTTGTGCCTTAATAAGTACACATACCCATAGCGACTATAATCGTTGGTAAAGGTAATGAAGTATCTTTCACCATTCCTAGCCGTTGGCTTAAAAGGACCACATACATCCGAATGTATGATTCCTAATAAATCTTTTGCCCTTTCGTTAGTTCCACTAAAGGGTGCCTTAGTCATTTTACCTTGTAAACAAGATTCACACACATCAAATGAATCACATTCATTTGTTTTTAAAAGACTATTCTTTTGAAGTGTTTGTATACGTTTCTTGTTTATATGACCAAGACGACAATGCCAAAGATAGGTATCACTCAAATCCAACTTGAGTTTCTTGGTGCTAGTTTGGTACAATGAACTATTTAAAGTATTTTTATGAACCAATTCATAAATACCATTAATGGGTATAGCTTTAAAATAGAACATATCATTTAAAGGAACATGAATATCATTTTCAACAAAAGATAATACATAATCATAAAGTCTTAATTGGGATACAGAAATAATGTTCCTAGTCAAACTAGGAGCATACAAAACATTCTTCAAATAACATCCAAGCCACTTGGAAGTTTCAAGATGTAGTCCCCACGAGCTTCAACTTGGACTTTGGTTCCATTGCCCATGAGGAGGCTAACATCCCCTTGATTGAAGTCCCTACTTCTTTTGAACCCCTGCAACGAATTGCAAATATGAGTTCCACATCCAGTATCTAATACCCATGTGTTTGAAGATGTAACATTAAGATCAATACGAATCATGTATATTGTACCTAAGGTCTGCCCAACATCCCTCTTGGATTTCAACTCTTGGAGATAGACAGGACAATTTCTTGCCCAATGTCCAATCTCCCCACACTTGAAGCATGGGTCATTGGTAGCAACCTTTTGCTTCTTCTCTTGTGGTTTGGGTGGCACCCTTGCCACCCCTTTCCCCTTTCCCCTTTCCCCATACGGGTCCCTTACCCTTGGCAACCTTTGCCTTGGGTGCGGGATGAGGTCTTTTCTTGTTCCCACCTTCATTGATGGTGAGAACGGGTAAAACCCTTTTACCCATGGCCGCCTTGGCCATTTTCAGCATTGAGTGAAGCTCACCAATGCTTTTGTCCCAAGCATTCATGTTGTAGTTCAACACGAATGTCTCGAACTTCTTTGTAAGGCCATTAAGGATCAAATCCGTGGCCAATTCCTTCGAGACAGGACAATTAAGCCTCTCGACGCGTTCAATATGACTTTTCATCTTAAGTACATAAGATGAAACAGATTGGTTGTCGTCCATACGACATGCATGGAGTGCTCGAACCGTTTCGAAGCGCTCAACCCTTGCTTGCGTTTGGAACGTTTCTTTTAGCTGGGTTATCATGTCGTAAGCTTCGTGATGTTCATACTCCTTTTGGAGATCTGGAGTCATGCTCGCTAGCATGAGACAAGACACTTGGACAGAGTCCTCAGTGTACTTGAGCCAATCGTTATAGGCCTCCTCATCATCCTCAGTAGGTTGATTGGGGATAGGGTCGTCTAAAACATATGATCTTCTCTCTTGCTTGAGAACGATTCTCAAGTTTCGATACCAATAAATAAAGTTGTTATGATTTAGACGTTCCTTTTGGAGGATCGCTCGTAATGATTGGTTGGACGCGGATGAGTTATCGTGATTTTCATTGTTGGTGGCCATCTGCAAAATTTAACAAAGATCTATTTTAGTATTTTCGATATTGTTATTTTTAATAATTAATGCCTTTTAAGGTTATTTTTATATTAAAGTCTAGAACCCAACATTACATTTAAATTATGGTTAGGTGACCTTTGTTCCACGATTTGAATTAATAAGGTGGTCAACGTTTGACGATTGCAACCATTTGCAACTTCTAGAAATATGGGATCGACTTGAAACATCATATGTAAAGTCGGCATGTTAATCCCATCAACACCATTTGGAAACCACACCGTAGGTGATCCATTTGACATGGTTTGCAAATCAAGATACCCTACTTACACCTATGTGTGAGTTTGCCAAAATAAGTGGTTAGATGACCTTTATCCCACAAATAAGGCATTCTCACCTCAAATCGCAAGTTCCCTCAAAATGGTTAGGTGACCTTTATCCCACTAAGAGTTCCCAAGTGACTCAAGTGTTGTGTAAAAGGACGGTGTTGATCTTGTTTAAAATTTTAGAGATTTCATAATACAAGTTTTAGAAAACTATATGTACTTGTATTTGCATGCTTTCAAATACAAGGTACCCTATGGTCCTTTGATTAAAACCAATTTTAATCTTTAAAATCATTAAATCATTTTAATAACCTTTTATTACTTTTAATGATTAAGAACTACCAATTTTCAGCTTGTAAAGTTTTATTAATGAGTTTGTAATGTATGACAAAATATCAACCAAACAATCAAACAAGCATAAACATACAAACATGAGTGCATAACCACAACCACTTAGTTGACAACACTTATTTGCCATCACAAGTGTCATCATAAGGTCTTTCCTAAGGGTTGAATGACACATTATATGTGTCCATGGACTCCCACTTGAATCCATATCCAATTACTTCAAGGTCCATGTTTTTGATGTCCATCTTTGGGTCTTGATCTTGTGCATCTTCCTTTTACAAAATTGTATCCTAATACATTTTTTTCTAATAAAAGAAATGCACCTAATCTATTAATTACATAACCAAATGAACAAATAGTTACAACCCAAATAATAAACATAAAACTACAACCCAATTGAATGAATAAAACCAACCATTCCAATCATCCAAATCAAAAGGCCAAAGGCTAGGTTATGCACACTAACATCCAATGATCATATCATCCAAACATATAATGAACCCCACTTAAAACCACCAAATTTCAGCCAACATAAACTGAAATTTTGGGTTTTAACATTGTCCAAACAATCAACATTTCATAATATATATCTTTCAAGGTCCAATCACTAGCATGTGTGATATGACCTTGAAAGTTTGGGGAATCATTCATACAAAATATAGCAGCCCAAAATCAGCCTATAATAAGTGATAATACTTCTTTAAAACCGATTTTAAAGACTAAGAACAAGCAAGTTATCCACATAACCGGCTCTTGATGCCATTGATGGGTTTGATAGAACACAAGAAAACAAGTTTAACCTTTTAAACTTTCTGACAAAAAACGCAGCGGAAGTATAGCTCTATAACATGTTAATAAGCTAAAAATTTCATGTTCTAAATGATGTCTTAAGATGGAAAAACAAACCCAAATCAAAAGGATCTTTAATATGTGAATAAGCAAGCTATATAAACACATAAAACATTCATAATGTGACAACCAAACAAGCTGCCAAACTACCTCCTTCCAGCAGCTAAATCGACCAAGAGAAGAAGGATGATGAATGCTCAAAATCTCGGCCAAGGCTCCAAAAAGAGGATCCCTCAAGCTTGTATACCCCAAGTCTCCTTGCAAGCACCTCTTGTTAGGGAGATTCAACACCAAAACAACACCAAAAACCCGAAAATAGCTCCTTCTTTCTGCTGCCTTTCGAGAGGTGTAGAGAGAGAGAGAGAAAGAGTTGTGTGTGTTGCATGCAAAAAGGAGATGGATCAGATTTCTTTTTGTCCCCAAGACTAGTTAAGTGTGTTTTTGGCTTACAAGAAAAATGGTCCAATGAAAACAAGGGGGAGGGGCGGCCAAAAGAGATTCAAAAGGGGGTTTTCCCTCTTTAATCAAACACACACACAAAAAATAACTAGTCTTTTTGTCACACATTAATAAGTCATCTACTAGACTTATTTACATATGATATATGAATTCTCTAATTAAAAAATTTAATTAAAGTACACTCTCATGTTATTTGTGTTATTTAAACCCTTTAAATAACAAAATAATAATAAACCCATCAACAAATTATCCTCATAATTTGTTCCATCTCATATGCAACTTATTTAGAAAACCCATTTTCTAAATTGGTGTAAATATATAATTGCATGATCATAACATCAATTAAATATTAATTGGTGTTTGCTAAGCTTTTTATTAGGTATAACCCGACTTGGATCATAACGTACTAACCGCATCAATATTCCATGTGTCTTGGGCACATAGAATCCAACAACAGTTACATTCTTGAGGTTGTTGGTTTTCAACTTTGCTACATTTGCTTCAGGTACTCTATATTGGGTGCTAGATGACCCTGACATTTCTGATCCTGAAGTTGAGGGTTGTGTTGGAACTCCTGCGCTTGATATGAAGGCGGTTTGCAATGGTGCTCCAGATGTCTTGATTGAAGGAGTAGCATTGTAGAGTGCAGGATTCTGATCATAGTTTGCCTTTTGGGCTTGATACTTCATCCTCAGCTCTTCTTCTCTCAGTTTTAGAATGAAGTCATTTATGTCTAACTTCGAGAGCATTCCATTCTGTCTGAGATTTGAAACAAACGAACCCCATTTTTCTGGTAATCCATCAGCAAAGTTGGATACCTTATCTTCCATCGAAGTAACTGATAGGATCAAATGAATCAATATGTGATGATTTATAAACACAATTCAATGAAATTCACACAAAGTAATCAAATCAAAACAAGATATCAATAAACTTCAAGTTTTCATTAATATCAAGCTAAGACAATTACCATTTGATACCATTTGATAGGATCAAATGAATCAATATGTGATGATTTATAAACACAATTCAATGAAATTCACACAAAGTAATCAAATCAAAACAAGAGATCAATAAACTTCAAGTTTTCATTAATATCAAGCTAAGACAATTACAAGTATGAAAAGCAGATGCGAATATCTTGTATATTCGTTTCTATCTACCTGCAAATCTAAGCTATTTATACTGAAAACAAAAAGTAAAGGAACTAAAAAATTACAAAAATAGTCCCTATACTATTACAAACTCTCAAAAGACAAATAAAGACAACATGTTAATCTTTTTTAGAGCACTTAACAGTAACCACACCATGAGTGTGCATCTGACTCATCAAGTGATAGAATCTATCAATCACATCATCAAGGCCTTCTTGTCCCATTGAAGAGAAGTTGTCAAACTCCTTCTTCAATTCTTTTCCCTTAATAGCCTTCAGAGAGGCATTCCCGTCTTACCTCTTCTCCAAAGTATCCCAAAGTTTCTTGGCTTGAGTATACTCCGAATACTGGTGGAAAATATCCTTCGGAATAGACTGAGTAAGCAAGGCGTAGACTTTCTTCTCAGCGTTGTGTTTTACCTTCTGTGCATCCGACATGCCACTTAGAGTAAGTTTTACTCCGTCAGCTCCAACTGGCATGCTGTACCCCGACTCTATTGCCTCCCGCAAATTTGTATCTACTCCATTCAAGTAGATTTCGAAACGTTGCTTCCATTGTGGATAGTCGTCTAACGTGATAAGCTTCGGGGTTTTATTGTGTATTCCCACTTCATTCTCCAACAATAGTAGGTTGTGAATACGAGTATCTCTACTAGTTGTGTATGCCGAAAACTGATCCTCCATTTCACTTAACTTTACGATTTAACAAACTTCTGATGTATGCGAATGAAGGTATGCGATTGGGCTTATTCAGGCGATTGAACAAATGCGAATGGTTCAATCATGCGACTGAACATATGCGGATGAGTCAGTCATCCGAATGAACTAATGTGGTTGAACAGACCGAATGAAGTTCTCAGTCGTACGAATGAAGGTACGAATGAGTCCAATCGTGCGGTTGGAAAATGCAAATGAACTCTGTCGTGCGATTGAGCCAATCGTGCGACTAAACTTGCTGAAGTTTGATAATTTGTAGGTTAAACTTGTTTTGGCCTGAAAAACTCAAATTTAATCAAACCCTAATAGCCGTATGCCAGAAAAACTACAATTTTCGATTAGGAACCGTCCAAGACTTTGTTAGACACAAAAAGATTGCGTTTTTTATGCAAAAACACAATTTTGTATCAAAACAATTGAATCAACACGTAATCAAGAGCTTGTTGCTCTGATACCACTTGTTAGGATCTGGTATTTGACCAAACACCAACTGATTAACGTGTTAAACCAAACCAAATAATGCAGAATCCTATTTGATTGACGATCCAATCAGTGAAAACACACATAGAAACAATAATGTATTGAAACTAACGTCAAGAATCGATTGAGAATCGATCTATAGCGTTCTATGAACTTGGAGTACGAACTTGGAGGCTTCTGGACGGCTAGGGAACATCTGGAGTCGAAGTGGATTCAATGCTTTAGTTTTTCCATGAATTAGGTGGTATTTATAGGTTAGGGTTGCTCATTCGGGCGACTGAACCATTAGCATGGTTCATTCATGCGATTGAGCCATGCGTTTGATCCATTCGCACGACAGAGCTTTCAGTCGTGTGACTGAGTTAGACGCATGAAGTTGTTCAGGCGTATGGACTATTTAGGCGCATGGACACTCAATCGCATGGCCATTCAGATGCATTACCACTGTTGGGGCGTATGGTCCAGTTGGACGCATGAGAATTTCACTTCACCAAGTTTGAGTGTATTCAATATTATAACATTATGCATAACACTTCAAACAATCACAAACCTATATAATTACGTCAATATGCATTAATCAACTCATTAATAAAATATTAAACATTATAAACACAACCAAACATTCTGTATTTCATTAAGTACCCAATAATTACATAAAGTGTAAGACATATTACATTCAAATCAGGATCTAGGTACATATATGTATCAACATAGCAAAAATCGCATGTTGCTTCATGGGTTAGCCAAAAACGCACGCTACATAACACGCAGTAAATACCACATCACACGTATTGGAGTAGTCACCAAGACTAACTCATACTGTGTTTATGAACCCTTATGAGTTAGCCAAAATCACATGCTACATAACACATAGTTAATATCACATCGCACGTATTGTAGCAGTCACCAAGACTAACTCCTACTATATGTCTGAAGCCTTATGAGTTAGCCAAGATCGCATACTATTAAACACACAGTTGTTCTAACAACTCTCATGGAGTTGTGAACCTTCATCTATTTGCTTGCAAGACTTTCATTCGTTCATTCATTATATTCCACTTTCATTATCTTAAATCTTTCTCTTTGTTAAGATAATACTTTATGTTCATTATCATAATAATACGACGTAAAGTCATATCGTAATACATACTAAGAAACATAAGAAAACATAGCATACATAAGCATATCATCATCACACATCATCATACATAACATATACCACCACACATAAACATCATGCACAACATGCATAAGTCATCATAGAACATAAATAATCCTCCGTGGGATAGCGGGTGTTCAGGGGTGGCAGCCCCTGACAGCGAGGTCCTAGGGGCAGCAGCCCCTAGTGGGGTCCAAGGGGTAAAGCCCCTGACAACGAGGTCCTAGGGGCAGCAGCGCTTAGCCAGGTTAACGTGAAAATTTTTTATTCGAGAACATTTATATAACACATTTCCTTATAGAAAAATCGATCTTACTATTAAAACTAGGCAAGTTAAGACTCAAAGAAGTTAATTTCTTCCTAATTTCATTGATAATTTCGCTGCTAATTTAGCCAGCAGTTTTTCTGCCACCTTCACTGCCAGTTTTGCTAGCATCTTCGCTACCAGTTTCGCTGCTAGTTTCACCCAACTTTCATTGAAAAACCATGTCTGTGAAACTACAAACGAAATTGTAGTTTCGCAGGAAGTTTCCATAGTTTCACCGGAAGACTACATAGTGTCGCTACATGAACACCCAGTTTCGTAGGACGGGCTGAAATTACGAACCAACCCATTTTTTACCCAAAAGTTCAATCTTTTACACCTAAAACCTTGGTTTATTACCCAATAAGCTATATCTAATTTTCTTACATATTTTCATACACAAAAACATGTGTTTTGGGCAAAACTTTACCACTTTCAAAAACCCCAAGCCCTAGAATCCGGGTTTACATCAAAAGGAAGGATTAAATAATGTTTCTTACCTAGATTCTTACTCTTTCCTTGTTGTTTGGATGTCCACGAACGCTAATTTTCAATAACTTGATCAACCAAGCCTTAAATCACCACTTTCTGTCAACTTTCTCTCTCTGCACTCTCTCTCTACAAATTGGTGTTGAGTTGCAAATGAAAGTTGCTCAAGCTGATCCGTTTATATATACCGGGCATTCCCGAAACTTTAAACTCGTCGAACACATAACCCGCTAGGTCTACTCGGTCCATACTCCATCTCGCGCTTATTTTCTTCTAAGTAATCCCGGCTAGGCCCATTATTATTTATTGGCTCGTTTTGACTTTATTCTGGGCGTTACAAATACTAAAGTGGGAAGTTATAGAAAATAGACCATATTGTATAGTTGACAAAAGAGAAAAGGTTATCACTAAATTGTATAAGTTGGTAAGTCTTCACAGCTGACAGCGAGAAGATATTCTGCCTTTGCCAAAAGTGTGTGAACTCTTCTTAGTCTTTGAAAGAGTTCGGTCTTCAAGATTCGAAAGAATTTGTATTTAGGCTTCAGAAGAATTCACTTTGGATTCAGAAAAGTTTCGTCTTTGGTTTCAAAAGATTTGTCACTTAGTTATTTTCTATATGCATAGTCAAATCTTCCGAAGTACTTTTGTCATTGTAGTTCATTGCAGGTTGAGAGATCTTTGGTTAGCATCAACCTTTAAGATAATGATCTTAACCTTACAAACTTCCCCTAGGCTGATGCTACCAAACCTTGAATATTAGTATGAATTTGGATCTTCTACTTGGTTGAAGCCATCTGAATTAGAGTCATTCCTTTCTTCATCAGCTAGTTAGGATTCTTCAGGCTTTCATAGTATCCCTTCATGTCTAAGAGATCATGCTTAGGCAGGTCAAATATGTTTTGCCAGAAGAATACTTGTTGACCTACTTGATCTCTTAACACCTATCATCTGTTTGGGTTTGGAGAATACACCCAAGACATGATGGGTCTATCAGTAGCTAGAGGCTCTACATATAAGGGAGTTGATTGAGCATCCTATTTTGGTTGACCTTCATGTTGTTCTAACTCATCCTAAGGTGTAGAGGTTGATGCCTTATACTTCCTCTTCGTCTTTGTTAATCCAAGGATCGCAATCACGAATTATCTATGTTGGTTTAATTGTTCGTATTAGATAACTATCAATATCAATAAATATTCAAGATCACGATTGATGAAACACAACTAATGATCTATTTAAATAAACTGTAATTCATTAAAACATGTCAATGATTACAAATAAGTAATGAATGATATTGAAAATTGTGTTGATGTGACGGCTGCTAGGGTTTGACTGTGTGATGTTTTGTCGTATTGTTGTTAGTGTTGAAGCCGTCACTTGATTCGAAATATAGGATCCATTTATATAGACAATGATGTTTCCGTTAAGAAAACACCGGATCTCTTGGGATTTGAATTGTTTCTATTAAGGAATCTCTGGATTTCTTGGGATTTGCATAACTGACATGTTGACTTGTTTGGACTCTGAAGGAATATTGATTTCCGTAGATAGTTGTTCTTCCACAGGAGACTTGTTGTTCAGCAGGAACTTGCTCTTCCGCAAAAGTCTTGTTCTTCTGTAGGAGACTTGTTCCTTAGTCCTGGTTGTTCATCCGCAGAAGATCTTCGGATGGAATTTTACATGAAGGGAAGATATCTACGGAAAAACAAAATGTTCATTCGTATATGTTTCTTACACTTAGTCAATTTTAGAAATTGATCAAGTATAATTTTTGACTCAATAAGAAGCTGGTGCAACCAAAACCAAGACACTTAAACAAATTTTGATGCTACTTACAAAGGCTTCTGAAGCCAAGTGAAAGTTTCACTTCCGAAGGAAAAACTCTACTTCCGAAGATAAAGTATTCACTTCTGAAGATGATGTCTCAAAAGAAGAAATCAAAAAACTACTTCCGAAGTATGAAGAAAAAAGAATTCCTCAAGCCTCGGAAAAAGTAGTCTCTTGTGAAGTATAAGTGGCTTCGAAGTACTTGTTCTTTCGAAGCCATTTAACCTTCAGAAAACACTGCTATGAACCAGTGGACAAAACTATGGTCTCTGACACTCCGCTGCAGACCTCTGATACTGCATGACGCGTTTTCTCAAAGAACCATGTAGTTGACCATACTTTATTCCATTGTTCACCTTTTTATGTTAGTACAAGTTACCAACTTTAGTTGGTGACAAATGGCATTGTTTACCTTTTTATGTTAGTACAAGTTACCAACTTCAGATGGTGACAAAAGGTAACTCATGGACATGTTCTGACTACCATATCTCATATAAAGTCTTATCTGAGATACCTTAAACTATACATTTGTAGTATTTGCTTTAATTAGAGGATTCCAGCTGGTATCAAAGTATATCCCACTGTAGGTAGTATTATATATAGTTTCTCATTGTAACTCATAAACATATGCTTGTAAGAGTCTTGTAACATTTGAGTTGAGAAGCAATATATGCAAGTACCTTGAAAATTACTTATTGTGTTTAATTATTACTTATTATATTGTTATCAACTCTTAAAGACTTTCCTTTCATCAAGAGTGTTGTTTAAGTGAGTTTGAGAGAAAACCAAGTGTTTAGTGACACAAACCGGTCCTGCTATTGGTATCAGAGCTCTTTAGGCTCTTGATTGTGAGTTCTAACCATCCAAATCAACCTGTTTTTTACTCCTCCTTACAACTATCACAAAAATGGCTCTTAACAAATCCGAAGTAAAGATGGAACCATGACCAAAGCTCCCATCATTACTCCTGAAAATTTCAGGTCTAAGAGTAGAAGAATTGAAGGCTTCATCAGATTCCAAGACAGCAAAATGTGGAACTCCATTGTCAACAGCCCGTATAACCCAATGGCAGCGCCTGTGGAAATAGTGCCATGATAGAAAAGGCTATTGAAGATTATTTTGACGAAGATCGGAAGAAGATGGATGTTGACAGCAATGCAATGACCATTCTGATGACTGCAATACCCAACTCCATCTGGGTGGGGTTGGAGCATTGTAAGTCCTAAAGAATTGTTTGATGCAATTGCTCAAATGTATTCAAGCTCCAACAACTACAAGAAGGACTCACTGAAGCAGCAATTCGAGAATTTCACTTATATTACTGGAGAGACCCTCAGCGAGCAGTATTTCATGTACATGGATCTTATTTCTTCTCTTAAGTCTGTGAAGATCACTCTTGAACTTAGAGATCTCACAAGAAAGTTCATGAGTGCTCTTCCAAATGTGTGGACATTCTACCGTGTCTCTATCAATAGGACAGAGAACTTGAACACTCTTATTATGACTAAACTCTATGGCATCCTTGATGGATACCGGTTGGAGATGGAGAGTAAGAAGTGCCACCAAACAAGAAAACATTTGAGCCTTTCTGCTAGCAATGCATTAATGGTTGCTGAAGGCTCAGTACCCCACAACCTCAGCAATACCTGATATACAACCAACACCATCCTGCTCTTCTGGACCATACATCACTTTCCATCAGACTCCAAGGTCACAACAGGCTAAGCATAACTTCTTTCAGGAAAGTTGTGCCTTTGTCTTAGAAAGTGGGAACTCTGGTGATTTTCAATACTATTTTGATGATATACAGTGTTTTAGTCCAGACGATGTAGATGGTGGAGATCATCCAACAGATGGCTCTTTTAACCTACAGAGCCAAGTTCTTTAAGAGAACTGGAAGGCAATTCCTTCAAAACCCAACTGCTAGCATGATAAGATCAAATGAATATATCTATGATGATTTGTAACACAATTCAATGAAATTCACACAAAGTAATCAAATCAAAACAAGATATCAATAAAATTCATTTTTTCATTCATATCAAGCTAAGACAATTACAAGCATGAAAAACAGATTCGAATATCTTGTCTTTCTTTTTTATCTACCTGCAAATCTAAGCTATTGATACTCAAAACACAAAGTAAAGGAACTAACAAATTACAGAAATAGTCCCTATACTATTTCAAAATATCAAAAGACAAATAAAGGCAACATGTTAATCTTTCTTAGAGCACTTAACAATACTCCCCCTAAGATTGACATGGTCTTCAGACTTCAAAATCTTCAAGCTTGACTGCTGACTCTATCTTCAATCTATCTTCAGCCTTGACTTTATCATTCAAAGAAATCTGCTGGTTCTTCTTTGACTTTGAACATTGGCTTCTGTTTGTATATTTCTAACCCTTTCAAAGCTTTTGATATAGCCGACTTGAATTTACTTGCATGAATGCCTTGTTCTAGTTTAGCTTCATTTGTTTTAATCTCCATCTTATCCATTCTTTCCAATGTATCTTTTGAAAGACATGAAATATCAATGTTAGCATATAACTCAATGGGTTTGTTACTTTCCTTTGAATACACTTCTAAGACCCCTTTTCTTGATATTCTCATGAATTCAATATCTTTAATATCTTTCTTAACAATGTTGGCATACGCGAGCACTTTTCTCAAATAAATTCTTTCCATGGCAGCGTTCATCACATTGATAATAGAAATGAATATTTCTTGTCTTGCTCAGCCACTTCAGGAGATACTTTATCAAATTTTTGTACTGATAAAAATGAGATATAACTTGGATGTAACAGTTTTAGCTCAAAAACTCCAAATAAAGTAATCCTGTCCTCATCCCATCTTTCTGGATTTCGGACTAACTTCAGCTCAAATGTCTCAGTGTTTAAAACCATCTAAGAATTGGCTTTGAGTTTTGATTACCTTCAATCACTTTTAGTCCAGGAGTTGTAACTTTTTCAAAATATTTATCACAGAATTCTATCAACGAATGTTCTTCTTCTAATTGAACTCCTTAAGTTTCTTGTTTTTCTTCAAAGTAACAAAATACTCCTTGTCTTCTTGATCGCATCTTGTGTTAAGAAAATTACTTGATCTATCCAGTCCATGTCTTAATAAATCTACAAACATCTTCCCATGCTTTGAATAAGTAGGATTGCTCAGAGGTAGTCTATTTAGCTCTTTTAAGTCTTGCACCGGAAGTTTTATGATACTAGAGTAAAAATTATAAACGTCACATACAGCATTTACTCTTTTTGTCAAGAAGGCATCAAACACTTCATCATACTTCCATGTAATGATCTTTACTTGGTTTGTAAAATCTGGAGCAATCATTGCATTCAACAGTTTAGCAACTGATTGTCCTTTCTGCAATATATCTTACTAATTTCCTGTTGTTCTTGAACTATCGAGAATATTCCTTTGATCAGTTGGCTTTATAGGTTTGTCTTTCAGGATCAGCAAATATTTCCATCAATTCTTTTCTATGAGTGTGAGCATCATCAAGTCTTGACATTTGTTTTATTTCCTGAGGCTTCAACATTCTTGTTCTTTTTGTTATCTCAATACTGAGGGTTATCTGTATCAAGCACTATCATCTTGTTCATTTGTTTCTCAGTTTCTTGAAAGCTTCTTACAAGATTTCTTAGGGATACAGATTGTAATCTCTTCAGCTTCCTCCATGGATAATTTCTAGCTTGCAACCATGATCTAAGAGCAGGACACTCATATCATCAGGATCAGGATGGTGCAGCTCAGAACTAGACACTTCTTCTACATTTATAACCTCCGGTGTTCTTATCCATTCACTATGCTCAACCACTATCTCATTTGGATCTATTGAAGCAACTGACTCAGCATAGATGCATTTCTCATATTCATCATTAATTTGAGAAACAGTCTGTCCATCCAAATACACTCTATTGTATTTCATGTTCACAAGATAGTTATATTTTTCTTCAAAATCCTGTGGTACTTCATCATGTTCTTGTATTGTTCTTGTGAAGAGAACTGTGACACAATTCAGCTTCATCAATATCTTCATTCTCAAGAACTTCATCATACCAATCATCATTATATATTTCTTCAATATCATCTAAAGCGTCAATGTGTTCTTCAACATTTTGCTCTTCAACCAATTCTTCAGTTCTTTAAAATTTAGAAGAGGATTCAGTTTGATCAACATCTTCTAATTCATTTACTTTCCGTTTGCCTTTTCTTTTTCGAGATTTTCTTCACTCTGCACCTCAGTACTAATCACATGTACTGGAGATATAGCTTTCTGAGCTTCTCTTCCTTTATCAATTCAGCTTTAAGATTTTCATTTTCTTCAGATAACTTCTTGAATTTCTCCTCAAGACTATCATAATCTTAATCAAACTTCAAAGTTCTTTATCACATCTTCTCTATCTTGGGCAAACTACTAATCTTTTCATCTTTTAACACATTTTCTTCAGACAACTTTAAATTTTCATCTTTGAGCTTTTGAATTTCTTTTTCACAAGCATTGATTATCTCTTTCATTCTTTAATTTTCAACTTTCAACTTTTCAATCTCCTTTTCTTGTTTACATTTTCTCTTTCAATCTTTCAATCACATCAACTTCAACTATTCCTATGTTTGTATAGACACATTTTGTGACATACTAACAGGTATTTCTTCTGCTCCTTCATTTTCATCAATTTCAAATACTGGATTGAATGAAATATCATTGATAAAATCAGAATCAGATGTTTGATTTTGAGATTTTTTTTTATTATAGCTTCCTTAACATTTTCTTCAATCATAGCCTATGGCTCATTTTCAGTATCTTCAACATTCCCTCTTCATTTCCTTCTTGATTTACTTCAGTAACATCATCATTTTCATCATCATCATCATCACTTTCTTCACTTGATGAAACTTTTGACATATCATCATCACTTTCTTCATCAACTTCTACATCTTCAATCAGATCATTTGGATCTATTGGTTCTTCTTCAGTTAGATGAAAGTGTGGTTGAGTAATATCAACTTCATCCATTGATACATTCCTGATATAATCAAAACCTGGAATGTGTTGAGCACCCGTTATCATTGCCAGTCTTTTGTACACACTCTCTGACATGTGCTCTAACTGAATCCTATCACCAATAACTTCAACAGAATACAGATATGGATTTGCATCATTAATGAGAAGTTGAAGAAATCTTGGGTACATCAGATACTTATGCCTTACTCCTCTTTCCTGATTAAAAATGAATCCATTCATTATCCATTAGCCATATTAAATCTTCTGTTTGTGGATAATGCTACAATTGGAGATGCAATGTCAACAGGGAATGAATCCCAACCCGCACTTCTTTTTGACATGCAATGTTGAAAGATATAGCATAAAAGCTTCCAAT
Source organism: Flaveria trinervia (assembly GCA_025506515.1). NCBI lineage: Eukaryota > Viridiplantae > Streptophyta > Magnoliopsida > Asterales > Asteraceae > Flaveria > Flaveria trinervia. Next base: position 25,330,685 of record CM046453.1, on the reverse strand, counting down.
GCTTAAATACACAAGCTTTGAAAAATTGTTTCTTAGGGAAATGATCTGGATGCCCCATCTGTAGAAACACTTCTCTACATTCATTAAATGTATATTCAGATAAATCTTCCGGATCATTATCTCCTAGTCTTAAAGCTTGTCTAATTGCTTCTTCAGAAACTTCAAGCATTCTTTCTGAAGTGATAAAGGCTCTGAAAACTTATTTCCTTGATCATCTCTTTCAACTTGAGCAGTTCTCTAGAATTTTTTAATCATTCTTTCATTTATCATAGGCCTTGCACACATGGCATAAACATATTTTGTTCTGAGTAAAAAGCTGATAATGTCTTCATATCCCGTAGCTTCTCTGTTTTCATCATCTAAAAAAGCAGCTACATGTGTTTTGGCTCAAATTTTAATTCTGCCATCTGCAAAACACAATAAAAAAATTATGAAAACATTGAATATTGATTTATGAAATTTATTTCTATATATGACTTTTAATTTTTAACCTTTGAATTTGACTTTTTGTTTTTACTTTTAATCTTTACTTATGAATTAAGATTTCAATTGTATTATTTCGAATTTGTATTATTTGACTTTTGAAATTTATCTTAATTCATTTTGAATTAATATTTAACATTTCAATTTTGATTATTATATATAATATATATATATATATATATATTATTTATTTATTTTTGTGTTCAAAAACTGACTGTCTGTTCATGTTCTTCTTCTTCGACTTATGCAGAGTCGACTGAGTTCAAAAAAAATTTCACTTTAACATCAAAACAATACATCATCAGACTCACAAATGTGTTCTCATCACTAATCAGTATCATTTTTGATATAATACTTATTTGATCTGTTTAAACTTGGATTATATTGGTTCCAACACCCAAATAGCATTCAACCGTCTCTTACAAATCACTGATTTAATCCAAAATTTATGTATTTAAATCACAAACTTATGTTTATGTATTCAAATGCAATGTATACTCAAATGATTTGATTCGATTTCAGATGAAATACGGATGAAATGCTGCTCGACAGTCGCAGTTCAAGGGTTTTGGTTCTGAGAATTTTGAAGAGTGAATGAGAAATACGCATAAGTGTTCAATATATATAAGTGAAATTTTAGGCGAATGAGCCCTGTTTGGACGTATGGTCCTTGTTTGGGCGTATGAAAACCTAGAATTCACTTATTTTGTTAGACCATGAGCACTGTTGTGCCTTTTAAGTCAGACGCATGAGAACTGTTCAATTGCATAAGCACTGTTTAGGCGCTTTTGCACTGTTCAGTCGCATGGACTTTGTAAAACGTCTAACACTTGAAGTTTTGAAACTATGCAGACGTATGAGATATCACATACGTCTAACACACTATTTAGACGCATGGGATTATCACAAACGCCCAACCCTTTTAATTTTCAGATGTATTACAACTGTTTAGACGCATGGGAAACATCCAACACTTCTATAATCCTGAAAATTTCATCATGCTCCTATTGAGGGGCATGTGCACTGTTTAGGTGCATGAGTTGAATTTCATGATTTAAACACTTGTGATTTTCAATTTCTTCACTTTCACATTTTTTGCCATTTAGATCCCCAAATTTGAACTTTTTTCATTTTGCACTTTCAATTTATAGATTTTTTTTTTATTTTTATTTTGTATTTCTTTTTAATTTCTTTTTAATTTCTTTTGTCCCTTCATTTTAGTCTCATCATAACATCAATATCATCTAATTTTCAACTTAAAAATCATTTATTTGAAAAGATTATTATATTCATATTGTAATTGTCAAACACATTCTATTTTCAGTTTACACAAATACTTTGAACATAAAGCATCATCCTTTCAATTCAACATTTTAAATTTTGATTATGATTATTGAATATTTTCTGAGAACAACTGTTTCATTTATTACTCCCCCTAAACTTTTAAGTTTGAAAAACGTATAAGTTTCTTATGAAAGAAATAAGATCACATATCACATTGAGACATTGCCGTCACACACAAAGACATGCATAAAAGAAAAATGAAAATAGAATTAAAATCTAATATAAACATAGAATAAATGTGTGCAGAGAGATCATATTAATGAAGATCAGCATATTAAATAAAATGAATGTGATAGTCATAGACAATGAATAAATCCTGATCAAGTATGTTCCGGTCAGTGATATCACAGCAAAGGAGATACAAGATCTAAGGACAGACAATGAGTGATTTTGACACAACTATCAACTCACTTACTTTTCAATTCTTGGATTGATTAGTGTTGATTTAGATATGACATGATGTAAAACATACAGAGACTAAGAGAATTCAACTATCATTATGAAAGGTAAGAAAGAACACATGCTCAACTTATTACCTGAAACATAGATATCATTAGAGTTCATGTTACTTAGTTAATAGAGGATAATCATGGATAACCATTTGATCAGCTCTGACTATTCTTTTGAATAGGTTGTGCACATTGGCATCCTTTTGCATCAAAAAGAGAATCTAGGTCTGTAATGACTTACAACAGAGGATATCTCATATTTCAGGTCTATGATGACTCATAACAGAGAAGTGAAATGATGCTTTGTAACAGATCTCATGATTTCACATAGTTTCAACAGGTGTGAGAGATGTATCTTAACAAACATTCATTCTGAAAAGCTAAAGCAACTCAAAAGTACTCAGATGAATAAACACAAGCTTGTATGTTTAGTTTGATCACAAGAATTTACTTTTCAGCATAATAGTCAGATATTAGCTACACATCATATCTGATCATGTCTAGACTTTATGAATGAGTAAAGTATGCAACTGATCTCACTAATGTACTATCATTTCTCACATATTGCAAAACATAATCCTTTCCAAAAAAATTTTTTTGTATTTTTTATATATATTTTTGTATTTTATTATTCTATGAAAAACATAAAATCACACACACACAAAATATAAATAGGCAATTCACAATGAGAGTATCACTTATTATGATCTTTTGATTTAGGGAGATCACATATGATTTATAAGACCAATTGATTCTACTAAGTACTCAAACCGTCCTGGTAGGAAGGTTTTCAATTACAATTTGAATCAATATGATTAATCCTTTTTCAGAGTTATCTCTAAGAAAATGATATCGATTTTGATATGTTTTGTTTTTGAGTGTTGAACGGATTAGCTGTTATGAACATAGCAGCTGTGTTATCAATATAGATTGGTGTTTTAAGAAAGTTGAATCCATAATCTAGTAATTGATTTTGCAACCAAAGGATTTGAGAACGTCCTACTGATGCAGCAATGTACTCAGCTTCTGCAGTTGAAACAGAGACATTTGTTTGTTTCTTGCATTGCCATGAGACTAATCTGGGACCAAGAAATTGATACCCACCCGAAGTAGATTTTCTATCTTGACAACATCCACCATAATCACTATTAGTATATCCATATAATTCAATTTTCCCTCGTAAGGATACAAAGCCCTAAGGCTGGTTACCTTGAGATACCTAAATATTCTTTTGACAACAATTAAGTGGGATTCTTTCGGGTCTGATTGATACCTGGCACATACACAAACAACATACATAATGTCTGGTCTAGATGCAGTAAGATACATGAAAGATCCAATCATGATCTGTATAACGTTTGGTCATAGATTTTCCTTTTGGATCAGGTTCAATCTTGGTGTTAACATCTGCTGAGTTTGTATGGACTGACAGTCTTGCAACTTAAATTTCTTTAAGAGCTTGTCAACATACTTTTCTTGATTGATGAAGATTCCATCTGTAGTTTCTTGACTTGAAGTCCAAGAAAGAAGTTAATCTCTCCCATAGAACTCATTTGAAATCGAGATTTCATTATTTCTTCAAACTCATTGCATAATTTTGACATGTAGAACCAAATATGATATCATCAACATACACTTGTACACATAAAAGATCATTATTGTCCTCTTTGAAAAAGTAGATCAATTTCCCTCGTGTGAATCCATGTTGGATTAAGTGTTGTGACAACGTCTCATACCAAATTCTAGGGGCTTGATGAAGTCCATATAAAGCTTTACTCAGTTTATATACTCGATGTGGAAATTGTGCATCCTCAAAGCCTGGAAGTTGCTTCACAATACATCATCAGTAATTGGACCATATAAAAATGCACCTTTACATCCATTTGATACACCTTAAATTTCATGAATGAAGCATAAGCCAAAAAACTCGAATAGATTCAAGTCTTGCAACTGGTGCAAATACTTCATCATAATCTATACCTTCTTCCTATTTGTATCCTTGTGCAACAAGTCTTGCTTTGTTCCTTATTACAACACCACGATCATCACTTTTATTTCTAAATAACCATTTCGTGCCAATTACATTTTCTCCTTCAGGTAGATCCACCAATTCCACACTTCTTGTTTGCAGAATTGAAGTAATTCTTCTTGCATGGCTTCTATCCAACCATTGTCCTTTAATGCTTTGGTAACATTTTTAGGAACAATTTGAGAAAGAAAACAAGAGTATAAGCATACGTTTTCTTGTTCTTATTTACTCCTTGTTGTTCTCTCATACAATGAACCAATAATATGAGAAATTGGATGATTCTTGTGAATACGAGATGCAGTAATCATCACATTGAACATTAACATCCAGATTTGTTGGATTCAAGTTGGAAAACTCATGTATCAAAGTAGATGTTAGGACCTGGTATTTGAATGAAATACCTGGAGATTAGCGTGTAAACCAGATCAAATAGTGCGGAATCCTATTTGATTGGCGATCCAATCAGTGAAAACACACGAGAATCAATCAAGAATTAAAACTAAGGTTAGAAATCGATTGGGAATCGATCTAATGTGTTCTATGAACTGGAGAACGAATTGGGAGGTTTCTGGACGGCTAGGGTATGTCTGTAATTAATCGAGAGTCGACACGAATGGTTATTGGATTAATTCAACCACGTTTCACGTGGTAATTGGCGGTTGATTTAATCCGTGATCGTTATAGGTCTCGTGCGACTGAACCAAGTCTGGTTCAGGCGTGCATTGACTGCATCTCCGCACGACTGAGTGTTCAGTCGTGCGACTGAACCATCTTATGTGTCAATCATACGACTAATCCAGTCACCCGTTCAGTCGTGCGACTGAGTCATTCGTATGAAGTTGTTCATCTTATGGTCCATTCGCATGGGCCATTCGCATGAGAACTTCATTATGCTAAGTTTGAATGTATTAATTAGTAAACATTATATGTAAACATTCAACCAATCACTAACCTAATTAATCATTTTTATATCAACCATTAATGAAATATTAATCATTACAATCACAATCAACCAATATCATTTCATTCATCATATCAAATTACACCAGAATTTAGAAACAAGATCTATTACATTTCATATCATGATCTAGGGACATACATGTATCAACAAACTCCCCCTTGGACCTAGATCTCTCTAATCTTTTGTTTTCTGCATAACCTCTTTGTATTTCTTCTACTTCTCCTCTTTTGTACCCCGTGTGAATCTCAAACGCGAAGCAGAGTCGTATAACTTTCTGGAACTGGAGGGCTTGTACAATATCTTTCGTATCATAGAACAGTGGCCACTTGTATAGCGTATATACATCACTTTCCGACAAGTTCGTAAGCCACATCGGGTCGAATACCCTGTTAGTATCCATTTGTCCCTCTTTGCTTAAGACTATGACCGCTTCAGCTGTTCTCAAATCATAGTACCACCACTTAAAATGTGGAGTGAAATCCTGTGGCATTTCCCTGAGTGGGATTCTTGACATTGTGCGCGGAGGATTCCACTTCAACACTATCTTAGGCTTGCCACTAATGACATCAACCTCAGACCTTCTGATATACCTAGTAGGCTGTTGAGGTCTGAAGTTAACCCATCTAGTGTGGTACTCCTTCTTCAGAGCAGCCTCAAACCAACCTGACATCTTCCTCGGGTCAGCATATAAAAGCTTTAGTTTGGCCAGCTGGTTGAGCTCAAACCTGGTAGAGTCTTCAGATCATGTGGGAATCTGAAGTACTCTATGCCCTGTTCTCTCTTAACTGCATACGCATTGAGATCTTCAAAGTACGCCCATGCTATGATCCTTCCTGACACCTTGTGATGTTTCTTGACTCTATAAAGTTTGGTGTAGGAATCCTTCTTTGGTGTAGTACGTTGGGCTCTAACTACTTCCAAACTGCAGCCCACTCAGCCTTTCGAATGTCACATCATCATTTGAGGCTTGGACTGTGTCTTCTGCTTTCTCTGTTTCTTGCTCCATATTGTTCAACACCTCAATAGTATCACTGACAAGGGATTCACCCAGATTGGGAACCACATTACCCTCATAGTCAGCGTACTGAGGGTACTCCTCGGCAGTGACATCTTCGATCTCTACATCATCAACATCGTTGAGCTCTTCGTCACTAGTCGAATCGCATGTCGGGGCATCTTTTACTATTTCATCAGGATTTAGCTCGAAAAGCTCTGCGAGTTGCTCATTTGATAGGTCATGAATTATTTCCCCTTCTTCAGGGGTATAATTCACTGACCTCCTAACAATCCCTTGCAGATCAAGATCATTGTTAGCTGAGACTTGACCTGCTGAAGGGGAGCAACATCAAACTCATCTCTTTGGTAATTTTGATGTAATTAATTTAAACATTCCACACATAAATCATTAGTAATTAATCAAACAGAAAGGCATTAAAGTAATATAAACATAAATACATTGTGTTCAATTACATGATTCAAATACAAAAGAAGATATACATAACATCTAATCTTTACTTTTTTCTTGTATCATGGTTTCATCACTTGGAGGGGCAGAGGTATAAGCGGATTGATCTTGTCCTTTCTTTGTCCTTTCTCTTGACCTGTAGCAGTGGCCGATGCAGGTGCATCCCCTCTTTCTAATTCTTCCTCATCCTCAGTATCACTCTCATCATCCTCATCATTATCTTCATCATCTTCATCTCTGTCTCCTTCCCTGATCTTCAATGGCTTCTCTTTAGATCCTTTAAGTTTTAACAGATAATCTTCCTTGCCTTCTCCAGCTCCTCTATTTGCTTGCTTGATGTGACACTTTGAGCTTGGAGTTGGTCCATCTTGGTGCTCTGAGCAGCCAACTGCTCGGACTGCTCCTCAATTACTCAACCCTGCTCTGTATTTTGTGGGATTGTGCAGCAGTCAGGTCAGTAAGCTGGCGGATCTAAGCTGTCTTTTCCTCATCAGCCGCCAGTAAGCGCATCACCATTCTGTTAAGCGCTGACAACTGTTCCTCTAACCCTGATTGGAGGTAGAGGAGATCTATAAGTGTGTGAGGGATGGGCTGAGGGTATTGATTGGTGTGACGTGGTTGTGAGGTGGGTGTAGTGAAGATAGGTCTGTATAGTGGTGGAGGTGATGAGGGAGTAAAGGATGTGGTGGTGGAGGGAAACTGTGCTGTGGTGGAGGTATGGTGGGGCTGTGGTAGATGTGGTGGATGTGGTAGATGTGGTGGCTGTGGTGGATGTGGGATGTGGTGGCTGTGGTGGATGTGGTGGCTGTGGTGGATGTGGTGGCTGTGGTGGATGTGGTGGATGTGGTAGATGTGGTGGTGATGAAGGTCACCCTACGTTTCTTCTTCTTCTGGCCATGGGGTTTGGCCATTCTCTTCCTCCTTGTTCCAGTTAAGGTGGAAGCTCCCCCTACAACCCTGCCTGTAGACCCCGGAGCATAGCTTGGGTCAGTATCTGTATCTCCGGAGTCCCTCGGGTGTTCACCAACCACCCTTAACCCATGTTCTGTGGGAACAACTTTCCTTCCCACAGTTCGTGTAAGTGGCTCCTCATCCGATTCATCTTCCTCCTCCGCGTCAAGAACAAAATCCTGATGAAATCCCGCTGACTCAATTACTTCTCCAGATGTGACAGACACTGGAGGTACAGAATCAGACACAGTGCCTCTAAGTGGAATAGCAGCATCCGCACTGTCATCCTCATCTGAGTCATGAGTGGGTAGGGCTATCTGTTCCACATCAGAGTCCCTGTCCTCGTGACGCCACTTTCTCTTTTCCGGCACCACATAGTCATCCCGGGCAAGATGACCAAACAACCACTTGACAGGAGGCTTCACTTGCTTCCCCCGGTATACTTTCATTCTTCCCAGGGTAGTGTAATCCATTACCTCAAAGACTACCGAATCCTCCTTTTCCTTTAGCAGGGAAGGAAGCTTCTGATCTATGATCATTTGCATAAACCTCGGGTACATACACAAGGCTTCCTTCCCTTTCCCCTCGATGTTCACCACCAGATAGGTGAAGATCGTCTTGGAGAAGCTGAACGGATGGTTCAGCACCAACACAACGTATGCGTTCTGCATCTGGTAAGACAGCTCATCAAAACCACCTTTTCTTGAAGCCATGCACTTGAGCAGCACGTGTGCAAGATATTTAAATTGGGGACAGAGGTTACTCTTGTTGAGTACCCCAGAATTGATGTCCCCAGAGTATTTGGCTCTGAGAAAGCATCCTCTGACAGTGAGGGGGTGTAAACGAGTTGGACAGTCAGCGTCATCCCCCAATTGTAGTACAATCCTAAGATCCTCCTCTGAAATGGTAATGCCTCGCCAAATATGGTACTTCTGATGCAGTGAGGTTCAGATCTATCAACTGTAGCGCCTTCCAAGAAGGCTTGTTGAATGGGTCGATATGGGGTGCAAGGGGTAGATATGGCATGTGCAATCCATGATCTTAATAGAAATGTGATTATGCCAGAGATTCTGTAGCGTTTCAGGATGTTAAGCCTAGATGAGCACATATATTGTGCTTTATCTCATAATCCATCTACTCGCCATCTATTACACAAAGATAGTAAACATTAGTACCATGACTAAGAAAGTCATGAAATACTTAAGCTTGAAGAACATCTTTATGTCATGTGATTGAGATTGTGCGACTGAGTTCAAACGTGCGATTGAACCGTGTGAAAGGGGTTCAGTCGTACGATTTAACCGTACGAATGGGATTCAGTCATGCGATTGAACCCATACGTACCTCTGAGTGTGCGATTGGGATCCTACGTATATACCCTCATGTGGTTACATCAGTCATGCGACTGAACTTCATACGCATGGTTCAGTCATGCGTATAAGCAGTTTGAGCTCTTCAGTCGTGCGACTGAAGTTCATCACGCTGTCCATTCGCATGAAGAACAGACTGTTCAATCAAAATCACTTTTTCACCATTTTTGGGTTTTAGACATCATTATCTGGTCCATTTGACTCGCAATTCATTCTTAAACCACCTAACATCGTTACTTTCGTTTGTTTGAGTCATTTAGGTAGGTTATTTAGTCACTTAAGTCTCGGGTACTTTGCGAGACCGAATGTACCGTGTTATTCATCAAATTAACGTTATGGGAGTGCATGTATTCAGTAAATTACCTGTACAGTCAATGTAGATTGGTCAGTAATCAAGAAAGAGGTGTTTTGCGATCAATTGAGATTTTTGCAGAGTTGGGTTAATACATGCGATTCAGGGTGATTTTGAAGGTGGTGAGTCTCTGCGACCGACTCCCCTTCTATTTATATTAACCCCAGATTCAATCGTGCGACTGAGCTCATACGCACCTTTCAGTCGTGCGAGTGGCACTAAGTCGTGCGAGTGGGACTCAGTCGTGCGTTTTGGTTCAATAGTCCTTCTTCAGTCGTCCGACTGAATCTCAGTCGTGCGACTGAATCTCAGTCGTGCGACTGACTCACTCATTCTCCCTTAATCATCCGACTGGGCCAATCGTATGGGCCATTCGGTTGAATAGTCCATATTCATGGTCCATTCTACGAATAGCTTCCATTCGTATGATTGGTCCATACGGATGGTCCATTCGTGTGAATAGGTCTTATTTATTAACTTTTCTGCTCAATTTGAATATTAACGTTTAAAATCATTTAATGGCATAAATTTACGTTATGAGCAGTTGATCATCTTAGACATGATCGTTTTGACTTGAGAAACCTTTTATCACCTCAGACGTGACTGATTTAAGCTTTTAACACATATGTGGTCATCTCAGACATGACCCTTTTAGTGAGTTGATCCCTTACCGATTTTCATGATGTAGTCCAGCAAACAAACAAAACTAAAGAACTAAATGAATAAAAAAACTAACTAACTAACAAAAATAAAACTTGTTTTTGGCTTTTTGTGAGAGATAAATCCTAAGATGGAAATCTACTGGATTTGGTTCTGGAATAGACAGCTTTAACTCAGATTGACCATACCTGGACCAATTCAATTTTCGAATCATACAGGCAATGCAAATAAGTCTGGACTTGTTATCAAAATCCTTTGATGCTCAATTCTTGGTGTTCATCCAAAGTCATTTGCAACTTTAGGAAATCAAACTGAAACTCTTAGATTACCACATTGATTCAAACTTTCAAGAATTGCACTCACAATGATTGTCAATATGTTTGTCCACTTAAATCCATACACAAACTTTTGACCCAAGCTGGTGATAGATTTAGGTTTACTTATTTCAACTAACATTTGTGAATCCCACACTTATTTGGTAATCAACATTCCTCAGGAGCTTTTGAGCAGTCTATGGTTATTTTTACAAGAAGGGACTATTCTTCGAGCTTTCCAGGAGAAGCCAATCCTAAGGTCAGTGCCATCGCACGGCAGAGAGGCGGCAAACAACAATGAATTCTAGAATATCTAGGTTATGCTTGTCCTCAGGTCAGTGTCATCGCACAGCAGAGAGGCGCACAACCTATCTCCTTGTTAGAGCAGCTTAATATTATTTTGCACCAAATGCACCAACAACATAAGTCATTAGCTTGATAGCATTTTTATTTTAACTTTTTTGATGCTTTGCTCTATTTATGGTCATCCGCACACATTTGTGGCGATTACATTCTCATTACCCCTTATTGGAATATTGTTGATTATGTTAACCAGCGATAAGATAGGAGCCCACAGTCAGTTGAACCACTTAGTTTGATCTTGAGATCACAGTCAGGTCTAATCATCTATTGTGTTGAATCTACCGACATATCAATTTTGCTCTAGCAACCTCTAGGTCTACTCTCATTGTGTTACCTTAAGAGTTACCAGTTTTTCTATCATCTTCCTTTTTATATTGCTTAGACTACACAGACTTATACTTTGAATTTTTGCACCTTTTCTAAATTAACATTTCAAAGTCCCTCTTGATTTGTTCCTGTGTACTATCATATTCCAGAGGGTTTGAATCGGTACCACATATACCATCTACCTTATATCAGCTTTCCACTCCTTCTCCCTCGTTTTTTCTTTTTTTTTAATGTTGCTTGCTGACTTATTCTCCCCCTAAAATACTAAAATCATAATTGGTTTCATTATTTTAGGATTTTAATAAACAGCAGAAAAACATAAGTTTAATTTTAAACATACTAATTTAACCAAATAAACTCAAATAAAATGAAGAATTAACTAAGCTACATCGGACTACACATGATCATCATTAGGAATAACCTCACTTTTCTTTTTAACGCCGTTGACCTCTAGCAAATATTGAAAACGTGGTTTATCAAAGGCTTTAGTATAGAGGTCAGCGCGTTGAAAATCAGTATTAATTTTTACCACATCAATTAAGTTCTTTTCAAAACAATCTCTTATGAAATGATATTTAATACCGATATGTTTGGTCTTAGGATGCTGGACTGGATTTTTAGTTACTGCAATTGCAGCAGAGTTACGTACAAAAATAGGAGTAGATAGAACGTTAAACCGTAATCCCGCATTTGCTGTTGAATCCAGATGATTTGTGAACAACAACTTGCAGCAACAACATATTCGGCTTCACAGGTTGACAATGCAACCGATGTCTGCTTCTTACACTGCCAGGTAATTAATCTTCTCCCAAAGAATTGACACCCTGCTGATGTACACTTGTAGTTCATCTTGCAGCCTCCGTAATCCGAGTCACTATACGCAATGAGCTCAAAATCATCATCATGAGGATACCACAACCCAAGTGTGGGTGTACCCTTTAGATAGCAAAAAATCCTTTTGACCCCGATCAGATGATTGACCTTGGTTTAGCCTGATATCTAGAACATAACATGTCGCATACATGATATTAGGTTTGAGGCAGTGAGATACATGAGGGATCCAATCATTCCTCGGTACATCATGGCATCCACAAGATCTCCATTTTCATCAGGTGCTATGTCGTGATTCGTAGCAAGTGGAGTACCGGCAGCAGATGCTTCTCCATGTCAAAGCGATTGAGAATGTCTCCTACGTACTTGGTCTGATGTAGAAAAATCCCATTTGGTGTTTGATCCACCTATAGCCCGAGAAAGAACTCATCTCCCCCATAGCACTCATCTCAAACTCTTTCTTCATAACTGCTTCAAACTCTTGCATAACTCTTCGTTCTTGAACCGAAAATTATGTCATCAACATAGATTTGTACGAGCAGTAGGTCGCCATCCTTTTCTTTAATGAACAGCGTGCAGTCAATGACTCCCATGCGAAAGCCGTGTTTCACAAGATGAGTTGAGAGTTTCTCACACCAAGCTCTTGGAGCTTGATGAAGCCCGTATAAAGCCTTGTCGAGCTTGTAGACTCTATCCCGATGATAAGGATCTTCAAATCCCTCAAGTTGACTGACATAGACTGTTTCTCTGATTTCCCCATGAAGAAATGCACTCTTTACTTCTAATTGATAGACTTTAATCTTCATGTAAGATGCATAGGCAAGGAAGATACGAATGGCTTCCATCCTTGCCACGGGTGCAAACACCTCATTGTAATCAATTCCCTCAACTTGGCGAAAACCCTGAACCACCAGTCGAGCTTTGTTCCTGATAATGACCCCTTGGTCATCTTTCTTGCATTTTAAAACCCATTTGGTGCCAATGACCTTAGCACCTTTAGGTCTATCAACCAGAGTCCATACATCTAACTTCTTGAATTGAAGAAGTTCTTCTTGCATGGCACTCACCCACGCCTCATCATTTAGTGCCTCACTGACATTTTGGCTCAAACTGGGAGACAAAACACCGATAAGCACCATCATGAATATCCCTTTTCCATAACTGAGGCGTAATCAACTGAGTATAGCTGATTTCGGTTTTGCACTCCCGATCTGACATCCCCAATGACATTATTTAGGTGATACGTTTAGTCATGATCCTGGAGTAGTAGGAATAGCTACCTCAGAGCCAAGATTATGAACATTTGATCTGCATCTGAGGTTGCTCAATTTGAGGCTCTGAAGTCGAAGGTGCATCACTGATAGATGCTTGTGGGCTTTCAGGAACTGGAACCTGTTCCTCCTGACTGTTCTGGTTATCTTTTTCAGCTTCATCTTCAGAGGAGGAGTCACTGTCGTCGACTACTTCCCCTGACTGAGTAGATGATTCTCCCTGTGAGCTAGATGCTGGTGGATTCAAACTATCATACATCAATCATGTAGCTAACTCGTCATCCGAGGGAGAGAGAGGAATGTTGAACGACTTGAAGAATCCATCATAGTCGAAGAAGTATGCGGGTCCTTTTCCAGTAGGTGTGGGTAAATCGCTAAACGTCAACATTACACCACACTTCTACTAGACCTGTTGATTGTTTGTAAACTCGCTTGTTCGGTATGTTGTATCCTAGAAAGATGCCTTCATCTGCCTTCTCGCTGAATTTACCCTCTTGTGTCTTCTTCAGAAGTTTGCACGACGCCCCAAATGGTTCGAGATACTCCAAGTTCTCTTTGCGTCTTTGTAGTAGCTCGTAACATGTTTTTCCGTGGCGCTTGACTATCAGGACTCGATTCAGTGTATAACAGCATTCGCCACTGCCTCATCCAGATTGGATAGGCAGTTTCGAGTCTGCCAGCATAGTCCGTGCTGTCTCTATCAAGCTTCTGTTCTTTCTCGAGCAACGCCATTCATCTGAGTGTGTAGGCAGAAGTGAATTGATGCACAATTCCCTTTTCCTTGCAGTATGCCTCCATCCACTGGTTCTTGAATTCAGTTCCGTTGTCTGAGCGTACTTGTCTAACTTTCAGCTTGTAGAGAGATTCCAGTGTGGTTACCAACTCCTTGAATGATTCAAATGTTTCTGATTTGGATTTCAGAAACATTACCCAAGTGAACCTTGAGTAGTCATCGGTGACCACAAAACAGTACAAGTCGCCTGCAATGCTCTTTTTACTGACTGGACCAAACAGATCCATATGAAGAAGTTCAAGAGGAAATTCTATGGAATTAACTTTCTTTTCCATATGAGACTTCTTTGTCTGTTTGCCTTTCTTGTAAGCTACACAAAAGTCAGGAAGCTGAAAGTTCTTGACATTAATCTCCTCTCACCAGATCCCTCTGAATCAGTGATTCATCTTCCTTTGACTAATGTGTCCCATTCTCTATGCCAGGAGATGGAATCCTTTTCAGTAGCTTTAGATAGAAAACACTGAACCTCATGATCCATTGTAGAAGCTGTTGACAGATCCAAGACATAAAGATCTTTATATCTTGAAGCAGTCATCAAAACTTGGTCCTCTCGGATCACGTAGTCTTTCTTTAGTACGTAACACTTCTTGTTGTCGAAGATGACTTTAAATCCCTTATCACATATTTGGGAAACAGAAGTAAGTTGTTTTGAAGTTGTGGACGTAGTTCACCTATCAAACTTAACTTTCTGATTTCCAACTTCTCCCTGAGCTGTGATATAGCCTCCCTTGTTTCCAGCAAACGAAACATGCCCTCCTTTTATTTGCCTTACGTTTGATAAAAGAGCCCGTTTCCTGTCATGTGCCTGGATGCTCTGCTGTCTACAATCCACGTGTTAGTTTCAGCACTGTAGCGAACACCCTGCACATACAATGTAAAGGATTAGTTTAGGTTAGGAACCCAAGCCTTTACTGGCTTGGGTTTCCAAGAGGCATCACACATCAGAAATTCAACCATTGACCCTTAGAGGTGAGGGTAGCTCAGGTTCCTTCTTGTCATCATTATCAGACACAGAGGTGACTTCTCTTTCCATAAGCCAGATTTGTGCAATATGTTTGTGATAAACAGTCGACTGGCTAACGGTTGAATTTTGTTCACTAGTTCTTCTAGGTGGAGTTAAAGAGCTCCTCTTAGAAGACCTAGGTTTTGAGTCCTGAAGTTCAATCTTCTTCCTAGGTGTCTGATAATAAGGACAATAGGAAGCAATGTGTGCACATTCTCCACAGTTGTAGCACGCCTGCTATCAACTTTATGATTAAACTTTCTTTGTGGAGACGTGTGTGACACTCTAGTAACATCACTCACTTTAGGTTTTGACTCTGGTTCTTTTGATGTTTTCACTGGTTAACAAAGTTAACTGTTTTAACCTGGTAACATCCTTTTCTTTTTGGTTAATTGGTTTTTGACTTGAAGTATGTGAAAGATTATCCTTAGAAGCCCTTTTAGGTCTGATTTGACTCTGTTTGACCCTGACTTTAAGTTAACCTTTTCAAATTCCTTTTCCAGATTAACACAAGGCAATTTACCCTTGCCTTTGAAGTGGCCTCCTTTTGTTTGTTTCCAGAGTCAATAGATGAACATAAGGAATCTGGATCACTAACAAGAGGAGTAGACACTACATGATCCTTGATGGGATTACTATTTATTGGTCTAGTCTTAGTGTTCATTAAAGTCTCGGGTGGTGGTTGAACCACTTTATAACCCAATCCCTCCCCGTTGTTCCTTTCTCTCACTAAGTGTTGGACTATGTTTAAAGAACTAGTCCAACTATGCAGTTTCTGTTTTAATGAATTTACTTCTACTTCTAGAACTGCCTTTTGCTTCTTAGTGTCTTCTACGGAGTTTAGATAATACCTAATGTCATTAGCTTGGTTAAAGGCTACTACTTTAGTTTCCCTAAGCTGTTTAGTCAAAAGGTCTATCTTTTCTTTATAACTATGCTCATTTTGTTTTAATACCCTATTAGCCTCAGTGCATAGTTGCAAATCTTGTACTAAGTTATCATTATGATCTAATAATCTAGCAAATGTACCATCTATGCTATTCCTAAAGGTATCACAATCAGAACAAGCATGATTATTAAACATTGTGTCAGTAGTACTTACCTGAGTTGATTCAGAAGCATTGCCATCAATGCAGCATGAGATGTCTCTGGTTCTGGTGCTTCTATCTTTTCTGTCTCTGACGGGTAGTCTCCGCTTTTGGCTTGTAACTGATCTCGGTTGCAGTTGCTTCTTCACTATGTGACATCGCTATCTCAACTGCTAGATCTCCTTCACTAGCGGATCACTGTCAATATCTTCTACACTTACAATGTTTGATTCCCCTGGTGAGACAAACCTAAAGCTCTAATCCTGTCCTTCATCATCATGAGCAGTCAAGGCTTTTGAGTCCTTGCTTGATGAAGTAGAACTGGTAGTTTGCTTGTCTTGACGAGTGAAGGATGAGAACGGGTTCCCGTTATCCATCTTCTTAGGCTTGACACATTCTGTTTTGAAGTGCCCCTTCTCTCCACAGTTGAAGCAGGTCACTTTGCTCTTGTCAAAGCCGAATGTGGTATCCTTAGTCGCTACTAAGTTCTGTCCGGTTTGTTTTACAAACTTCTTTGCCCTCCGGACAGCACTAGCTAAAGCCCACATTATATCCATCTCTCAAGCTCCATTTCATCCACCTGCTTGTAGTCCTCGTCTACCAGATGGCAGTTTCCAATCTTCCAGCAACAAGTTCATCATAAGAATGGACCATTGCGGCCAATAGATCCATGTGTTCTCGAGCTACTTCCACAGTCACATTCCCGAGATTCTCGGTCTTCAGTTTAGTAGCACTTGCTTCGGATCCAATATAGTGGGAACAAGAAGTCCCGACTTGTCTGATCCTGAAGGAGGTGCATGTGTAGGACCCGATGAGCTAGACACAATGCAGTCTGAGAGGTGCTCCAGATGTCTTAGCTTAGGCGTGGCATTGTATAAAGCTGGATTTTGATTGTATGTAAACTTCTGAGCTCTGTACTTCATCCTAAGTGATTCTTCTTGCAACTTAAGACTGAAGTCATTAATATCCAGTTTTGCTAGCATTCCATTCTGTCTAAGATTAGACACGAATGAAGCCCATTTTTTAGGCAATCCATTTGCAAAATTAGTAACTTTCTCTTCCATGGTAGTAGCCACCCCATGTGTATGCAGTTCACTCATCAGATGGTAGAATCTATCTATAACATCGTCCAAACTCTCGTTTCCCATCGATGAGAAGTTATCGAATTCCTTCTTTAACTCCTTAGCCTTGGTTGTCTTTAACGAAGCATTCCCGTCGTACCTCTTTTCTAGCTCATCCCATAGTTCTTAGACTGCTTATTCTCTGAGTACTGGTGGAATATGTATTTAGGGATAGACTGTGTAATCAATGCATAAACCCTCTTCTCTGCATTATATTTGACTTTCTGCGCGTCTGTCATCCCTCCTAAGGTTAGCTTTACTCCATCGGCTCCCACCGGCGTACTATATCCAATCTCGATGGCTTCCCACAGATCGGATCCACTCCATTGAGGTAGATCTCAAAACGTTGTTTCCAGTGGGTAAACTCATCTAACGTTAAAAGCTTTGGTGGTTTATTATGATTACCCACCTCACTCGCAAGTAACAGCAGGTTCTGGATCCTAGAGTCCTTCCCAGCAGTAAAGCCTGACATTTGATCTTCCATTGCTAATAACTTTAAGTCTAATAAAACAATTTTCATTGGGGCTACTGAAGGGTGCGAATGGACTAGTCGTGTGTATGAACTCTACGACTGGTTCTATCGTCCGGCTGAACTAAGTGATTAGCTCAGTCGTGCGAATGAATCTGATGCGTATGAACAGTATGCCCGAAAGTTTATTCGTGCGAATGGAGATGCGACTATGTCCAATCGTGCGTCTGAGCAATGCGAATGAGGTCCAGTCGTGCCAATGGCTCACTCGTGCGACTGAAGCTGCTGTTTTGCGAAAATTTCTAGGTTAAACGTGTTTTAGCCGTAAAAATTCGAAATTTCGCAAGGTCTAATCGCCTAAGTCTATAGAAACCAAACTTTGATGAGCAGGGAACATCCAAGATCACTTTTGACACAAAAGATTGTGTTTTTAGTGCAAAAACACAAACTTTTTATCAATCTTGATTGAATCACACATAATCAAGAGCCAAAGCTCTGATACCACTTGTTAGGACCTGGTATTTGAATGAAATACCTGAGATTAGCATGTAAACCAGACCAAATAGTGCGGACTCCTATTTGATTGGCGATCCAATTAGTGAGAACACACGAAGAATCAATCAAGAATTGAAACTAACGTTAGAAATCAATTGGGAATCGATCTAATGTGTTCTATGAACTTGGAGAACGAATTGGGAGGTTTCTAGACGGCTAGGTACGTCTGGAATCGTAATTAATCGAGAGTTATGATTTTCACGAATTGGGTTGTATTTATAGGTTGGTATTATTCAATCGTGCAACTGAGCCATTAGTATGGTTCAGTCGTGCCATTGAACCATGCGGTTGATTCATCCGCACGACTGAGTGTTCAGTCGTGCGACTGAGCCAATCTTATGTGTCAATCATACGACTAATCCAGTCACCCGGTTCAGTCGTGCGACTGAGTCATTCGTATGAAGTTGTTTATGCTTATTGTCCATTCGCATGGGCCATTCGCATGAGAACTTCATTATGCTAAGTTTGAATGTATTAATTAGTAACATTATATGTAAACATTCACCAATCACTAACCTAATTAATCAATTTTATATCATCTCATTAATGTAATTTAATCATTACAAATCACAATCAACCATATCATTTCATTCATCATATCAATTACACCAGAATTAGATAAACAGATCTATTGCATTTCATATCATGATCTAGGACATATATGTATCACAGTAGAAGAATGTGGATTGAAGTTTGGAACATGAGTAGGTGAATTGACAAGTAATCAAAGTTACCTGTATCAACTACATCACCTGAAATGGATGATGTTCCAGACTCAGGTATCACAAACTCATTACCATCATTAGGAATATTTTGTGATTCTTCCTGATAAATTGACTCTGAATGATCTGAAACTGTATTTTCATTGTTTTGAATTTTTAAATCCTTGACAAATGATGGGTAGTCTGAGCTTGAATCATCTGGGTCATCAGAATCTGATCTTCACTGAAAGATCCAAGATCTCCTCTTGAGATCTTCTATCTGTAGAATTAAGACAATTTGGTTGATCAAACAAATTGGATTGAAAAGAGTTTGATAATGAATCTAGATCAAAAACCATGCAGGACCATTTGAAACTGATGGAAAAGAATTTTCCATAAATTTAACGTTGAATGTTTCAAGGATTACATTCGTCCTAGAGTTATAGACTCGATAGGCTTTTGAAACTGATGAATATCCAACGAAAAATCCATTATCAGATTTTGCATCAAATTTTCCTAATTGATCACTTGAATTAAGAATCATAACAGGACAACCAAATGATTTTAAAAAGTTTATGTTCGGTTTTCTGCCAAACATTAACTAATATGGAGTTTTCAGTTTATCTTTGACAATTAAGATTCGATTCTGAAGGAAACACGCAGTTGATATTGCTTCATCCCAAAAAGTGATAGCTATTTTTGCATCAACTAACATAGAACGAGCAGCTTCAATGAGTGTTATATTCTTCCTTTCAGCAACTCCATTTTGTTGAGGAGTTCTGGGAGCACTGAACTGATGAGCTATCCCTTTCTGTGCACAAAACAGTTCAATGTTAGCATTTTTGAATTCTGTTCCATTATCACTTCTTATAATTTTCACTTTGTTGTCTAATTAATTTTCAACTTTAATGATAAATTCTTTTAATAATTCAACTGTTTCAGATTTGGCATAAAGAAAGAAAACCTATGAAAATCTTGTAAAGTCATCAATGATAACTAAACAATATGATTTTCGTCCAATACTCTTGACGTTTGTTGGTCCAAAAAGGTCCATATGTAACATCTGAAGAGGTTTGGATGTTGAGTTTATAGGCTTGGACTTATAAGACGCTCTGTGTTGCTTTCCCTTCAAACATGCTGAGCAGTGATCATTTGTTGCAAACTTCTTGGATGGAAGTTCAATGACATGATTTCCTGCTACGAGCTTGTTCATGTTCTTGAAATTTCAATGACCGAGACGTCTATGCCAAAGCTGGCTTTCATCATTCAATGCTTTAGCAATTAGGCATGTTGTTTCAGTAGAAGGATCAACTTGAGACACATCCAATTTGTATACATCTCTGTCTCTCTCAGCTGTAACAATAACCCAATCTTTGCTTATCTTGAAGCCTGGTTTCAAAACATAACATAATGAATTATCAAACAGAACAGAATACGATTTATCACAAATTTGAGATACGCTTAACAGATTAAAGTTCAACTGTGAACAAAAGTTGACTTTATCAAAGCTTATTATCCCATTGGATACTGTTCCTTCTCCAGTTATTTTTCCTCCAGCATCACCACCAAAGGTAACGTGAGTTCCATCTTTTGATTTAAAATCTTGTAACAAGGCAGTATTACCTGTCATGTGCCGACTACACCCGCTATCCACATACCATGTATTGATTGGTCTTTTTGGGTGTACCTGCACTACAAGAAAGTTAAGTTGAAATATCTACCCAAGCCGAAATGGTCTTGGGCTTTCCAAATTTATCAACAATTGTAAATTGTTTATAATGGAGATTATTCAGGTCAGGTCTATTTTTGATGAATTTGCCAATTTTATTTTGAAAATTGTTTGATTTATTTTTGTGAACATTCATACCATTCGATTGATCATCTTTTGAAATGTATTGATGTTCAACATTTTTATTAGTCATCCTTACAGATCTTCGTATAAAGTGTTCTTGCATGTTATGTTTGGAAGTCACTTAGTTGTTCTTAGGAAAAGATCTTAAACCTACATTAGGTTGATTAATGTCTCTTTGAAATCCATTAGTTTGATTTCTCAAATACTGTGGATTAGCAAATCCTTTGCTCATGTTTGAGTTTGCAAAGTTTCTAGTGAGAGATCTATTTCTAAAGTAACAATCTGCAGTGTTGTGAGTCTTTTCCTCACAATAAGTACAATATTTGTTATAATAACAATCTGCTGTTGAATGATTTCTCATGTCACATATGTGACAGTACTTGTTGAAGTAGCACTCAGCAGTATTGTGATTTTTCATATCACAAATTTCACAGTACTTTTGTGGTGTTAAAAATAACTTTTTGTTAACTTTTGACAATAACATAATGTTTGCTTTTGGTGTCATATAGTTAAACTATTGTCTTTCATTTTTCACAGTTTGATTTTGTGTCAGATTATTGTTCATTTGTTTAACATGAACTTTCTTCTTGAATGTATTAGAAACAAATCTTTTTGCTACAGCGGAAGTCTTTGAATCTGAACTAGATTTCAGATTAGAGTTTGATTTGTTCATAACATTTGCTTTATTATTTGAAAGAGAATTCATATTTAACATACCTGCTAACACAAATTTAATTGGTTTTATTTTTGATGTTTGAATTATTGCTTTAAACAAAATTTCTAAACTTTTGTTTTGTTCAGATGTTGCTTTTGCAGATTTCTTTCTTCTTCTTTGATTCTTAGATTTAGAAGAGCTTGGTTTATTATCAGATTGAACATTATCAGAAGAAGATTCCTTTTCTCATTGAAATTGTTTCATGTTGATGGTGTTTGAATCTTCTGATGTTCCTATCTGTTGTTTATCCTTCTTTTGAACTCTAACTTCTTCTATTACATTATGAATTTGATGAGAAGATATATTTTGTTTTGGTTGTTTTGGGTCATATGATTTTATCTTGATTGGATGTCCATTTTTGATTTTTTCTTGATCTTTTTCAACAAACACTTAGACATTTTCATTTTCTTCTTCTGCATTCTTGGTTTTGATCTGAAAGGCTTTAAGCTTTGCTTTATTTTTGGGTGAATGATCATGAGTATTGAAATTATCTGGTAGTGTGTTTGTGATAGATTCAGGCATAGGTTCATGAGTGAAACCTAATCCTGCTTTTTGTTTATCTTTCCTTTCACTGATTAGTTTTTCTACTATCAGTTTTGAACTTTTTACTTTTGCTAGATCAACTTGAGTAGTAGCATGTGCTATTTTCTCTTGTTCAAGATTCTTGGTCATCTCTTCTAGTTGTTTTGTAACAATTTCTAAATCTTTGATTGTTTTATTCCATGAATTTTGAAGAGAGATAATCTTTTGATCTACAGTTTTATGATCAGATTTAAGTTGATTATGCATAGATTCCTCTTGTTTTAGCTTTTCACAGATTTTGAATGAATAGTTTCTGTAGTGTTCAACATGTTCAAAGCATGATTTGGTGCAAAGCTTTTCTCTGGCTTCTGATGGTGTTTCAAGAAATTTTGAAACTGTGGTTTCAGATGATGAAGTAGAAGATTTAACCTTTGGTTGATCAGACTGAACCATTAGAGCTACTTCCTCTATATCCTCTTTAGGATCAGACTTATCACTCCAATCATAGTTATCTTCCTCTTCATCACTTTCCACTTTTGGGTCATTGTTTTTTGACCAATCTTTCTCTTGAATTTCTGCAATAAGAGACAAACTTGAGGTTAAGTCATTTGTAAATTGATCTGCATATGCACTCCAATCATATCCATCTTTTATCTTGACTACTAGTGCTTTCTTTGTTTCATCAGATGATTTGGTTTCATCTTTAAGCTCTGACATAGGAAGACTTTGATAAGGCTTTTGAAAAGTCTTTTGAGCTTGTTGAAACCTTTGATTATTTGTGCTTGAATGAGCACTTCCTCCATTATTCCTTGGAGCTTTGCATTCTCTTGAAAAGTGTCCATAACTGTTGCAGTTGAAACATCTAGCTTTTGACTTGTCAAATCCAACAGTCTTGTTTGCACTAGGCTTGTATTTCTTGTTGACATAAGAATGTTTTTTAGTCCTGTAGGCAATCATCACCATCTGCCAGTTCAGGTCCATCTCTTCAACATCTTCAGGATCCATCTCAAATAAATCCTGTAAAACAAAATCTAGTTGAGTTAAATGGCTACCTTGATATGCTTGAAAGCTGGCCATAAAAGCAGTAAATGCAGTTTTGGACTCTTCATCCTCTAATAGGATGTTAATCACATCTTTAACTTTGCTAGATTTAGCAGAGTTAGATGATGAAGAAGTCTCTGTCTGAATATTTGATGATTATGACTGTGGTTTAGGAGGAGATTGAGAATGAGACTGAGTTGTATATGCAGGTGCACTGGTAAATGATGAGTCAGTGAAAAATCCTGCTCCTACAAACAAGTCTCCTTCTTCTTCAGGGCTTTTCTGATTCTTTGCCATGAATGCATTTTCTATGGTGGTTGCAGGTGAAGCAACAAACTGATATTGAGACATTGATGTTGCTCTATCATTGTTCCTTGAGCTTTCATCAATCTCCACTGATTCTATTTTTGCAATAAGAAGATCTAGATCCATTGGAAACTTCTCAGTATGCTTTAGTAGTGTTACAGTTTGTTTCGATGAAGATGGTAAAGCATTGAGTAGTCTGAGATTTAAATCTTCAAGATCAGGTTTGATACCAGCTGTTGACATCTCAGTTATGAGTTGAACAAATCTATTCATCATTTGATTTATTGTCTCTCCAGACAAATGTTGAAATAATTCTAATTGTCTTTTAAGCTTTTGTTTCTTTAAATTTTGAATCTCTTTACCTCCTTCACAAATGATCTTCAATGCTTTATATAGTGTATATCCAGTTTGATATGCATCAAGCCTTGTAAGAACTTCCAAAGGTAGTCCTTTACACATCAATGAATAGGCTTTAATATCATTCTTAACTCTTTTCAGATCATCTCCTTGAATATCATCTTCTGGATAAGGTTCTGGAGAATCTCTAGTATACACAAATCCTCTGTCTGGTCCATCAGTTATTATAGGAATGTATGGTCCTTTTTCTATATATTTCCAGAGATTAGTGTCAATGGAATTAAAATGTTATTTTAGTCTAAGAGACCAATTTTTGAAATCAGCTGTATTTTTAAGTTTTGGAACTCTGTTTTCAGAATCTTCTGATTTTACCATTCTTATATTTTTGTTGTTTTCTTATATTTTGAATTTTAAAAAAATTTGAAAAAGTTTTTCAAAGAATTTTTTGAAAAAAAAATTTCTAAGTATCAAGGTTAAAACGTCAGAACAGTATTCAAACGTCTCAACAGTTGATTCGTCTAAGTTGAGAAATGTCTAATGGAATGCCTTAGAAAAATTTTCCAAGACGACTAAAATTGATGCGTCTGAACAGTTGTAAAACGTCTGAATAGTTGTGATGTGTATACACAGTGTTGATGCGTCTGCACAGTGTTTATGCGCCTACATAGTTATCAAACGTCTAAACAGTTCAAAAACTTCTCAACAATGATACGTCTGGACACTCGAACAGTGATCAAACGTCTAAACTGAAAACATCTACACAATGTTAATGCATCTAACACTTAGACAAATTCAGTCAATCTCAGCTCATGCGACACATTCATCATCTTCAAATGAATGTAACAAACTCAAATCTTCTGAATTCTTCAAATGTTGATGAATTCGATTGAAACTTTTCAATAAGACGAGTTTTATGCCGATAAATATTCTTCTTAATACCAATTTCTTCAATTTCAACAACAAATCACTCAATTTTTAAAATTTCAGATCGAATCTTCAAGACATTTTCAAACAACAAATTCAACAATTTACTTGAATTTGATGAATTGATCTGCTAAATGTGATTCAAATCATGTTTCTGATGATGAAATACAACTGAAATTCACAAATTTTCACTTGAATTGTATCTTAATCACAGATTTAGTGAGATTTTAGGTTTTCAAGTTCGATGAACTTAAAACAAAATTAATCACTAACAGCTTACCAACAACTCTGATACCATTTGATAAGATCAAATGAATAAAAACAAAATTAATCACTAACAGCTTACCAACAACTCTGATACCATTTGATAAGATCAAATGAATATATCTGTGATGATTTGTAACACAATTCAATGAAATTCACACAAAGTAATCAAATCAAAACAAGATATCAATAAAATTCAAGTTTTCATTCATATCATGCTAAGACAATTACAAGCATGAAAAACAGATTCGAATATCTTGTCTTTCTTTTTTATCTACCTGCAAATCTAAGCTATTTATACTCAAAACACAAAGTAAAGGAACTAACAAATTACAGAAATAGTCCCTATACTATTTCAAAATATCAAAAGACAAATAAAGACAACATGTTAATCTTTCTTAGAGCACTTAACATAGCAAGTTTGGGTTTGACAAGACCAACGCCAAATGTTACAACTGTAACCAACTTGGTCACTTTGCAAGGGAATACAAGGCTCCCAAATCAAACTCAGGAATCCCACAGGCCTCCACACATCCCACTACATCAAGCCCACTGGAAAGTCAACTGAAACAGCTACAATGGCACAAGAAGTTGACTCGAGCTTTATGGTTCAGGATGTGACTCCTACTCAAGCTCTAATGGCCAAAACAGATGATAACCATGTATATGAACATCTCTGTACTTATGCCTGTATAGCTAAGGTTAAATTATATCGGGACTACAATTGGGAAATTAAATCTTATATTGAGTCTTTAAATGTTTTGAAATCTGATTTTAAAAGGGCAAAATCTAACTACCTAAAGAAATTGAAGAGTTAGAGAAAACTATTTCCTTATTAAAACATGAACACACCAATTACAAGACTCAAATAAAGGATTTATATCCAAATTGTCTGAGGCTCAAGCCCAGCTTGTCACCGCTGAGACTCAAGCAAGGAAGTATGCTATTTCTGAGCAAACCTTCCAAGCTATTATTGCATCATCCTCCCACTCCAAAATCTGTTATCACAATAAAGGAGGGTCGGGGACCAATAAAATTCCTCCACCACATTCTTGTGAGTCCATAAGACGACCTAGATGTGGTACTGAAGAGCAAGAGGTTCCATCTGCTAACCCTTCTTCACATGAGTTGAAGAATGATACGACAATAATGTCCATCACAGGAAAGAACAGGTAAATCCACCCACCTCTTCCAGTGAAGATCAAACCTTAACCACCAAAGCCTAAAGAAGCAGAGCTAAAGCTACCAGAAGAACTGCTAAGAAGTGACTGCGTCTAAGCTGATGATTGACCCAAAACAAAAGGGTGTCTTTATCTCAGCTGGGTTCCAGGTGATAGGTCCTTCTGATTTAAGAAAGGATTGTAGTACCAACACTCCTGTCCTACCAAAGGATCAGAAGTTAAAGGGAAAGGTTGCTGACAAATAGAAAAAGACTAAGAAACATCAACCTACAATCTCCAAAGGACTAACATTACATGCATAATGTGTGATTTGCAAAACAACATGGCTAAAGATTGTTACTACAATCCTGCTAGCACACATTATGCAACTAATGTTTGAAAGGAAGGAGTCAGGGAAGGTTTTTCATTTGGACCTTATCAGATGGTCCAAGTGATGAAAAAGGGAAAGCTAGTTTCTGAAGCTAGGTGTTTTTGGAAGAAACTCCTTCTGCCGAAGGGAAAATGGCTTCGGAAGCAAAAGCAGTTAAAATTTTGAAGAAAAAGAAAATTCCCTTGAAACTATCCCATAAGAAGACTGCTTCGGAAGAAAAGGTGGTGAAAGCTTCTTTCGAAAATAAAGAAGCTTCGGAAGAATGCCATGCTGCAAAAGCTTCTACAAGCACATCCTCCATGATCTACCAAAAGATGTATTGGAAGATCAAGAAAGATGTTGCAGCCCAAACCTCTTCTTCAATGACATCCATTGAACCCCCAAGCTTAACTTTTGCCTCAATCATGTCATTACCATTAGAAGAACCCAAAACCAATAAGGCTTGGGTGTCCAATAAAAACTAATAATCTCCTCTTACATGTAGGGACATCCATATGAGAAGAACAACAATGTCTAGATTGTAGACAATTTATGCTTTAGGCACATGACAGGAATAGATCTCTCCTTCAACAGTTTCAACACTATGATGGAGGTCCTGTCCAATTTGGAGGTGAGGCCGGAGGATATATTTCTGGTAGAGGAGTATATCCAATGGTAAGTTAAAAGTTGACAAGTTAAATTCGTCAAACAACTTGAACACAATTTGTTAGGTGTTTCTTAGTTTTGTGATCAAAAGCACCATATGCTTTTCACAGAGCATGAGTGCATTATCCTCAAACCAGGGATGAAAATTCCTTTGGAATTGGTGCTTCTTAGATCTCCCAGGAAAGGGGATATGTACAAGCTGGATATGAGCAATGCTTCCCTAATAGGTGAAGTATCATGCTTACTTTCCAAAGCTGATAATGATGAGTCAACACTTTGGCATAAGCGTATGTATCATGTAAATTTTAAGACAATGAATAAATTGGCTAAAAATAACTTGGTACATGGTTTGCCTAAAAAGGAATTTTTCTGCAAAGACAACTGTGTTGCATGCCTGAAAGGGAAGCAACATAGGCCCTCTCACAACTCCAAAAGTGTTAACTCCATCACTACTCCATTACACTTATATCACATGGATCTTTTTCATCCCACAAGTATAATGAGCATTGGAAGGAAATCATACTACCTTGTGATAGTTGATGATTTTAGAAGATTTATATGGGTATTCTTTTTAAGAACTAAAAATGAAAGTGCTGAAACATTAAAATCTTTTATTCTTAAAATAGAAAATCAAATTGATCACAAGGTTAAAATAATCAAAAGTGATCAAGGGACTGAGTTTAAGAACTTCATTCTTGACTCATTCTATAACTCAAAAGGGATTGCCAGACAATATAGTGCTCCTAGAACTCCTCAACAAAATGGTGTTGCTAAGAGGAGGAACATGACACTTATTGAGGCTGCTCGAACTATGTTACCCCATTCCAAACTACCTCTAACATTCTGGGCAGAGGCAGTTAGCACTGCATGCTATGTGCAGAATAAAGTTCTTGTAGTTAAGCCACATGGAAAAACCCCTTATGAGCTATGTAACAAGAGGCCACCGTTCATTGCCTTTCTAAGGTCCTTTGGCAGCAGGTGTACCATACTTAACACAAAGGACAATTTAGCAAAATTTGCTGAAAAGTCGATTGATGCTATCTTTGTTGGATACTCTTCTAGCTCCAAAGCTTACAGAGTATACAACATTAAGAATCAACAATTTGAGGAGTCATCCATTATAGTTGTTAATGAGCACACTCCTTGTGTTAGGGGGAATGGCCCTGATCATATCTTTGATTTACAATTGTTTCCAAGCTATTCTAAACCTTCTTGTGAGAATGTTTTGGTTGGAACATGTGCTCAAAATGATAGTGATGTTGATGCTCACGCTGATTAACTGTTTGAGCTACCCAGATCTCTTCCAAATTCTCCGAGAAATGCATCAAATCAAGCTCCCACTATTCACAGATCAGAAAGTATAACTATATCAAGGAATAGTGAAGCTTCAACTAGTGAATCACCTGTTGATCTTCAAAACTTATTAGGTGATCCAACACAACACCAAGCTGAGGGAGCTAGCATTTTGATGGAGCATGCAACTATTAATGCTACCTCACAGCCAATGAATTTGAAACAACAGCTGGACAAAGTGTCCCAGCTCCTAAGCAAAATATGTTTAATCTGGACATATCTTTGCAACTGGAAGTGATTCCTCACTTAAGGATTCACGACACCCATCCAGTTGAGAACATCACTGGGATGTCTCTGAAGGTGTGAGAACAAGAGGGCCGACTCATCATGGGAATGTCTGCTTGTACTCATGCTTCTTATCCCAGATGGAACCAAGAAGGTGGAAGATGCCTTGAAAGATACTAGCTGGTTGAATCGATACAAGAGAAGCTTCTTGATTTCAAAATGGATTTTTTCCTTGGAACTCAGGTGAAGCAACTGAAGGAAGGGTTTTTCATTAATCAATCTAAGTATGTCAATGAAATCTTAGAAAGATTTCAGATGAAAAATTGTAAGCCAGCCAAGACACCCACACCTAAAAAACCATAATCTTTGTCCTGACCTTGAGGGGGAGGATACTGATCAACATCAGTATAGGGTGATTGTTGGTTCTCTGATGTATCTCACAGCCATTAGACCTGATATTATGTTTACAACTAGCATTTATGCAAGATATCAGGCTGCTTCAAAGGTGTCCCACCTAGCTGCTGCCAAGAGAATCCTCCGATACCTCAAAGGAGCACCTAAACTAGGTCTTGATCTCTATAGATACTCTGACAGTGACTATGGTGGCTGCAACATTGACAAGAAATCAACATAAGGAGGATGTCAATTTCTAGGTGGAAGTATCATCTCATGGCAATGCAAGAAACAATCCTGTGTCTTTACATCAACTGCTGAAGCTGAACACATTGCTGGTGCTAGTTGTTGTGCTTAGCTGTTGTGGATTCAAAATTAGATGTTGGACTATGGATTCAACTTTATGAGTACTCCTATCCATATTGACAACAATAGTGCTATCTCCATCACTGAAAATCCAGTGAAGCACTCCAAGACAAAGCATATTGATATCAGATACCATTTCATTGGAGATATTCATGAGAAGAATCCTGTTAAGCTAAACGAACTTGGTTCAAATGAACAATATGCTGATTTTTTCACCAAAGCCTTTGATGAGCAATGATTTAAGTATCTCATTACTACTATTGGGATGATAAACATTGATCAGCTTAACTCTTTTGAAAAACTTTTAATATGTAATGTCTTATGTCAATACAATCTAAGCCCTGTTACAAAAGATCTTTCTGAAATTTTCTATGTATAAATTTCTTCCGAAGAAAAATTAACCCTCGGAAGACATTTTACATATCTTCCGAGGCAAAATTTCTCCAAGGATAATTTTTCTTCTCAGAAGAGTTTATAGTCTCGGAAGAAGCGGTTGATTTCATATCAGATCTACTTTCGAAGCTTATAAAACCTCTCCATTCGGAAAGCAATCCTACTCTCGAAAGTAACCTTTTACCTTTGGAAGTCGGAATTGCCTTCGGAAGACTTGGAAATGTTTTATATTCGGAGGAGAGATTTTTCTGTGTAACAGAAATCTCTTGGGCCCTGCACTATAAAAATTAAAGATTTGGTTAATGATGTTGAATTATTTAACTAAATTAAACCTTACCGCCCCTATCATTTCATCCACTAAACCATCACTTCACCTTATCCTAATATTTACCGCCATTTCATGCTCTTTTAAATAATCCTGACTTTTCACTCTCATCTTCTTACCATAAATTTTACAGCCCTAAAAGTTTCCTTTCTCCCAATTTCACCCAAGCTCAAACTGCTCTACCTTCACATTTTCCCAATGGCCCTAAATCCTCAACATAACCAAGTCGCACTTCTTGACTCCTCAAGAGATACAGACTTCTCGGAAATCATCTCGTTCCTCACCCAGGCATCCTACTACACGACCTTGACTGTTAATCCCATAGTTTACCTCAATCACATGACAGAATTTTGGGGGAACGGGCAGGTTGAAACCCTAAATGGGGTTCATGTAATAAGATCCCACATTTGTGGCCAAGAGTTGGTCATCACTAAACAACTCATCGGGGAGCATCGGGAGCTTCATAATGAAGGTGCCCCTACTGATTTCCCCAAGGAAGATTCAGACAGCACCTACATCCTCATGGGATATGGTGGAGACGTGAGCAGGTCGACTGTCTACAAATTCAACTTCTCCTACAACTGGAAGTTCCTCCTGGACATTGTCCTTCACTGTTTGTCAAACAAATCTAGGGGATACGACCAACTCCCATATGAACTAGGGTGCCTAGTTCATGGATTGGTGAGAGGCCTGCGCTTCAACTACTCAAGATTTGTGCTGATCAATCTTATTGGAAATCTTCAAATGGAAACATTCTTTATGTATCTCAGATTTCTTCAGCACATTATCAACTGTGAGCTGGACTAGAGTCGGCTTGTCTGTGCAGCCACTCTATCTGTCCCTTTCATGAGGCCAACCATCTTCAAGAAACTAAAGAGGGTATCCTCCAACTTCACTACAAGGTACACTTCTTTACCTCCTAGTATGATCGAGCAAATCGCTCCTGGTGACATCCCTATTCACCCCATAGGTGATGAACCCACACCAGCAACTGCAACCATAATGCCAACACTACCTCTCCTCCCATGACCATTACCTACACAATATGCCCCAAAAGAACCCTTGTTCAATCTACTCTAATTGAACAAGCTCCTCCTATTCAACCTAAAAAGGCTAGAGTGGAACATTGGGCTCCCACTCAGTCTGAGGTCTCACCTTCCTTCTTTATTGAACTTAATATGGGTCTTGACTCTCCTTAGTCTCAAACCCATGAGCCCATACCCAATCTAAAAGCCCTTAGGGTGAGCCTTTACACTCCTCTGAGAAGACAATAAGGGACAACCAAATCAGAGGCTCAATGCATGTAGACATTGGCCAAGGTTCCGGGTCAGTAGGTTTAACCACCTTATCTTTCACTAACCTTCTCTTTAAAACTGATGAAGAGATAACATCTCTCCATGGCAATGATGTTGATCTACAACACCCTCTCTAAGATCAATAGAGCTAGAGAGACCTCTTATCTCTAGCCCCCATCAGAAAACTATTACTGAGGTGAGTCCCACTAATATGGAGGGGACTCATGCAGATTCAGCTGCCACTACAAAAGGTGCCTCAATGGACCCTATGGATAGTGGTAACAATTCTGAGAGTAAATCTACAGCAACCATGCCTTTTGATGACTCTGAAAGAGACATCACTAAGCAAGGGAAACGAGGGTGCCAAGAAACCATATCTAGTGGTGTGGCTGAACATAGTAGGTATGTTACCTCATTTCCCCATGATTCTTCAAAAGAAGATGAGGGAAGCATACAACTCTTCATAAAGACCTACTATCTAAAGTTTCAAACCTTGAATTCAAGGTTAGGACTTTAGAAGAAAGGTCTGCCACTCAACAACTTGAGATTAACAATCTCAAGGCTTAACTAGCTGAGAAACAGATTGAGAGGTCTGTTAGGCATGTACCTATTCAGGCCTCCTTGAACTCTTCCTCCAGCTCATCTAGCTCTCAAGATGATGCTACCAATAAGGGGGAGAGCGTTCAGAGACAAACATCTGAGCAACCACAGAGCCAAACTTTAACTTCAAAATTCTTGGCTCCATTCACAAATTTCTCTGAGCCATCTCAGGTCTTAATGCAGATTGACCAAAGGATGCTCAAAGATATCTACAGACTCTTTTCCATGTTTCTGTTGAGATCTTCATTCGATCAGCCAAGCCCTGAGGCAACAATGATGTATTTCGGAGCTAAAGAATTTCAGAGGCTAAATGCACCTTCTACCACTATGGAAGAAGTTAGTCAACTTAATGTCCACATGTAACCTAAGATTAAATTCGAAAGGGAAATGGGGATTGATGGCCCAACAACTGAAACCGTTGGGACATAATCTACACTCCCTCAAACTTCTGAAGCTGAAATTAGAGCCTCGAAGAACAAGCTAAATCTTCGGAAGCTGAAATGGAAGCTACAGAAGGACGGTTCATAATGTCTGGGGAACTAATCATCATAGATGCAATCCTAGAGCTGGCATCTGAGGTGTATAGTGAGGACTTCATGGATCAACCTGCTGTCCAGACACCCTCTCTGCCTCTCTCACTATGAGAATCCACTGTCCAAGAACCACCAAAGTTAAGTTCTTCAAAAGATAACAAAGGAAAACTGAAGGTGACTACGGAAGAGCTTCCAACTGCGAAGCTATTAGCTGCTAGTACAAAAGCAGCTGCAATCAACCAAGAGGCAGTCAACAACAAAAGGAAAGTGGAGATCATTGACCAGCTCATCAAGCTTGGAGCTGCCAATGAAAAAACACTCCTGTTATCATTAGAGGAGTTAGTGGAACTAGAAAAGGTAACCGGGCCGCAGCAGGAAGTAGCACGATTGGCCTTAGAGGAGGAGAAATAAAAAGAATATAGGGAAGCTGACATACAGCTCAGGAGGGAAAAGATAGCCTTCCTAACCTCCAGAGGATTCTCTCCTAAAGAACTGTCTCCACATAATGATGAAACGATCCTTTGGCTCTTCAACAAAGAGCAGGATCAAATGGAGAAAGCGAGAAAAAAAGCTGCAAGAGAAAAGCTAAGGAGAAGAAGAAGAAAGAAAAAGAAGCAAAGGTCACTGCAACCAAGAAGACTGGTGACAAAGCCTGGATGAAAGACTATCTCTGGGCTCACAACTTCTCTAGAAGGCAGGTGGGTCCCATGTCTGAAAGGACACTCCAACGAATTGTCAGTGAAATCAAAGCTGTCATTTTTTTGGGGAAAATGAGAGTGATGTACAGAAGGGTACAGGGGATTCCTTCACACCAATCACTCAACCCCAACCTGAACCAATTCCCTCTCCCTTCACCATCAAAACTGAACCTTACACTCCTGAACCCACACCTTTACCTTCATCCAATTCCACACCTAAACCACCAAAACTGACCATCCCTCAAACTAAAACTCTTACCAGAACCACCTCACCACATCCTACCAACAACCTTCCCAACGATTCCCTCAGCCATCTAAACATCTCTCTCTAGAAGAGTTTGAAAGGATCAAGAATAGGCTCATCAACTGCACAACCCTGAGCGTTATCTCCTATGAGGAAGACTCCATCAAACTAACCTATGTCGATGGATCTTTACGTTCCCTCACAAGAGATCAATTTCTTGATCTACCCAGAGGAACACTGGACCAGGCTTCAATACTTCTAGGTATCAGCTTAGAATTGTTAAATGATGAAGGGAAGAAACTAAGAAGGAAACTGGTGACTCTACTGGATACAAGGAAAGAGGACAAAATTCCTAATCAGTCTCTTGTGCCTAGAAAGAATATACTTTAGTGGAGGTTTGATGAAGCTACTCATAACTTTGTTGTGGAAAGAGAGAACGGTGAAGTTAACAGGCTGAATGCAACCTCTCTGCTACACTCTAGCAGATTTGATATTGCTGAGTTAGCAGAGAAACCATTCTCTAACCCCTCCAACTCTAAAACTGTTGCTCATATCAAGAATCATCTCAGTAGTCTTCATCTGGCTGAGTTAACAGCAGAAGCTAAGATTGAAGAAGAGTTGAGCTTGAGAAGAAAGGAAGAAAAGGATAGATCTCCTACCAAGGGCACAACTTTTCTATAGATGGTGGAAGGTCCTGAATTAGAACCTATAGTTTGATGGGAATATGATTATAGCTCCCATCAACTAACTCTTTTCAGAGCGACACAACAAAGGGTAGAAACTTCTCAGCACCACATTAGGGAGAACAAGGAGACTGATACATATTTACTCTCCTTGGTGCTGAAAGTTTTGAGGAGCAAAAACAAGTGAGGTTTTGGTAGCATCAGCCTAGGGGGAGTTTGTTAGATCAATAAGAAGGCTGGTGCAACTAAAACCAAATGACTTAGACAAATTTTGATGCTACTTACAAAGGCTTCCGAAGCAAAGTGTGAAACTTCCGAAAGATGTAGAGTTCTTCAGATGACAAAGTGAAAGTTCCACTTCCGAAGGCAAAACTCTACTTCCGAAGATAAAGTATTCACTTCCGAAGATGAAGTCTCAAAAGAAGAAAACAAAAAACTACTTCCGTAGTATGAAGAAAGAAGAATTCCTCAAGCCTCGAAAGAAGTAGTCTCTTCCGAAGTATAAGTGGCTTCGGAAATACTTGTTCTTCCGAAGCCATTAAACCTTCGGAAAACACTGCTATGAACCAGTGGACAAAAGTATGGTCTCTGACACTCCTCTGCAGACCTCTAATACTAGATGGCATTTTCTCAAAGAGCCATGTAGTTGACCATACTTTATTCCACTGTTTACCTTTTCATGTTAGTACAAGTTACCAACTTTAGTTGGGGACAAAAGGTAAGTCAAGGACATGTCCTGACTACCATATCTCAAATAAAGTCTTATCAGAGATACCTTAAACTATAGCTTTTTAGTATTTTCTTTAGTTAGAGGATTCCAGCTGGTATCAAAGTATTTCCGGTTGTGGGTGGTATTATATATAGTTTCTCATTGTAAATCATAAACATATGCTTGTAAGAGTCTTGTAACATTTGAGTTTAGAAGCAATATATGCAAGTACCTTGAAAATTACTTCTTGTGTTTAATTGTTACTTATTATATTGTTATCAACTCTTAAAGAATTTGCTTTCATCAAGAGTGTTGTTTAAGTGAGTTTGAGAGAAAACCAAGTGTTTAGTGACTCAAAGTAATCCTGTAATAATGTTTGTACCTGCACACATACATCAATCAAAAAACATATATACGGGTTACCTATATATTTAATGCATACAAAATAATGAATTGCACTCATTCATTATAGATATTAATTTAAGTACTAAGCCTATAAAAAATGGACTAGATCTATTAATCCTAGACCTAACAATGCTCCCCCTTAGGCTTATCTACTTGTAATTATTTCTTCAAAACTAAAATCTCCTTCACTCTTGAAACCATCTTCTTCTTGAAATATGATACTACATCCTTTTGATCACCGTATTTGTACTTGATATCCATTCTGCACATCCTTTGGAGTGTCTCAAAAGTCAGCCATAATACATCATCTTCTGTGGTGAGGGTTTCCACCAAAACACTGATTATGAACAATTTCCAGCTCATCCTCTTTTGAGATTCTCAATTCTGATATATCTTTAATATTGGCTCCCTTCACCATCCTAACATTAAGCATTCTTCTTTTGTATGCTTTGGCATGCAACTTATCCACAACTTGACTCATATGCACATATAGACACAAGTCATTCTGAGCCTTTTCATCTATTAGCTTTGGAAAGAGTTTGTCATGAAGATATGAAGTATAGCTTGGGTGAAGCAGTTTGATCTCTACTGGGTCAAAAATCTAAATCTTCTTAGCCTTCTTTCCTTCAGCATTCCTTAATAGCACCATCTCTTTTGTTTTGTCAACATAACCCCATATAGGAGATGTGTATTGATTTCCCTTGAAGCTTTTGATAGATGCTGGATTTTCAGGACTATATCCCACCCTTTTTAACATTTCCTCATCAACAAGTGAAGGGGGCTTTGTTGTTCTTTTGATTCTTTGAACTCTCTTTCTGCGATCATCATCATCTCTCTTAGCTTCCTTGAGTACATCATCTATGAATTTTGTCTTCAATTTTCCCACCAACACATAGAAATCTCTTCCCCTTGATTGAATTGGATAGTTAGACATTATTAGACTTTGCAGATCCTTGATGTCTCTCTCATGAAGCCTCAGCAATGCTTCTGTATAATGGAAATATTGAAATCTTCCAGATGTTCTCTTGATAATTGCATAATCCCAGTCTGGATCATATTTCCAGGCCATAATCCTATTTTCTTCCATAGAACTGGGAGTTGTGATATGATCATATAGCTCTATCAGAGTTGATTTTTGTTCAGTGATTTCTCTAACAGTTGTCCCTAATGGCCACACTTTACCAGGAGTGACTGCTCTTGGTTCTCTAATCAGTTTGTCTTTACCTTTGTGCTGATCTTTGGATTTAACAGTTACAGGATCAACAGACAGTTTGCTTTGATGCTCATAGGATGGATTTGGAGTTTCAGTTCTGAACCTTAGTCTAGTGTCAAGCTGAACTAACATAACATGTTCCATCATTCTACTCAGTTCAGCAACATTTCTTCCTTTAAGCTCAAGAGGCTTGTAATTGTGTCCCTGTAGCCAACATACCATATTGTACTTGTTGAGTTTTGCTATGTCACAGTGGCCTAGATCATTCTTGATTTTCTGGATAGCTTGAAATGTTGTGAATGCCTCATAATCACAACTAGGATTCATAAATCTAGCCACCTCAAATTCCTTCAGAATTTTCTTCATCTCAGCCATATTCATCCTTTCAAGCAAGTATATGGAAATCCATGGTTGATCAGGGTCATAAACATAGTAGATTCAGGCCTTTTTCGATTATATCTTTTGTTGTGAGAAGGTAATCAACCTTTGAGTCTTCTTGTTCTTTCTTAGGCACCTCTTTAGTCAATTCTTTCAATTCAGCATCACTCTCATCTTCAACTTGAATAACTTGCTTGGATGTTGAAACATTCATTGAAGGAGTGTGCTCTTGAGATGTATGCCTTGACCTTTTTAGAGACTCTTCAATATTGATTGTTTGTTTCTTTATTGAACCCAAATACTTCCTTTTCCTTGAGTACTGAATAAGATGCTTAGAAGATTCAGTAGGTTTCTTCAGTTTGTTTGATTCAAGAGCACATGTAACACCCGGCTATTTTAAACTCAAAGAAAAGAATTAATAAAGTGAAAGGAAAGCAGAAAAAAGAATAAAATCCAAGTCTAGGGGTAAAAAGTGTCCAAAAGGACAAAATGTTTGAAAAGTGGGTGTAAAAGGCGGTATGGCCGCCCATATGTCACATGCACCTCTGATTTTCAGGTTTTAGAGAAAGAAAGAGCAGCAAGTTCTCGGTTTTGAAGAAAGAACAAGGAAGAGTTCGAATTCAAGGTAAGAATTCATGCTTTTATGGTGTTCTTGACTGGTCTTATCCTCTGGTTTATGCTTATGTGTGATTGTATGTGTCTGGGTATGTTTTTAGTGGGTTTCTAGCAGTTGAATTCAATTTGCAAACGAGTTTGGAAGAAACCATACTCAAAAGCTGCAAAGGTGAGTTCTAGGACCCCTCTTTTACTGGTTTTTAACTGATTTTGTGGCTGGAAATGCATGAACGTATGTTTTCATTGAACTGGGTTTCGGACCCGTATGTTTGAATGCGTGTATGATGATGTTATGATGTGATGTGTGACTATGTTCATGCTTGATGATGTATGATTGTGTCTCTAAGGCTTAGAGGGTAAGAATTAAGCTTAGAAGATGATGAATGATGTATGGAAATTGAAAATGATGTTTTAGATCAACTTGATAAGTTTCTAAATCTGCCTAAGTGTGGGGAAGTAAATGCGGATGAGCAAGTAAGTCAATGCGGATGAGCATTTGACGAAGTGCCGCAAATGCGGATGAGCAAGTGAGTCAATGCGGATGAGCATTTGACTAAGTGCTGAAAATGCAGATGAGCAAGTAAGTCAATGCGGATGAGCATTTGACTAAGTAGGGAAATGCGGATGAGCAAGTAAGTCAATGCAGATGAGCATTTGACTAAGTATGGAAATGCGGATGAGCAGGTAAGTCAATGCGGATGAGCATTTGACTAAGCATGGAAATGCGGATGACTAAGCTTGAGCATTCATCTTTTGATTGATGAAGAGGTTGTGCTTCTATGTTCATGATATGCAGTAAAGGCTCTGTTTGATTGGTGGCAACTTGTTCTTCACAGTTGGAGAGTGACAATGGGATGGTGCTTGCTTGAGAGATCACTCAGTCTCACCATAGTGAACAGAGTTTACAGACTGAGTGTCTGAATAGGGTTCAGTATGTATGCTCTTAGATAATTGATGAGAATGTGGAAAGATGGGCCAAGTGTTTTGACTAGCTGAGTGAGATTGTTGAAAGTGAACAGATAGAATGGGTGAAATGGGTTCAGTATTTTCACTTGTAGGAGAAGGGAGTTATGGAGATTGTTGTTGTTGGTGAATGGGTGAAAGTTCTGGAGAGTATGTGGCTTGTACAGAATTGGTTAAAGAATCCTCCAGTTGGTCTTCCCACACAAGCTCTTGGGGAATACTGGCATTAGCATCTATTACATGAGCAAACATTGGCATATTTTCACCATCATACTTCCCAGATATTTTATTCAGCACAGATCTCCCTAGGTTTGCTTGAACAAACACATCACCATCAATATGAGTGCCACGCAGATCAACATTGATGATCAATTGTAGAAACCTTGGAAACATATACATCTTTTCAGCCTTCCGTACTTTGATCTGATCACATAAATAGTTGAAGATGTACTTTGAGTAATTGTAGGTTCTTCCCTCAAAGACACCAATAATGCCTGAAGATATATGCCTTTAAAATTTGTCAAGTCCAGATTTCCAATTTGAGATGCACTTAAGATAAGTATGGCAGAGAAATCTATACGGCTTTCAGAGACATCCTTTCTTTGTTTCTCCGTTCTCGAAGTCACCATCATACCCCATCAGAAGAAAAACTTTCTCTATGTATTCATTTTCGAACACATCAGGATGACAAGCTTCTACATCTCCCAACTCAAGAACCCTTCTTATTGTCTGTTCATCCACTCTCAGTCTTCGATTCTTCACATCAGCCATAATAACTTGACCATCTTCTTCTATTTGGGCTGAGTTCTAGAAATCAATGATGTGTGATTGATGAATCAAAAGCTCTGCTAATAAGGCATAGAAAAACATAGATCTTCTTAGATATCGGATAATATATTGACACCCATCTGAAATAGGGTGGTCTGGGTTTAAGAAAGCACACACATTATGCTCTCTCACAAATCGATTATCCATCTGTTCATAAGAAGAAGTTTTCATTAGAATCACATTATTGATATGAGAATACGAACAGTTGTGAGATTAAACAAGAATTGAACAGTTCATTATTGAACATTACGACATGTTTTACCTTGAACACAATGATTTGAGAGCAGAAATATATGGTTGTTTGAAGTTTTGATTTGGTAATTTTTTAATGTTATAAAAGGGGGAAAAATTTGTTGAGAGCACGTTTTTCTAGGTCTGAAAAAGTGAACATCAAAAGTGAATGAGTTTTGAAGTCAAATAACATCATTTATACTTTCTCAGACATATTAATTTTATTTATTTAATGATGTGGGACCTTCAAAAATAAGTGGGACCCTCAACAATTTTCTATTCTATGTTCTTCCGTGTTCTAATTTCTTTCAGAGATCATCTATGGATTCCATAAATCATCTGCGGATGTCTTAACAACTTCTACCGATGAAGTATAACTTAAATTTTCATAGGTTACCAAACTCTGAAATTAAATTATATTTATTGATCTTTGATCATCCGTAGTTTACCAATCAACGGATAGACATTTAAATTTTCCACACACTGTATTTTCTACTGATGCTTAAGACGGTACTGTAGCATGTGCTGATGTTTATAGAACACTTGTGAAAAACTTATTTTGTTGTATGGTCCAAGTCAATTGCATAGAACCATTTATTGCTATCGGACCTTGTTGACGTTGTATTAATGACAATTAAGTACAAGAATGCTCAAATAATTTAAAAGAAAAACTTCATGTATCCAGGAGCTAAGTTGGTGCTCAGGTTCCAATTTCTTCAAATTATTAATGAAATAGACACAGCTGCTGATTGATAAACTTATCTTCATGAATTCAACTACCCCTAAATTTGTGATTAATGATGATAATATGCATTTATCATAAATTTCAAAGAAGAATATCATGAGAGTTATTTAAAAGTATGATGATGCACAAACATATGTACACATATAATAGGATCATACTATAATACTAAGCCTCTTCCTGATTATTTATTTACTTGAATTGATACGTGAACACAGATTTGATTACAAGTATATTGTCCACTTAATTCATACAAGAGCTAATGTGTCAACTAGGCATGCTATTTATCATGTTTTCATATTGATTAGGAACTAACTGTTATGGGTTTCACATTCAATACACGATGATTTTGTCCTCCCTTTGCAAGTCAAATCATCACTTTTTCACACTTAATAACTATGTACTTTAAGTTATAAGATCTATCTTGAGATGCATTTGACATCTTATTAATGCATTGATATGAAAGCTCTAGATAAATGTATAGTTGATCACATAGGATTCTTTTGAAAGCCGAAATATGATCATTATCAGGTCACCAGGTCTTTACTTACATAAAATAGAGGTGCCTTTAACCCTGGTCTTTGTTTACATAAAACAGAGGGATGATGAGGATCATGATCTTTTCACC
This sequence comes from Flaveria trinervia, assembly GCA_025506515.1. Taxonomy (NCBI): domain Eukaryota; kingdom Viridiplantae; phylum Streptophyta; class Magnoliopsida; order Asterales; family Asteraceae; genus Flaveria; species Flaveria trinervia. The sequence goes on along the minus strand of CM046453.1, from coordinate 25,289,788 downwards.
ATTGATAACTGATATACAGTATGGTGATCATACACCCAGGTCTTTGTTTACACAAAACAAAGGGTGTATATTTTGCAAAGAATTATAAAGTGTCGATACATAGTGTGCTTAAATGAGTGATTTGATCACATCAGAATAAGACTCACTTTGTATCATCAAAATGAAGTTTCCCACAAACAATCACTTTGAATTATGTTTGGCATGCACTAAGTGTAATTTCCACTCAATGAACCTACTCACATATCAAGAAACTAGCTTAGATTTAGTGATATTTAAGAATTCAGGAATAAACAAAGATATAGTGTACTATCATTTCCCATGCATATGTCATGGTGAAGCATCATTACATGCTTTTATTGTTTGTTCAAGTTGATTAATCTAAGTTAATCATGCCTAGAGACTCAATTAGAAAATTAAATCTAACTGAATCAAAGGCTTTAGTGAATAAATTAGCAAGCTAATTTGTTGTATCCACTCTGACTAACTTAATCAAACCTTTTCTGAGCAATTTCTCAGAAAATGATATCTTATCTCAATGTGTTTTGTTTTACTATCTTGCACAAGATTAGCAGTTATAAACATAGCAGCAGAATTGTCTATGTAAACTGAAGTTTGAAGGAAGTTGTAACCATAGTCAAGCAATTGGTTTTGCAACCAAAGAACTTGTGAGCAACCAGCTAAAGTAACAATGTACTCAGCCTCGGCTGTGGATACAAAGACATTGGTTTATTTCTTGCACTGCCATGATACTAGTCTTGGTCCAATGAATTGACATCCACCAGTTGTGGATTTTCTGTTACTTTTACAACCACTATAGTCACTGTCTGAGTATGTGTAGAGTGTAAAGTCATCATCCTTTTCATACCAAAGACCAAGTCCTGGCTTTCCTTTGAGATATCTAAAGATTCTTTTCACAGCATTCAGATGAGATTCTTTTGGATCGGATTGGTACCTAATACAAACACACACATCAAACACAATGTCTGTTCTACTAGAAGTTAAATACATAAGAGATCCTATCGTTGATCTATATAATCTTTGATCAATAGATTTTCTTGTAGGATCAGGTACAATCTTTTCAATTGTTCAGGCTAGAGTTTTGCATGAAGATGTATGTGCAAGATTATACTTCTTCAATATTTGATGTATGTATTTTTCTTGATTGATAAAAATCCCATCTGTTGTTTGATGAACTTGAAGACCAAGGAAGAAAGTTAATTCTCCCATTGAGCTCATCTGAAATTCAGATTTCATCAATTCTTCAAAACTTACACATAATCTATTATTAGTTGATCTAAATATAATGTCATGAACATATATTTGAACAACCAAGAGATCTTGATGTTCTTGTTTGAGAAAGAGAGTCTGATCAATGGTTCCTCTGTTGTAGTCATGTTTAAGGAAGAAAGATGATATTGTTTCATACCACTTTCTTGGTGCTTGGTGAAGTCCATACAAGGCTTTGTCTAGCTTGTATACCCTATCTGGATAATGAGGATCTTCAAAACAAGGGGGTTGTGACACATAGACTTCCTTATCAATTTTCCATATAGGAATGCATACTTGACATCCATCTAGTACACAGTGAACTTCTTATGTGATGCATAAGCTAGGAACACTTTTATGGCTTCAATTCTAGCAACTGGTGCAAAACCTTCATCATAGTCTATTCCCTCTTCTTGTGTGTATCCTTGTGCAATCAACCTTGCCTTATTTCTTACAATGATCCCTCTATCATCAAGTTTGTTTTTGTATAGCCACCTCGTACCAATAGGATGTTGGCCTTTTGGTAAATCAACGAAAGACCATACTTTTTGCTTTCTAAATTGATGAAGTTCTTCTTGCATAGCTTCAATCCCGCTATTATCCTTTAAAGTAGTAGTAATGTTTGGAGGAACCACTTGAGAAAGAAAACAACGAAAAAGACAAATGTTGGCAGTACCACTTTGACTTCTTGTAGTTCTCTTGGTAAGATCTCCAATGATCTTGCCGACCGGATGAGTCTTATTGATTCTTTTGATAGAGTTGATTCAACTGGAATAGATGATTCCAGGTTAGTCATGTCTATTGGTGCCGACTGATCTAGACCAAATTGAGATTTTAGGAAGTAGTTAAAATCTTCAACATGTGGTATTGAATCATCTTCAGCAGCATGATCATGGTAGCACCCTCAATGTCTTCTCCAAGAGCTATAGGGGTTTCTCCAGACTCAGTTTGTTCGTCCGTAGGAGTTATAGGAACTTCTTCGGAATCATTTATCTCTTCCGTAGGAGTTACAAGAACTTCTCTGGAAGATAACTGATCATTTCCACATGCAGTGTCAGTGACTGCTGCTGAAGTATTTCCACCTGAGGAGGTGTGTATCCTTGGAGGATCAGTAGATAATGTTACTTCATTCATATGGGATGGAACAAATGGATAACATACTTCATCAGAACCTGCAGTGTTCAAACAATCGTTGTTAAATGATTTAGTCAAAGCATCTACGTCAAACAACCATGATGAACCTTTAACTGATTTAATGAATACAGATTCATCAACGGATACATTAGGAGTTTCATCCATAATGTTATGTTTGTGGAATATAGATCCTATAAGATTTAGATGTTGAAGAATATCCCACAAAGAAACCATCACATACTTTTTCTGAAAATTTGCGCAATGACTCTTTTACGTTTAAAACAGATACATGACATCCAAAACCTCTAAGATATCCTATGTATGGTTTTCTTTTAAAAAAGAGTTCATAAGGAGTTTTATTAAGATCTTTGAAAACTAATGTTCTGTTTTGAATAGTGCATTAGTATTCACTGCCTCAGCCCAAAATGTGATGGGCAATTGTGAATAAGCTAGCATTGTTCTGGCTACTTCAATGAGAGCTCTGTTTCTTCTTTCAGCCACTCCATTTTGTTGTGGAGTTCTTGGTGTATTGATTTGCCTTGCAATACCTTTTCTCCTACAAAATGAATCTTGTTCAAAATTGACAAATTCAGTACCATTATCACTCCTAAAAATTTTAACTTTTGTATTAAGTTGATTCTCAATCTTGATCACAAAGTCCATTAATGTTTCTGATATTTCACTCTTTTGGTTTAAGAAAAACACCCATGTAAATCTAGTGAAATTATCAACTATCACCAAACAATATTGCCTTTTTCCAATGCTCATCACATTGATAGGACCAAGCAGATCCATGTGAAGCAATTTGAGTGGTGTAGTATTAGTATTGATAAGTTTGGATTTATGTGACACCCTATGTTGTTTTCCTTCGTAACAAGAAGAACAGTGAGTTGAGCAATGAAACTCTTTCTTTGGTAAAGCAATGACTAGGTTATTTGTCACCAATTTGTTCATATTTTTCATGTTTGAATGAACAAGCCTTCTATGCCACAATTGAGATACATTTTCTCATAACTTAGATAGAAGGCATGTTTCATGTTTTGTGAGTGAGGGGTTGTTCATGTCCAAAACATAAGTATTTCCTTTTCTTGATGCTTTGAGAAGAATCCAATCTTCTTGAACAGAAAAACCTGGCTTAATAATGTAACAATTAGCATTATGAAACAATGTGGTATAATTTTGATCACAAATTTGAGATAAACAAAGTAAATTATACTGTCAATTTTCATAATAATTTACTTTCTCAAACTTGAGTACACCATTTGTTACCATTCCTTCACAAACAATTTTACCTCCCTTTTTATCCCCACCAAATGCCACATAAGAAGCATTTTTATGTTTGAAATCATGGAAAAGTGAGCAGTTTCCTGTCATATGACTGGAACAACCACTGCAACATACCACTTGTTGTCAGCTCTCCAATATCATTCCAATATTCAGAAATAAATCAGTTAGAATTGACAACCCAAGCCTTAATGATCCTGGGTTTGCCAACAGTATCTAAAATAGTTACTCCTTCATGAATAAGTCTTGAAGTTTCATTTTTAGTTTTGTTTGATTCATTCTGAGTTGTTTCAGACGAGGATGATTCTGTTGAACGGGATGTTGATGAACTAGGTTCTTGTTTGCCAATTTCTTCTTGATTCAACTCCATTTTGTTCATTTGAGACTTTGGTTTTGATAATGAAACTTTATGATTAAATGTCTCACAATCTTTTGTTTTTGAATGAGGTATATGAATTCCTATTTTAAAATTATCAAAGAAGGCATCATCATCCTTTGTTCCCTTATCAGTTAACTCTACCCTTTTGTGAGGTGTTTTTGATTGCTTGAAAATTGTTATTTTCTTTGGTGGATGATCACTTGTGGATGTTTTATCCTTCAATTTTGACTTTGACTTTTGTTCAAAAATCTTCAGTTTAGAATCCTTTTCACAATCAGTAGATTGAGTGTCTGAGTCAGACTTATCTGATTCTTTCTTCTTTGTGCCTTTTGTCTTGTTCTTTTTGTTAAAATAACATTCCTAAGTGGAATGGTTATTTTTGTTGAAGATAACACATTGTTTGTTGAAGTAGCAGTCATTAGTCATGTGATTGTTCATATTGCAAATAGAATAGTAGCTATTGAAATAACAATCTTTAGTATTATGGTTTCTAATGTGACACCATTTGCAATACATCTCTACTGATTCTTTCTTAGAATCTTTTATTATCTTCAACTTTTGAGGCTTTTCATCCTTCTTCAGCTTTGAAGTAGATTCTTTCTTTCCTACTTTATTCAACTTCTATTTGTTTTGTGTTGAATTCTTTTTCCGTAGATCATCTACTGAATAAGCATTAAGTTCTACTCAAGACATTTTCTTCTTCCGCAGATTTGAATCTAAAGAGAGGTTCTTCTTCCACTGATGATCGGCTGATGTCTTTTTCTTTTCTTTTTCCACTGAGGACTTGTATCTTTCCTCAGCAGAGGCACACTTTGCATGTACTTCATTGGAAGAATTTTGTTGTTGAGATAGCTCTTGAAGACCTTCATTTAATTAAGCTATTCTTTTGCAGATTGTCTTTAACATGTTTCTTTGTTTAGGAGGGTATCGCAGCTTTGTTTCTTCAAGCACTTTTAGAATTTTAGTTTCAAAAGCAAAATTCTTACCCTTGTTGACAAGATCATCATCATGTTCATCGGAATCATCCAAGTCATCCCACTCATCAAGGTCAAATTCTGAATTCATTTGATTATTCTTTTCTGATTTAGAAGATTCGGTTTCATTCACCTCAGATTGACTGTCAATTTTTGGTTGATTAAAGCTCGTTCTTATATTGCTGCTTGGCATAAAATGTTTTGACAAATTATTTGTCATTGATTCAGGCAAAGGAACATAGTTATTGTTATCAGGAGGTGATATATCATTATAACCCAACCCAGACCTGTTCTTTGATTCAATATGAGAATTTAGTAATTTCTCATATTGCTGAGATGAGAGTTGAAACTTCTGAAGTTTCACTTTAGTTGATGCATGATCAGCCATGGATTTGGTTAAGGAAGTGATCAGATGCTTAACTTGTGCTTTCAAACTGTAATGTTCACAAACAATTTTATCTAAATCCTTTTGTAAAGAGCTAATTTTAATTTGATATAACATATGTTATCTTACATGAGATTCATTCAAAATCATTGTTTCTTTAACTTTATCAGCTAATTGTTGAGCATGGACTTTATATCTTTCTACTTCCTCACACATATTGTTGAACATAACCTCTCTCTTACCTCACTTGCCATGGGTGGAACTTTGTTTTCCATTTGGGCCATTAGAGCTTGATTTTCTTCTAAGACTTTGTTCTCATACAAACTCCAATCACATGTTCCATCTTGAAGAATGATCAGCCCAGATTCTTTTGAGTTATTGATTCTTACTGGTGCATTGGTGGCTAGTGGGGATGAGTTGGCCAGTTGGGGCTATGTGAAAAATATTTGACTTGATAAAGGTTGGTTAGCATGATTATAAGATGTTGTGCTGAGTTAGAATTTTGTTTGTTGCATTCTCTTGAAAAGTGTCCATAAATATTGCACTTGAAGCATCTAACCTTTAACTTATCAACCCCAATTCGTGATGATTTACTTGTAGCTGCCAAATTCTTGTTTCCTATTAGATATTGTTTGGCTCTATAGGCAATCATTGCCATTTTCCACTGAAGATCCATCTCCTCCGCTACATCCAGAGGCAATTCATCAAAAGCTTGTTGACACATGTTGGCAGTGGGCAATGAATTTCCTAGGTATGCTTGAAAGCTTGAACTGAAAGCTGTAAAAGTTGCTTTTTGTTCTTCAAAGTCTAGAATGATTGTGATAGACTCTAATTGATTGTTAGTTGATGGTTTTTCTGATGATTTATCTCTTTGATCATATGTTCTTTCTTTCTCTTTTCTTGACTTACTTTGAGTGGATTTCTTAGGAGGTTTTGAAGCATATAAACTTACTTCCTCTTCATCTTCACTCAAAGTACAAGAGTTATCACCATCATTACTGGATATGAAAGCACTTACATCGCTTCTTGTTTCTTTGAAGTGATATGGTGATACATGAATTCTTACACTCTTATTTCTTGATTTCTCATCCATTTCAACAGCCTCAACTTTAGCCACTGGAGTATCTAGTCCAACTGCTTTGAGATCTATGGTGTTCTTGAACATGGATACAGTTTGCTTCCAAATTTCTGGTATAGTGTAGAGCATTTTCTTGTTTAGTTCCTCATTTGTGTATTTCAACTCCAGAGTGTTCATTTCTGTAACAAGTTGCATAAACCTATGAAGTTGTTGAGGAATTGATTGACCCTCAATACGATGGAATGTTTCCTATTGTGAACGCAGGGTGTCCTCCCTACTGCTTCGGATTTCATCACTCCCTTCACAGAGTGTATGAAGAATCTTCCACAAGGAATTTGTTGTTTTATAGTTTCACATCTGATCAATATTTCTTCTTGTAAAGCCATACTAAGCAAGTTGTATGCTTCGATATCAACTTTAACGTTCTTAATATCATCAGGTGACAGCTCTTTTGTGCTTATGGGTTGATTGTTATCATTATAGTCCGGCTCGAGGGTGTGTGAAATATAAGGACCTTCTGTTATGAAAGCCATAAGTCAGAATCTGTATAGTTTACATGATTCCTCAACTTGATTTTCCAGGATTTAAAATTTGCTTTTGTTTCCAACTTTGGCGGTTGATAGGATAATCCCCCAAAGTTGTTCATGATTAGTTAAGATCTAAGATGTTAACTAATGAATTTGTTGAAGAGATACAAACAAGATGTTGAGTTGGTCAATAACTAAGATCTGCTATTCAATTGATTTGAATATAGATTCCAGTTAAATGACATGATTATATATCACATACTTTTGCTTAAAAACAATAGATTCAATCTGTAAAAACTGATAAATTTTAGTATTCAAGAACAATTAAACACAACTAACACAGATAAATCAAGTGATCTAAATCAATCAGCACGTGGCTCTAATACCACCTGTTAGTGCGAGGATCACAATGAGGAATTATCACCGTTAGTTGACGTCAATTCAACGTTTGCGGAATCAACGTTGGATTGGTTTAATTGTTCGTATTAGATGATTATAAATATCAATAATATTCAAGAATACGATTGATGAAACACAACTAATGATCTTTTTAAACCAACTATAATTCAATAAAACATGTTAATGAATACAAATAACTAATGAAAGATATTGAAAATTGTGTTGATGTGATGGCTGCTAGGGTTTGATTGTGTGATGTTTTGTCGTATTGTAGTTGCTGTTTAAGCCTTAATTTGATTCGAAACCTAGGATCCATTTATACAGACAATGATGTTTCTGTTAAGGAAACACCGGATCTCTTGGGATTTGAACTATTTCTATTTAGGAATCTCCGGATTTGTTGGAATTCGCATAACTGACATGTTGACTTGTTGACTTGTAACACTTGTATTGTTTGAATACAAGTGTTTGGACTCCGCATGAATATTTTTTCCATAGATAGTTGTTCTTTTTCAGGAGACTTGTTGTTTAGCAGGAACTTGGTCTTTTGCAGAAGTCTTATTCTTCCGTAGGAGACTTGTTCCTTAGCCCTGGTTGTTCATCCACAGAAAATCTTCGGATGGAATTTTACTTGTAAGGAAGATATCTACGGAAGAACAAAATGTTCATCTATAGATGTTTCTTACACTTAATCAATTTTAGAAAATGACCAACTATAATATTTATACCTGCACTCATACATAAATCAACACACATATATATGGGTTAACCTATATATTTAATGCTTACACAATAATGAATTACAACCATTCATTACAGATATTAATTCAAGTACTAAGCCTATACAAAATGGACTAGATCTACTGATCCTAGGCCTAACAATCTTTTCTTCTTTCTATATTGCAACTAATAAGGTTGGTCATGATCACCTTTTCTTTCTATTAACTTCTTAGTTTGGTCCTTCCCCTTCAGATGGTCAAAAGAAGGTTCATGACCTTACTATGGTTCAGATGATAAAGCTGGTTTTGGATCAGAAGTAGGTATTGGTACCATAGTTAAACCTTGACCTTAGCTTCAAGTGGACCTTGACTTGGAGGAGAATGAAAGTCTTAAAGCTCATCCTTTTTGATCTTCTGCTTGATCACCCTAATGTGCTCATCCATTGTGGATAGAAATGTGGGACCAAGCCTCCTTCTAGAGAAACCATACAACTTAAAGAAGTTTACCATCTTTCATTTGTCATCTTTTGTTTGTCATCTGATTTCTTCTTATTGGCTTTGATGTCGACCCTTAATTTTTCAACTTCCTCCTCATCTTTCTCTTTGAAATTTTTCTTTATTTAAGGAATTTTTGTTCTAGCTGCTTAAGACACTCAAACTCTATTTAAGTATAAGATAGAGGGAGTAAAGCTTCTGTGTTGTAAAAATCTGTGGCACTCAAGTAAGTGATCAGTTTTTGTGAATTATGTTCTTTGCCTACTTGAGTTTCTACCTCTACAACCATAATTTCTACCTTAGACATCTCTTGAACTTAGGAGAGCACATAAGCTTAATATAGTTTTCTTTTCTTTCTTTCTTCTTGAGAAACAATGCAACATCCATAACCTTATTCCTCTCTCTAGACACCTGTGTGTCTACCAATTCAGTCAATAAATCCAAGGGAAGATAGATTAGATCATTATTATTTTAATCTGGATGCCCTTAACTCATCATTTTAAGTGAGTGGCCTTTGGGCAGCCCTGATTGAAGCCTCCATGAAACTAGGAGTCTCTCTTTGTCTTTCTTCCCTTGCTTTCCGCTTCCTCTCCCTTTTTCCTCCTTAGTCTCCTCAGCAGATGGAACCTTCTTTCCCTTGTCTATCTTGGCTTGTGTAACTCAGGGAGGAGAGAGCTTTGGCCTTTATTATACTTGCATCATCTGAGCTTTGGCCAAGAATAGGTTGTGAGACACCTTCACTAACTAGTGTCTCACTTAGAATGGTTGGTTTTCCAGTAGTAGGAATCTCAAGGTTCACAAGGTCCACAACTACGCCTAAACCTTTCCCTTCAAAGCTAATCCTAGGTTCCAACTTAGTATCCAACTCGCTAATTATTTTCCCTACTAGAATTTGTCTTTAAATTCTTGTTCTTCTTCTAAACTCCTTAGAGACACTTCTTTGAATCATCTCGGCTAATAGGTCATCATGTTTGTTTTGACTTGGGTTGACAAATGGTAGGTTAACTAGAGGGAAGCTTTCATAGAATCCTAGGTTGTAGATGTTGAAGATGTCTTGTTGAACCAGGAATCTAGAAATCACCAAGGACCTTCTAAAATTGTCATACACCTATCCTATGATTTGATAGTTAGTAGGATTGGATGGAGGTGACATGTCCCTTGGTACAAAACTGTTCTCCATAGGCTTTGAAATATGGCATCCATATTAATATGGGATAGAGGAGGTTGTTGAGTCTAGAAGATTGCAAGTTAAGTTGGTGTATCCTTAATGCCCATCCTCTAGGCAGTATTTTCATGTTCTATGAAAGTAGTGACATTTTCCTCTTTTTTGGTAGGCCTCTCAGCTAGGTTACCCTTGAGATCAGTAATCTCAAGTTGATGATTAAGTATCTGCATTTGTAAGGTAGCCACATGAGATTTCAGGTGACTAACATTTGAAACAAGATATATGCATCTAGCCATCAATTATTACATCTTTTATTTCATGCTCCGCTCATGTTAATTAGAAGAATCATGGAGGGATGAGAGTACATAACAAAAGTCATCCCTCTCACCACCAAATATTTTATCTTGGTCTCTTGATTTCCCCTTCTATGTGACAACTTCATATGAAGTGCCAAAAAGCTAAGTTGTCGTGGTTTAGGCCTGAATGATGTAAAGGCTGGGGACGGTAGCTTTCCCCTGAAGGTTGATCATCTGAGTGTTGAGACTTAAGATGAACACTTAAGGCTAGGGTATATGCTCATCAGGCTGATCATGAGGAACCTCAACACTAATACTTGAATGAATGGCAGTGGGTTGCTCCTCAGGAGAAGTGGGAGCTCTTGTTTCCACTTGCTCTTGTGTCGGTGTAAATATGGGGTCCCGCTAAATCTAAATACACCAAGCAAGGGTTTGTTTGGATTTTGTAATACTCGAGAATTTTTAAAAGAAAAGAATAAAGAGAGAAAGAAAATAAAATGGAAGAAAAGCAATAAAACCCAAGTCAAGGGGTTAGAAGTATACAAAGGACAAAACTTTATTATAATTATGTTCAAGAAGGAGCATGGCTGCCCATGACTCCTGTACCACTTTTTCATTCGATTTTTATGGAGAGAAAGGAGCTCTTTTCAGTTTTAGAGAGAATAAGTGAAGATTGGATTTATGGTTAGTTTTCATGTGCTTTGTTCGGTTTCAACTGAATTTTTAGCATTTGGACTGAGTTTCATGTGTTGTGTGTGTGTTTGAACTCCAGGAGCATTCTGGTTGAAGAAGTCTACTCGAAAGTTGCAAGAGGTGTGTTCTAGATCCCTATTTTAAATGTATGAACTTGTTTTTGGGGCTGGAAATGCATGTGTTAACATTTTTATTATTGGTGGGTGTGTATTGTTTATGTGTATTGTGGGTGGGTGTATGTGGGAATGATTTATGATTATGATTATGTTATAAGCATGTTTATGTTGCTTAGAATGTTAGAACTATGTTTAGAACATGTTTGAATTGGATTTGGGGGACTGAATATGATGTTAGTTAGGAAGTAGTTGGTCGCGCACCTAAGTCCCCATGAGCTTGAAGTTCATGCACCTAAGCAGTACCCATGCGCCAAGGTTAGTGCCCAGGCGCCTAAGTGTTTCCATATGCCTAACTATCCATATGCCTAAATGCCCATGACCCTAAGTCAGGCCCATGCGCCTGCATAATGCCCATGTGGCTAGAATTGTTGTCCTAAATAACTAAGTGTTAGCCATGAGCCCGTATAGTGCTTATGCGCCTAAAAGTTTTCCCATTTGCCTAAGTGTTCCCATGCGCCTGAGAGGTCATGCGCTCGCAAAGTGGCCATGAGCCTTCATAGTGCCCATGCGCCTAAATACTTTGAATTATTTCTGAAATTTTGGGGAAAAAGGATCTTTAGCTATGATTAGGTATTGTTCCTCGGGATGTTACGGGGTGTTGTATGGTGATGTGTGATGATGTTATGTATGTTTTTATCCTTTTATCTTTATTTTCCTTATTACGTACTATTCTATGGCATTACGTGGTATGTTGATGATAATAAGCGTAAAGTATAATGTAATGAAAGCGGAAGTAAATGATAATGAAAAGAGGAACGTAAAGAATGAATGAATGAGCATATGAAAATTATTGCAAGAAAATAAAAGGAGGTGCACACCCATGAAGGTGTTAGCTCAACTGTGTACGATTTGATAACCCATAAGGATGCACATAGGGGTCTAGTCTTTGTGACTGACCAGATGTATGGGACTTCTGTCGCTTGCTCCAGTACTGGTGCCCGCCTAGTGCATGATGTTTGAAGTCTATTTGTAGACTTTGGCCCAGTACTCGCCTTGTGCATGATGTTTGGGGTATAGCTCATGGCCTTGGTTCGGATGAAAAGTGAAATATAATGATGAATGTACGAAATGGACAATGTAAAAGAGTACGAATGAGAAGGAATCATGATGATGATAAATGATAACGAATAATGTACGATGACGGATGATCTCAAAGATAATAATAAGAATATCTATGTGTACATATGATGCATGATTGGAAAAGTAAAGTATTATATTTTTATAAAACTAGAACTCATTCAGCGACACTGACTTTTATGTATTTTCCAGGTGGCAGGTAAGAGTTGTTGAGGATGGCATGAGTGTAGATACTTCGCTAGTTTTTGATGGCATTCATTTTGTATAAATTTAATGTATTTGCGTTACAAATGAAATGTTTGCAAAAAACAATTGATATTTTGTAACGGTTAACAACGTTGTATTATTTTGCAAAAAACAATTATTAATATATGAAATGTTTGCTAAGTTATTCCACTAAAATATTTTAGTAAATGTTAAAGTATATTTTATATTTTATGTGCGATGATTTTCCAACTGTAAGTGTCCCAGGAATGGTGCCTTACAATTTTCTAGTGTAGGTGATGGTGATTTGAGGCTATGTGGGTAGTGGTCAAGAAGGTGTAGGTTCAACATTAGCTGGGATTGCTACATGACTGGTTGAATGAGTTCTGGTCACTTACAACACAACACACAATGAGGAGAGACTTGTTTAGAACACTTAATAGATCGCATAGGGAACTAGTAACACAAGATTGACACTTAGAACACTAGCATATATGAGATAGAATAAGAATAGAAACAACACAAGTATTTTGGTTTTCAAGGATGCTTTATATTTCTCTCTAAGTTATTTTGCAAGTGTACAAGCATAAAGATAAGTTACAAAGACCTGAAATACTTATACTATATCCTACAGCTAGATACATGATCTAGACAACAACAAAATTAATGTAGAGTCAAAAGGCATTTTGCCTTTTGACTAGTGACTCTAACTTTCCATAGCTCATATCATAATATATTACAAAATAGATAAAAGTACATAAAGGAGAAAGTAAAAGACTTAAAGACCTCAATGTACAATTACCAAAAGCATGGACCTTTTCACCAACTTATGAAAGTTGGTGAGTCAACAAAGTTGCAGCAGAAAGTTGTCTAGCTTTATGGTAAAGTACATTAGATAAAAGCATGCCTTTATAAGTCTTCGGAAGATAATCTATCTTCACTTTTTGGATTTGGAAGACTTTGTCTTTGATGCTTCAGAAGACTTCATTTTAAGCTTTGAAAGACTTCATTTTAAGCTTGAGAAGTTGTTGGTCTTGGCTTTGAAAGATTTCACACTTAGAATATTTTCTATGGTAGAGTATGAAACTTCTAAAGCATTCAACTCAACACTTTGGTGCATGCATGCAGGATAGACTTTTAGATGTAGTTGGATGTTTGGGATGCATCAGCCTTATACAAAACTATACAATTACCAAGTTTGGGGACAAAGGTTGTTTCTACCCCTAATAGACCAATAGTTGTTTTCATCGTTATTTTAAAGATGTCAGGCTTCATCTATGATAGCTTTAAAATATTACCTTTTCCCCTTACCTATGAGCAAAATTCATAATTAGCGATGTGCTCGACATACCTAGGGAACATGTAATATTGAAGGGAATCCAAGTTTGCAAGTAAATTTGTGTAAACAAATGAGAGTATGAAAACTTGATCTCCTGGACCATTACATGAACTATGTAGGATAGGTCTTCTCGAACTTGGTCCCATCCTCCATGCTTGTTAGATAGTGAATGGATAACCACAAGAGGAGGTATTTCCATTGTGAAGATACCTTTGACTTCTAGAAGGTTCTGAATGAGTAGTTACCTTCATAGTTCATCCGATGGAATGATCCGTTGATGCCATCCTTGGTGAAGGACAACTCACCTTCTTCATTATCCACCTGTAGATGTTGGTTTATGGAAACTGGTGATGAAAACTGTCCCCTGCACTGCATCTCAGAGTACCTTCTCACTATCCATAATCACTTCCTCGCAAGTCCTCCAAAACTCCAAAAGATGATTTTTGTAATGTGGATGGTCAATGGTTATGGCAGTGAGGTAGGAGGAGTGTGAAAGAAAGTTGCAAATCTCTAAAAAACCAGGGTCTTTTTCAGTAGATAACAGAGCAACATGGTTGCTTTGCTTGTGTAGGTGCATGGTGAATTCTTGCTAGTTGTAGAGTTCAGGAGCCATTTTTGAAGCTTTTAGGATAGAGATTGGAAGAAGAATGAGGGTTTATGGGCTACTTTTGGTCTTGAAAGATTTAGATCAAGAAGAACAAGATAGTGTAAGACCCGTTCGAAAGGCTATTTATATACTTGGATTTGAGACAAAGTTATTGCAAAATATAAACTTTGGAATCCGAATATAGGTCCCAACTTTGAAAAAGTTCTCCAAAGAGTAGTGATCTTGAAAGTTGAAAATCTTTTAAAGGTACTTTGTTTTTGAAAGTGAAAGAAAGCTTTCAAAGCTTAATTACTTTGGAAGATATTTCTTCTTTTGAGAAGAATTGCTTTGAAAGAAAATGTACTTAGAGTAACTTTGCTTTCGAGACATATTTTGCTACGGAAGGAGTAGGCTTTAGAAGTTTTACTCAAGGAGTAAATTAAACTTTTGAGACTTAATTGCTTTTGGAAGAAAACTCTCCTTCAAAATATATAAGTACTTAGAAGTAGATTTAAGCTTCAAAAGATACATTAGAATTTATTTTGAAGTTAAATCCCATAGTAAGTAATTATAAGTTTTGAAGACACACCTTTTTTCCAAAGTCAAATCAATTTCTTCTGATAGAAAATATGTCCATACTTAAAATTCCAAGGAATATTTACTTGGAAGTTTTTTTTCCAAGATTAATAGGGCTTATATGAGTGATATGTTAGACAACAGTAAATACACACATCTTTTGCAAAACAAATTTAAAATTAATTTAAGAAAATGTACTCGAAGTTAATCATCCTAATATTTGATACAAGATATTTAAATCTTTGTTCATCAATATATTTTGTGAAAAATTAGCATATTGTTTATTTCTATTGACTATGACCAGTTTAATCAATCCTTTTTCAAAATAATCTTTAGATCAAATGATATGTAAGGCCCCGTTCTCGGGATGCTTACCGGTTGGACAATCATAATATAAACATTTAAAATTTATTATTTGCAGCGAAAATATATATTTCATTAATAACTAAAATTGTCTCAAATCATTACATCGTTTGTTACATACCAAAAATGCTGTTAATATAGTGTCATTCACAAAAATCTGGATGCCAGACTCAAATCATTTCCTCTAGCATTTGCATCCACGCTCGCACCTCCTCAGCATCAAAGATTATCGGCCAACTATTATACATAAAAAAGTCAGCAACGCTAATAGTTATTATCTTTCATCATCGTTCATTTTCATAGGTATCGCAAATTTTGTACTCTCATCATTATCTTTCAATTTTATCTTGATCTTATCATATGTTATACCCCACATTTTGCACGAAACGGTAACTAGGCCAAAGTTTATAAATAAACCCTGACATTGTGCACAAAGCTGATTTTTGTACCAGGGCAAGCGATAAGGATTCTGTTATCACATGTCATGATTAGTAACAAAGATTGACTCCCCTATGTGCATCCTCCTGGGTTAGATAAACCACACAAAGTTGAGCTAACAACTCCTCAATGAGTTATGAACCTCCATTCATTTTGCTTGTAAAACTTTCATTCATTCATTACATTCCACTTTTCATTTTATTATCTTTCTTTTTCATTACATAATACTTCCCGTACATAAACATATCCTAAGTATAGTTTGAAAATATTTTTAATATTAAAGAGATAACAAAACACATACAATAGCATAGCATGGGGAAAGTTAACCACATTTCAACATCATCATCTCATGCAAGAATTACCCCTTGCGCGCGAGAACCTTAGCACAATCAAACTATGCACAACAAATCATCTCAGTTGCGCCAAACATACATATCGTGCAAACACCGAAAGTCACGTTAGAGCTACCTATCGTGCGAGAACTATGAGATTCAAAATTCGCACCATAAACCTATACTTCTCATGCGAAAACTACGGGTTTCCTGCCCAAACGTAATTATCACTTCTAAGGCAATTCTAATATGCTTAATCCCATAAAAACATCATAACAAGCATAAACAAGCATTTTAGTATGTATAATAACCCCAAAACGTAAAACACGTTTCAAAAGGGGACTAGAAACTCACCTTTTGAAGTTCTAGCACAAACACAACCTTCTCGTAGCCTTGAACAAGCTCAAGCTACATAACCATAAAATAATCGTTCCTTAGTACATAACACGAGTTACTATAGGAGTTACATACCTTAAACACTTCGTGTCTACACTTTCACTCTCTAAAAAGCTGCTTTCTCTCTCTACCAGTAGCACTTTTCGCATGAGTATGGGTCAGACATGGGTATTCTCAGCTATTTATACCCATCTCCTACTTTTTGGGCATGTTATCATGTGAGAGGTTCTCTTCATGCAAGAACTTCATTCTGCCATCTTTTCTTGACAACTTCAGGCGTTACTTGATACCTGATATCAAGGTGCTTTGTTTTCGAATTTTGGATTGGATTCACTATGATTGAGATAGCATTATTGTTGTTTATGTGGATAGAAGTCTTCTTGATGTTGAATCCGTAATCAGGTATTTGATTTTCATTCAAAAGCACTTGAGCATAGGAGCTTACAACAACAATGTATTTAGCTTCAGGAGTTAAAGGAGAAACATAAGATTGCTTCTTGCATTGCCATGAAACTATCCTTATATCAAGGAATTGACATCCCCTAGATGCAATCTTGTCAGTCATATTGCAGCTACCCTAGTCACTATCTGTATATGCATAAAGATTAAAGTCAGAATTCTTGGATATCAAAATCCTAGTTTCGGAGCTCCTTTTAGGTATCTAAGAATCTTCTTGATAACAATTAGGTATAAAATCATGGGGTTGGCTGATATCTTGCATATATACATGTAGGAAACATGATATCAAGCCTACTGGCTATTAGCTACATAAGAGACAAAACATAGCTGTAAGGCCCCGTTCACGGGACGCTTACAGCTGGTCAATCAATGCTCATAAAACATATAATTATTTAATCTTGAAATAAATGTTGCAGCAAAAACATTAAAAACAACGTTTTCATTAAAAATGTTTTTGCAAAATAATACATTGTTATCAAATTACAAAATACATGTTACATTTCAACACAAAAGCATTATGAATATGGATGCCATCCAAAAGAGCTGAGTAGCCGCCCCGTGCCATCCTTAGCAACTTTTACCTGTCAACTGGAAAATGCATAAAAAGTCAGCATTGCTAAGTCAGTTCTAGTTTTATAGTAAAACATACTTTACTTTCATTAAACCGTTCTCCACTTTCTTTCAAATCATGCCACACAGTTGTATATGAACACACATCATACGTACACATAGATAATAACATTATTATGTTCATTTACTATTCATCACATACTTTCTTTAACCCGTCCCTTCTTTATCACATTCTTTATCACTATCTGGATCAGTGTCTTTAGCTATGCCCCAAACAAATAGGGTACTGGGCTGAAGTTCATAATTGACTTCCACACTGCACATAACCTGGCACCAACACCGGGGTAAGCGACAAAGATCCCAACTGTATACTAGACCCCTAACATTATGCATAACTCGACTACTAGGCCGAAGATCATAATGACTTCCACACTACACATAGCCTGGCACCAGCACCGACGTGAGTAATCACTATAAACACTGTATACTACACACCCAATATTATGCATAACTCGGGTACTGGGCCAAAGATCATAATGACTTCCACACTGCACATAGCCTGGCACCAGCACCAAGGTGAGTAATCACTATAAACCATGTACCACACCGTTGGTCAGTCACAAAGACTGGAACCCATACGTGTATCCTTAAGGTTAGCTAAACCATACGTAGTTGAGCTTATCGTATTTTAGAGCCATGCACCTCTATACAATTTGCTTGCAAGCCTCTCCCTCTATACCTTCTTTTTCATTAATTCATGCATTCAATCATTATGTTCTTTTTTTCATTATCTTCCACTTTACATTACATAATACTTTATCATTTCATTTATTATGTTCAATGTAAAGCCATGGGAAAATAAACATACAATGTAAGGAACATCAACATACACAGTCAACATCAGCATACATGGCATCATACATACATAACATACATCATACATACCATCATTCATAAGCATCCATCATACATCATAACATCATCAAATCATATCATACATCATCATACCATGCTCATCATAACAGCTATGACCTCAAAAAGTCAACTAACATAGCCCCTAGGAACACCCCATGTTAAAGCCTATATTTCACTTTTTTCCCCAAAAAGTCAAAGAATATTCTAAGTGTTCATCCACATTTCCCTTTTTGTTCATCCGCATTTCCCTTTTTGTTCATCCGCATTTCTTTTTGATCATCCGCATTTCTTTTTGTTCATTCACGTTTCTTTTAACTCATCCGCATTTGTTCATCCGCATTTGTTCAGTCGCATGAACTTACTCATCCGCATTTGTTCATCCGCATTAACATTGTTGATCTGCATTTGTCAATGTTCATCTGCATTTGTTCATCCGTATTGACTTTACTCATCCGCATTTGTCAATTCTCATCCGCATTTGTTCATTTGTATGAACTTACTCACCCGCATTTGTTCATTCGCATGACTTACTCATCCGCATTAACTTACTCATCCGGATTGACTTTCTCATTTGCATTGACTTTCTCATCCGCATTTGTCAATGCTCAACATTTGTTCATCCGTATTTGTCAACACTTAAGTAGTTTTTTTCTAAACTTAGGCGTATGAACTACTGTTTGGGCATATGGAGCAGCCTAGGGCACACTTATCATCAGATTCAGACCAAAAAACATCATCTATCATGTTCTAAGCTTAAATCATGCACTCTAAGCCTTAGGAACACAACAATAACATCATCAAATATGAACATAGCCCACAATCACACCATATGCACAACATAACCCCATCAAATATACGGGTATAAAACCCAGTTTTATAAAAACATAAGTTCATGCATTTCCAGCCCCAAAATCAGTTAAAATATGTAAAAGAGGGGTTCTAGAACTCACCTTAGCAGCCTCCTGAGTATGGCTTCTTCAAAACTCATTTGCAATTGAGTTCAACCACCTAGAAACCCACTAAAAACACACAACCGAACACACACAACACACATAATGTTAGAACCGTTCTCGTACGAAGTACTAACTAATTCTGCGCATATGCCAACTCAAATGGTGTGGAATCCTACTTGATTTGCGATCCAATCAAGGAGAACACAGTTCAGATCAATCTAACAATTACTGAAACGTTACGTATGATTAGAACTCAATCAACTATGATCTATGAACTTGGAACAGTTTGAGTCTCTAGACGGCTAGGGTACGATTATATGCGTAGGTTTCGAATTGTTTTATTTTTCCATGAATTAGGTGGTATTTATGGTTAGGGTTTTCTACTCGTACGACTGAACCATTAGCATGGTTCAGTCGTGCGACTGAAGCATGCCGTTGATCCATCCGCACGACTTCAGGTCCAGTGGTGCCATTGAGTCAATCTTATGTCTCAATCGTGTGACTGATCCAATCTCCGGTTCAGTCGTGCGACTGGTCCATTAGCATGAAGTATTCATACGTATGGTCCATTAGCATGGTCCATTCACATGAGACCTTCACACGATTAAGTTTGAACATGTTTCTCAATAATTAATGACTAAGAACTATATACAATAACCTCAAACCTATATAGTTAGTTCAATATACTTTATGACACAATAAACAATGAAATATTAACAATATATGCATCAATCACACATTATATTTCATTCATACCCATTCAATTACATATATGTAAGACATGATAGACATTTTACATTAAGTTCCTAAACTAGGTACATATGTATCAACAAACTCCCCCTTGGACCTAGTTTACATCATTGTCTAACATTCCTGATCAGCTCTTCGAATTTCTTGTAGTTTTCCTCTCTTGTTGCTCCTGCATGTATCTCAAATGCAAGATAGAGTCTTATTACATTTAAAATAGGAGGGCTTGTACAATATCTTGTGTATCATAGAAAATGGCCACTTGTATAAAGTATATACATCATCAGCAGACAATTT
Organism: Flaveria trinervia; assembly: GCA_025506515.1. Classification (NCBI taxonomy): domain Eukaryota; kingdom Viridiplantae; phylum Streptophyta; class Magnoliopsida; order Asterales; family Asteraceae; genus Flaveria; species Flaveria trinervia. The sequence continues at coordinate 25,269,566 of CM046453.1, read as the reverse complement.
AATCAGCCACATAGGGTCAAATAACCAGATAGTATCCATTTGGCTCTCCTTTTGTAGGACTATGACCGCTACACTTGTTCTCCAATCGTACTACCACCATTTGAAGTGTGGGGTGAAGTCCTGTGGCATTTCCCTTAGAGGGATTTCGGACATTGTACACGGAGGACTCCACCTCAGCACTACCTTAGGCTTTCTAGTAATGGGATCAACTTCAGACCATTTGATGTACCTCTTTGGTGTTGAGGTTTGAAGTTAACCCACCTGGTGTGGTACTCTTTCCTTAAAGCAACCTCAAACCAGCCTGACATTTATCTCGGGTCAGCATACAACAACTTTAGACGTGCCAGCTGGTTGAGCTCAAAACCAGGTAGAGTCATTAGATCATGTGGGAATCTAAATTAGTCTATGCCCTTTTCTCTTTTCACTACATATATGTTCAGATCTTCAAAATAAGCCCATGCAATGATCTTGCCTCACACCTTTACTTTTTCTTGACTTTGTATAGCTTGGTGTAGACATTTGGCTTCTGTTCAGTACGCGTGGCTTGGATCTCAGCAAAACAGGCCGCCCATTCAGCCTTTTTGATGTCAACATCAGCGTCTAAGGCTTGGGCTTGACCGTCATTCTTCTCATACTCTTTCTCCATCTGATCTAGCTTGTCAAATGTATCACTGACGAGAGTATCACCCAAGTTGGGAACTACATTTCCCTCTCGGTCAGCGTACTCTGTATAATGGTCAGTCGTGACATCCTTTATCTCGATTTCATCTATGTCGTTGAGCTCATCGTCATTTGTAACCTCAAAAGTAGGAGCGTCCTTCACAATCTCATCAGGGTTGAGCCTGAACATCTCAGCAAGCGACTTGTCCGTAAGGTCATGAATGATTTCTCCTTCGTTAGGAGTATAGCTTACAGACCTTCTGACTATCCCTTGCAATCAAGAATCATCGTGAGTTGAGACTTGATTTGCTGATGGGGAGTAACATTGTATTTGTCTTGCTAAGATGTTTGATCTTCTTGATTTAAACATGTAACACATCAATTATTAGTAATTAATCAAGATAGTTAAACATTAATATATATAAACATTAGTACAAAATTTTAATAAATGATTCAAGTACAAATGATTTCAATACATAAATATCTAATCATTACGTTTGCCTTGAATAGTCGGCTTCTCAGCAGGTGGGCAGAAGATGAAGCTTCTTGGTCTTGATATCTCTTTTTCCTCCTCTCTTGACCTTGAGATGAGGCAGATGCAGCTGCATCTCCTTCATCATAATCATCATCATCCTGCTTTCACCTTATCCTTTCATCTTCACTCGTCTCATCATCATCACTATCATCATCGTCTTTATCATCTTCATCATCACCATCACCCTTTCTTATCTTTAGTGGCTCATCATTTGATCCCTTGAGCTTGAGCACGATAGTCTTGTTAGATGCCTCCAACTCCCCAATCCTCTTAGCTCATTGGTCATTTTGCTCCTGGAGTTGGGCTATTTGTTGAGCTTGCTGTGAGATCTAATGTGCTTGGGTAGCGTTTAGCTCCACAAGTTGACATAGTTGGGCAGCCTTCTCTTCATCAGCAACTAATAGCTTCAGCACCATATGGTTAAGTGCTCTTAGCGAGATGGTCCTATGGTGAATGTTGGGTGGGATGATGGTCAGCTTGGTGGTTGGTGGTGGTAGTAGTGGCTGTGGTGAATATGAGGGTGGTATATGAGTGGGTGGTGAAGGGTAGGCTGTAGTGGTTGTGGATGGGAGTATGGTAGTGATAGGTGGTGTGGTAGTGGTGGTGGTAGGAGTGGTGGATATGGGTGATGTGGTGCTGGTTGTGGCAGTATGGAGGTCAATGTAATCTCTGCCTCTTCCGTTTTTTTCCATAAGGGTGAGCCATTCTCTTCCTCCACGAGCCCTTACACACAGTGGCTCCCCCTTGGCTAATAGGCGGTTTTAGGGTATATGATGGATCTATATCAGCAATAGCACATCCCCGGACTCCCAGTGGCGTCCACCAAGTTCCTGACCTCTCTCCGTGGCTACGACCCGCCTCCCCACCGTTCACACCAGAGGCTCTTCATCAGTCTCCTCCTCCTCCTCCATCTAGAATCATGGTGAATGGGAGCAGACTCGGGTGCACCCTGACCATCACCGCGCTCATCATCATCGTGGTCATCACCATTGAAGTCATCAAAGCGTACAGCAATCTGCTCAACGTCTGAGTCACTATCATCGTGGCTCCACTTCCTCCTTGTATGAATTCATCCCAGGCCAGATGCCCAAACAACCTCCTTGTAGGGGGCTTCACCTGCTTGCCCCTGTAAACCTTCGTCCTCCCAAGGGTGTTGTCATCCATGACCTCGAGAGAGACTACATCATGGCCCTCCTTAGGTAGCGAATTAAGCTTCTCGTCAATGATCATTTATAGAAATCGGGGGTACATGCAGAAGCCTTCCTTACCTTTGGCCTCTAAGTTCTCGATCATGTAGGAGAAGATCATGCAGGAAAAATCTGAATGGGTAGTTCAGTACCAGTGCAACATAAGCATTCTGGATTTGGTCGGAGAGGTCGTCAAATCATCCACGCTTGGAAGCTATGCACTTCAGGATCACAAGTGCCAGATACTTAAATTGACAGCACATGTTACTCTAGTTTAGCACCCCGACACTTAAGTCGCCGGTGTACTTGATCCTCATGAAGCATCCCTAGACAGTCAGGGATGTAGCTTAGTTGGGTGGTTTTCATCCTCACCCAAGCCTAAAACCCATCTCAAATCCTCCTCCGGGATCACAATCTCTTGACCTAAGATAGAGCTCCGTATACAGTGGGGCTCCGTTGATCTATCCACCCTGGCACTCTCCGAGAAAGACTGCTGGATGAATCTTTAAGGTGTGCACTGAGTCGATATAGCTCTGAAGATCAGTCATTGGCGTAGAAGCGCTATAATCCCTGAGAACTCAGCAGCGTTCCGGGACGTAGGATCGAGGTGGGCACAAATGTTTTGCTTGGTGTTTATAGTCCAACTTTCTGCCATGTTTCTGTAACATAAGACACATAAACGTTAGAAAAATTCATAACAGAAATAACTGAGGCTTAAACTGTTTAGAAATCAGCCTGGTTCAATGGTGCGATTGAACCATACGACTAAGTTCAGTCGGTTGACTGAGTATGCGACTGACTTCAATCGGGCACTAAGCCTGCGTCTGAGTTCAATTGGATGACTGAGCATGCGTGTGAGTTCATCATTTGATTGTGCTCATACGCCTTGTTCATTCGGCCGATTATATCATTCTCCCAATTCAATCGTGCGATTGAAATTCATTCAGAGTGACTAGTCATATACGTCGCTGTTCGACACTTTAATCCTGAATCTAGGTAAAAACTAGAAGTTAAATGTTGTGGTTTGGTTCTTTAGACTTGCAGGAACCCAATTGTTGCAGTATGTCTTTAAGGTTTACCAATTTCCACGTTTATATGATATGTTTGTTGGTTATCACTTATTTCTTGATTTAAACACTTAAGGCCTATTAGGGTTTATTTTTGTCATGCATTTTGTGCGATTTGCGTTGTTAATTACCTACAGATGATGTAAAAATTCATTAGTAACACAGTGGTGAAGAGAAATCGATTTAATCAAATTTTGGCAGAGTGTCGCTACTTTCGGGCGATTTTAGGGCGAGTGAGGGGTGATGAAAATATGCGACCGACTTTAGCCCTATTTATACTGTGTCTTGCTTCAATCGGTAACTGGATCCATTCACACTCTTCATTCATGCGATTGGAGCTTAGTCGTGTGATTGGCTCTGTCAGTCACCTTCAGTCATGCGACTAGGTTTCAGTCCTGCGACTAACTCATTCAGTCACCTCCATTCATGTGATTGGTTCATTCTTGTGATCCAATCATGTGAATTGTTCATACTCATGCCCCATTCGTGTGACTGGTCCATACATATGGTCCAGTACACACTCTGACTTGTTAATTTGACATTATGCACTTTAAAATCTTATCCTTTTAACAATTGATAAAACATTTTTTAGCGATGATCATTTCAGACATGACCCTTTTAATTCGAAAACACTATTGATCACCTCAGACGTGATTCTTTTACTTAAAACGAATTTGTCACCTCAGACGTGACCTTTTTAGTCAGTGAATCCCAGATTGACTTCCGATACATAGTCCGACTTTTAATTACTAAATTAACTGAAATTAACAAAATGAAACAACTACACATAAAACAAAGGCAAAAAAATATATATATATTTTTTTGTGTGAGGTTGAAATCCTAAGAAAAGTATCTACCAGATTTTTCTTCCTGGACAGTATAGTGTCAAGTTACTTTGATCATAACTGGAACTATTCATTATGGAATCATACAGGTTTATCAAATCATTTGGGACATTTTACCAAAGCCTTTTGATGTTAGATTTTTGTTTTCATCGAGAGTCATTATCAAGTTTCGGAATCATACTAGAGCTACAAGATGCACACAGTGATTTTGACTTTCAAGAGTTGCAACTCACAATGATTGTCAGTATACTAGTCCTCTTAAATCCATACATAGATGTTTGACACACAATGGTGACGATTTAAGGTTTGATTATTTCAACAAACATTTGTGGATCCCATGCTTATATGGTAATCAACGTTCCTCAGGAGATTTTTGAGCGGTCTATGGTTATTTTGACAAGAAAAACTATTCTAAGAGCTTTCAAAGAGATGCTAAGCCTCAGGTCAGTACCATCACACAACAGAGAGGTGCAAATAACATTAATTCTAGAATATTTAGGTTATGCTTATCCTCAGGTCAGTGCCACCACACAACAAAGAGGCACACAACCTATCTTCTTGTTTGAGCAATTATATTCTTTTTGCACAGATCACACCAACAACATAGGTTATTAGCTTGATTGCTTTTTGCATTTTTCATGTGCTTTCCTCATTTTTTGGTCATCCGCACACATTTGTGGCGTTTATTTTGTTCGTCACCCCTTATTGGAACTTTGTTGATTGTGTTAACCAGAGAGGCACATTGGTTGCTAACTCATCTTCAGGAGGGGAGAGAAGGATATTGAAAGACTTAAAGAATCCATCATAATCGAAGAAGAATGCGGGTCCTTTGCCACAGGGTGTGGTGTATCTCTGAACGTCGACGTTGCACCATACTTCTACTTGACCCGTTAGTTGTTATAACTCTCTTATTCGGTATGTTGTATCCTAGAAAAATTCCATCTTGAGCCTTCTCGGTGAACTTCCCTAACTGAGTTTTCTTCAGAAGAGTACATGGTGCTCCAAAGGTTCGAGGTACTCTAGATTAGGTTTTCGTCATTGCAGTAACTCGTAACACGTTTTACCATGATGCTTGACCACCAGGACTCGATTTAGGGTGTAACATGCATTGGCAACTGCCTCATTCCAGAATTGAATGGTTAGTTTCGAGTCTGCAAGCATCGTCTGGGCTGTCTCTATCAAGCTGCGATTCTTTCTCTCAGCAACTCTGTTCATTTGAGGAGTGTTGGAAGATGTGAACTGGTGCATAATTTCTTTTTCTTTGTAGAATGCCTCCATCCATTGGTTCTTGAACTCGCTACCAGTGTCTAAGCGAACTTGTCATACCTTCAGCTTGTAGAGTGACTCCGATGTAGTTACCAGCTCTTTGAATGATTGAAATGTCTCTGATTTGGATTTCAGAAACATCACCAAAGAGAATCTTGAGTAATCATCCGTAACTACATAGCAGTACAAGTTGCCAACAATGCTCCTCATACTGACTGGACCAAACAGGTCCATGTGAAGAAGCTCAAGAGGCAACTCAATGGAATTAACTTTATTAGGCTTATCAGCCTTGTTAGTCTGTTTTCCTTTCTTACAAGCGACACAGAATCCGGTAATTGGAAGTTCTTAACGTTTACACCACACACTAGATCATTCTGGATCAAGTGATTCATCTTCCATGGATTATGTTTCCCATTCTCCTATGCCAGGAGACGGAGTCTTTCTTTGTTTCTGCAGGACCGGTGAAGGGGTCAATTACAACACAACAACACAAAGAGGAGATTAAGTAAAACTTAATCAAACAGTAAGACTGGATTAACAGCAGAATGATACTAAGAACATAAGTAATGTAAGAGACAGAACACAAGTATATGGTTTTCAAGAATGCACTATATTGTTTTCTCTATGTTCTATTACAAGTGTTACAAAGCATAATAGAAAGATACAAGAACATGAGATATTTATACTACATCCTACTGCCGGCTATACTTTGAAAGCCAGCTGGATACAATTGACTAGACACAAACAAAATCAATTGTAAAGTCAAAAGGCAGATTGTCTTTTGACTTGTGACTATGATATGCCATAGCTCACATCCTTATCTATTGCAAAAAGGATAAAGTACATAAAGTAGAAAGTTACAGACTCAAGACTTCAATGTACAGTTACCAAAAGCATGGACCTTTTCATCAACTCATGTAAGTTGGTGACCTTACAGAGGTGCAATGGAAAGGTGTCCAACTTTATGGAAAAGTACAGCAGATAAAGCATGTGTTAAAAGTCTTCGGAAGAAATCTGTCTCCATGAGTTGAAGCATTGAAAGACTTTGCCTCTGAGGCTTCAGAAGACTTCATATTTGGCTTCGGAAGATATCGGTCATGGCTTCGGAAGATTTCACACTTAGAATAATTTTGTTGCATGTGCGAACTACTAGTATTCTTCTTCATAGAACTTGTGCAGCATGCAGGATAGACATTGGATGTTTAGCTTGCATCACAGCCTCTTCATTAATCTCTACAAACTCCCCTAGGCTGATGCTACCAAAACACTTAGTAGACTTCAGATATCAATAGTCCTCATTAGGATGATCACCAATCCTTTCTTCATAAGGTGATCAGGATCCTTCAGACTATCAAAATTTCTTCTCATATCAAAGAGGTCATGTAGAGGCAACTAAAACATATCATGCCATGTGTAAATGTCTTCAGTGCTTTGATCCCTAATAACGTGCCATATTTCTGGATTTTTGGTGTATGTCCAAGACAAGATGGGTCTTCCTGATGCTAGAGGAGCTGTTTGAATTGGAGTTGAAATAGCATCTTCTCGCTGCACAACCTCACGATGTTCTGACTCATCCTAGGTTTAGAAGAAGGTGCAGTCTTCTTCTCCTTTGGCTTTGGTTTAGAAGCCATCCTCTTCTTTCTCTTTGTAGATTTTAACTGAGAAGACTGGCGTACTGTACCAGATTGATCTTCATTGTCTTTCTCAGTTGGGACTTCCTCTCTCTCAGGCTCAGAAGGAGAGGGAGGTTGACCATGCTGTGAATCAGAAGATGAGGCTTGCTGAGTTTCAGCAGGAGGACCAGGTTGTGTTGTCTCTGGTTGTTCAACCATAACCTCCACTTCAGGTGGGGCTTGACTTGGAGTGGAGTGTAAGTCAATGAGCTCTCCACTTTTGATCTTCTGCTTGATCACCCTAATATGCTCATCCATATTAGATAGAGACATAGGGCCAAGTCTCCTTCTGGAGAATCCATATAGATTTAAGAAGCTCATCATCCTCTGCCTATCCGCAAAATTCTTCATGCTCTTTTGGATGATAGCTCTTGATTTTGCAGCTTCTTCCCTTAGCTTCTTCTTAGTTGTCTTTCTGTCCTTGACTATCTCAAGTTCAAGCTGTTTTAAGTACTCAAACTCAACATAGTCATAGGACAAGGGAAGAAGTGCACCTGCCTGATAGAAGCCTGTGGCACTCAGGTAGTTGATCATCTTGATCCTCTCTTCTTCTTTGTCTACCTGAGGTTCTTGTTGAACCACATCTTCTTGTGCAGGACTTTCCTGAACTGGGGAGAGGGTAGGCATATCCTTGTATAGTCTTTTTCTTCTTCTCTCTTCTTTGATTTGTACTAGAAGCTCTGCATGTTTTGCCTCCTTCTTCTCTTTTGACCTTTCCAGGTCAACCAGTTCATTCAACTCATCTATGGGGAGAGAGATGACACTGTCTATGTCATAGTTCCTTGTATGCATATAATTTATCCCGACTGCCCTTAACTCATCATTCTGAGCGTCTGGTCTGGGGGCAGCCTGATAGCAGACTCCATGAGTCTTGAAGACTCAGCAAATGAACTTTCTCCCCTCAGCCTCCTTTTCCTCTCTCTCTCTCTCTCCTCCTCAATCTCCTCAGATGTCATCTTTCTTTTCCGTTGGTCACTCACAAACCTTTGTGACTCAAGGTGGAGAGAGCTTTGGCCTTTATTGCTTGATGCAGCTTCTGAGCTCTGGCCAGAGAGAGGTTGAGAAGCACCTTCACCAGCAGGTGTCTCAATAGGAGTGTGGATCTCTGCAGCAGTTGATAATGATGAGACAGGGGTCTTAGGTTCTGCCACTGGGCCTTCAGTCAAGGTTCCCCCTATGAAATAAACTCAGGGTCTGCCTTAACATCTAGTTGACCAATGGCATTGTTGATTGCCAAAGTCTCCTTCTAAAGCTGAACTCTGCAGTGATCTTGTCTTGGATTCTTTAAGCGAGTCTGTTAGCTTGTCTTGATTTGCTTGGATTGACAAGTGGCATGTTGACTAGATCCAGACCTTCATAGTAGTTCAAGGTCTGAAAATTTAGATCTTCTTCCTACCCTTGAATTCTTATGATGATTAGGGCTTTTTTGATGTTGTCATACCTCCACCCAATGATGTGATTTGAAGATGGTGAAGATGACATAGCCCTTGGTATCCCATCCTCAAATAGACTCTGTATGAAGGATTCTGTGTAGTCCACATCAATGTGAACTTGAGGAGGTTGCTAAGAATGCACAATTGTAAGTGAGGATGGTGAGTCCTCAATGTCCACTGTCTCTAAAGAACTCCTAGGTATGTGGCTGTAATGACTTTCTCCCCCTTTTTGGTAGCATCACCCACCTGTATAGGTGAGCTGGAAGATAGGTCAATCACATCCACAGTTTCTTGTGTTCCTGGTTGAGCTCTTCTTAAGGGTCTCCCATCTAGTTTTTCCTTAAGATATGAAATCTCAATGTTTTAGTCATCCAATGTTTTAGTCAGTTTGTGCACCTTTAGTCTTAGATTCCCTCATCTTCATGAGAAGAATCATCGGGGGATGCGATGATTGGACCAAAGTTCTCTCTCTCTCACCACCAGCTTGAGGTTCTTGGCTACTAGTTTTCCTCTGCTCACCAGCATTTTCAGTTGAGATGTCAGTGGGCTGAGTTGCCATGGTTGAGGTCTTAATAATGTAATCACTTTCAGAAGTGAGAGCCTCTTCCATATGGACATCCTTAACAGGTTCAGAAGTGTCCACCTCAGTTGTAGGTGACTGATGTGGGATATATATAGGAGACTCAAGAGCATTCTTCTCTCTTTGAGTAAGGGTAAAGAAGAGAGACTCATTATACTCACTGAAACCTAGATCTTCAGCAGTATAGAAATCAAGGTTGGGAATTGGTTGGTTGAGATCTATAGGCTGGGGATGGTAACTGACCCCGGAAGGTTAATCACTTGGGTGTTGAGACTCAAAGTGATGGCTTAAGGTAGTTGGGCTAATGAGCTCCTCAGGCTGAGCATGTGGAACCTCAGCACTGATTCTTGAAGATATAGGAGTGGTCTGCTCCTCAGGAGAAGTGGGAGCTTCAATGTCCGCTTCCTCCTGTAAAGGCGAGGTATGGGGACCTCCACAGACTGAATAGTCTAAGCAGGGGTTTGTTTGGATTTTCTTTGGTAAGTGAGGGTAACTTGAGGCTGTGTGGGTGGTTGAGAGGTAGCAGGTATGGGCTCAACACTAGCTTGTGCTGCTAGGTTATCACCTTGAGCAATGAGCTCTAATATTTTTGTGACTAAGGTTGTTTCTACCCCAGAGAAGCCAATATTGGGCTTTCTCAGTCTTTTAAAGATGCCGGGCTTCATCTGTCTGAATTTAAGAATGTTACATGTTTCCCTCAACTGTGAGCCCAGTTCACAGTTAAGAATGTACTGGACATATCTAGGAACATGTAATATTCTAAGGTGTCTAAATTAGCAAGAAAATTGGTATAAACAAACTGAGAATACCTAAAACTTGACCCCTTGAACCATTCCATGGATGATAAAGGAGAGATCCTCAGGAATCTGGTCCCATCCACCATGCTTGTTTGATAAGCTATGGATGACCACATGGAGCAGGAATCTCCACTGGGATGAGACCATCCCTTTCCTAAAGGTCTTTACAGAGAATCTCCCTCATATCCCATCTGCTCAAAGGAATGATTAACAACTTCCTTTGGGAAGAACACCTCACCTTCTTCATCATCCAGCTAAAGATGCCTATTGATGATGGCTGGAGTGATGAAGAGTGTTCTCTCCTGCACTGTGGCAGACAATGCCTTCTCCCTGTCTATAATGACCTCTTGGCAGGTCTTCCAGAAATCAAGCAGCTGATCCTCATAGAGAGGAGGATCAATGGTTGGGGGGGGGCGAAGTAGTTTGATAAAGCTAAGAATCGACAAGCCTCAGAGAAATGAAGATCTTTCTCAGAGCTTAACAGAGCAACCTGATTATGTTGCCTGTGTAGCTGCATGGTAAAGTTGGGATCATTTCTGTGAGCAAGGTTGGCCATTTTGTGTTAACTTAAAGATGAAGAAAGAAGGAAGAAAGAAATTTATAAGAGAAATTGGTATTTTAAGTTTGGAGGAAGAACAAATGATAGAAAGAGGGGGAAACCGTTGGGTTTATATGTGAGAGGGATTTCAGATAAAGTTTAATGAAAGAGGATAAACTTTAATTAAAAAGCTTCCAAAGCTAAAATGACTTCGGAAGATTTTCCTGAGAGTTTTGAAAATCTTGCTTCGAAAGAGAAATAAAACTTGATTGCTTTGTATATATAAAATACAAAGCTTTCGAGAGTTAATTTTGCTTTGGAGGTAAATGGTCCATGAAAATAGTAAGTGTTTGAGACAAGTATTTTAGCTTCGGAAGATAGATCTGAGAACTCTTCGGAAGGTAAATTTCATAGACAGTTATTTATTTCGAAGGCATGTTTTGCTTTCGAAGATAAAAGCATAACTTCTGAGGTATCAGAAATTTTAAAAAAGCTAAGGAAGTCTAAAAAAGAAATTTTTTATCCAAAGAAAACATGAGCTTATGAAAGTGATGAACTAGAAAACTTAGGACACACATATTTTAAGAAATAATAAGAATTAGTTTTAAGAAAATCTACTCAAAGTTTATCAACCTAATAGCTGATATTAGATATTTAAATCTCTATTCATCAAAAGCCTTTGTAAGCATATCAACATATTGTTCATCTATATGAACTTTGACTAGTTAATTAATCCTTTTTCATAGTTATCTCTTATTAAATGATACCTGATATTGATGTGCTTTGTCCTTGAGTGCTGCACAGGGTTCTCTGTGATTGAGATAGCACTATTGTTGTCTATGTGAATGGGAGTCTCCTTGAAGTTTAACCCATAGTCCAGCATCTGATTCTGAATCCAAAGCACTTGAGCACAACAGCTTGCAGTAGTAATGTATTCAGCTTCAGCAGTTGATGCAGAGACACATGCTTGTTTCTTAAATTGCCATGAGACAACCCTTCCACCAAGGAACTGGCATCCCCCAGATGTAGACTTTTCACTCTTGTTGCAACCACCATAATCACTATCTGTATAAGCATACAGATTAAAGTTAGGATTCTTAGGGTACCATAAACCAAGTGTTGAAGCACCCTTGAGGTATCTTAGAATCCTCTTGACAGTGATGAGGTGAGACATCTTAGGGTTGGCTTGATATCTTGCACAAATGCATGTAGGAAACATAATATCAGGCCTCCTGGCAGTAAGATAAATAAGAGACCCCATCATAGCCCTGTATAAATGCTTATCTACACACTCCTCCTCAAGATCAGGTCCAGGGGAGTGGTTTCTAGCTATGGGTGTATTAGCAATCTTACAATCAGTCATGTTGAACCTCTTGAGTATGTCCTAAACATACTTTGACTGACTTATGAAGATGCCATCTTCAACTTGCTTCACTTGAATTCCTAGAAAGAAATTGAGTTCCCCCATGGCACTCATTTCAAATATGTCTTTCATCAGCTTCTCAAAGTCTTCGCATAGCTTTGAATTAGTTGAACCAAAGATGTTGTCATCCACATACACTTGAACAAGCAATATGTCATTTGCCTGTCGTTTGATGAAGAGAGTTCCATCTATAGTACCTCTCCTGTATCCATCATTACAAAGATACTCAGATAGTGTCTCATACCACTTCCTGGGTGCCTGATGCAGCCCATAAAGAGCTTTTCCAAGCTTGCAAACATAATCAGGATGATCATGGTCTACAAAACCACGTTGTTGTTTGACATATACCTCTTCATTAATCACTCCATACAAAAAGGCACACTTCACATCAAGCTGAAAGACCTTGAAGTTCTTGGATGCAGCAAATGCCAGGAATATCCTAACAGCTTCTAATCTTGCTACTGGAGCAAAGACATCAGTGTAGTCAATCCCTTCTTTTTGTGTGTATCCTTGAACAAGTAGTCTAGCTTTGTTCTTGATGATGATGCATCTATCATCTTTCTTGTTCCTAACCACCTATTTGGTTCCAATGGTAGTCTTCTTATAAGGAAGAGGACAAAGGTTCCAAACTTTCTGCTTTTTGAATTGAAGCAGCTCTTGTTGCATAGCTTCAACCCAACTTCCATCCTCTAGAGCTCATTAACTTTCTTTGGCTCTATCTGGGATAGGAAACAAGAGTGAAGACATCATTTGCTTCATGGGTTTGTCCTCTTGTTCTTACCCCTGTGACAACATCTCTAATGATGTTTGTGGTAGGGTGAGACTTGTTGATCCTAAGCTGAGGGATCACAACAAATTGCTGAGAAAGACCTAAATTATAGAAATTTAGATCTGGCATAGATGTTTCTCTCACCACATGAGCACATTTTCAAGAGGAACTTGATCCAAGCAGTCTATGACATCATTGATGTTCTCATCTATGGTGTGATTAGTGGGATCACAAAATTCTTGGTCACTGTCATGACCACCATTGTTGTCTTCCACAATTGAGATGTTCTTATCTGGTTGTGGAGCCTCTGAACTGGAATTTGAAGGCACCCTAGATGTATCAGTTGAGTTTGTCATTGTAGTGCTAATAGAAACCTCATTAGCAGAAGTAGTTCCAACAGGAGCTGAAGATGTATGACTTGAAGGTCTTCTTAGCTAAAATCTTGGATCAGGATAACGTGTATTTAGATTTTCTGTAGATCCTGAAACATTCTCACAAGATTTGTTAAAACAGTTGGTAACTAAATCAAGATCAAATAGCTAATCAGGACCAGTTCAACCACACAGGGTGTGTGTTCATTGAAAGTCACCTTGGCTAACTCAACAATTTTGGTTTTGAGATTGTACACTCTATAAGCCTTAGCTTGAGAAGTGTATCCAATAAAGTGTCCATCATCTCATTTCTCAGCAAACATGGCAATTTGATCTTTGGTATTCAAGATGGTGCAAGGACATCCAAATGACCTCAAAAAACCAATGAATGGTTTTCTCTTTTGCCAAAGTTCATAGGGAGTCTTGCCATGAGTCTTGACCACTAAAACTCTATTCTGCACATAACAGGCTGTGTTGACTGCCCATGCCCAGAAGGTGATGGGTAGCTTAGACTCAAACAACATGGTTCTTGCAGCTTCAATTAGTGTCCTGTTTCTCCTCTCAGGAACACCATTCTGCTGAGGAGTCCTGACAGCACTATATTGTCTTGTAATACTCTTTTCATCACAGAATGTATCAAGGATTTGGTTCTTATATTTAGTTCATTGATCACATCTTATGATCTTGACCTTGTGATCATATTGATCCAATCTTTAAGCTGAAATTCTTTAGAATCTTAGGAGTCTCATCCTTAGTTCTAAGGAAGAAGACCCAAGTGAATCTTGTAAAGTCATTTGTGATCACTAAACAATAAGAGGTCCTTCCTAGACTCATTACACTAGTGGGGCCAAAGAGATCATATGTAACAAGTGTAGGGGTGTAGTTATGGAGTTGTTTTCCTTAGGCCTATGAGATACCTTGTGTTGCTTCCCTTTCAGGCATGCAACATAATGATCATCACTTGTAAACTCTTTCTTTGGTATTCCAATTACCAAATCATTCTTAATTAATTTGTTCAGTTTTTAAAGTTTACATGGCACATTCTTTTATGCCATAGGAAAGACTCATCACTATTGGCTTTAGACAAAAAGCATAAAACTTCTCCAGAGGGAGATGTTTCTTGCAAATCCATCTTGTACATGTTCCTTTCCTGGGGGCTCTAAGTAGAATATGCTCATGAGGAATGACCACATCAGGCTTGAGAACAATGCACTCATGCTCAGTAAAGAGCATGTTATGACTCTGATCACAAAATGGAATATACTCAGAAGATTGTACCCAAGCTCTTTGACAAAGTTTACTTACAATGCTGAGCTTACCATTTGTGACATTGCCCCCTTCCAGAAATGTAACCATCTTCATCTCCTCCAAAGGCAACTGGTCCTCCATCAATTCTTTCAAAGTTCTGGAGTAGTGACCTATTGCCTGTCTTGTGCGTGGAACAACCACTATTAATGATCCAGACATTTTTGTTTGTCTTGAGCTGTCCCTGCACAAAGAAGTTGATTAGTTACATTTGGAAACCTAAGCCTTGCTTGTCTTGGGCTTTAAACAGAATGTAATGCAACAGTAATAGATCATATGGTTGTGCTAAAAGGATCTTGAGCTATTGTTAATGGAGAATTCTCAGTCACTTGGTCTTTCTTAGACTTCCACACCACCTTTGGAGTCTTGGACTTGACCTTCAAAACTTCAGAAGCTCTTGGAACTTGAGAAGTTTTGATGACTAACCTTCAGAAGATTCTGCAGACACTGCAGCAGACTGTAGTGCTTTGGAAGAACTCCTTCTTCCGAGACCAACTTCTCTTCCAAGGGTAATTTTCCACTTCCTTCTTCTTAGACTTGGAGCTTTTGAAGGAAACAGGTTTTCCTTCTGAAGCCTGAATTTTCTTAGAACTCTTTGAAGTCTTTGTCTTGGTCATATGGACATTACCTTTAGGATTGTATGGACAATCCTTAGCAATGTGAGTGATACTTTCACACATGACACACATCATTTTCTTCTTCACAAGAGTCTTATGATGAGAACAAGACTATCTTTGGTCACATCCTTTCTCCACCTTCATCTTTGCAGATGCTGAGACAGTTTCTTTGGGCTGGGAACTGTTCTTGGAGTTGATGGTCCAGGCTGTGCAGCAGTGGTACACAGCAGATCAGTCTTCTTCTTGTTACTGAGATGAGTTGAACAAGAACCACAACTCTTAGCAGAAGAGTTTTGGTGTATGTCTTCAGTCCTTACTACTTTGAATTCTGTAGATATGAAAACTTGTTTCTACTTAGAGTCAAAAGTAGTCTTGATCTCTTGAGCCTTCCTTGCCTTTCTTTTGCTATTTCTAATCAATTTCTTTCTCATGGACTTGGTTATCACAGTCTTCTTCTTCTCCATAGAAGGATAGTGGCCCTTCTTGGATTCCTCCTCTCACTCTCTCAAAGGAATTCTTCACTATCTCTACTTCATCCTCTTCACTCAGAGGATCTATGAGAGGAAGCTCATCTTCACAAGTTCCACACCTAGGAGATCTTATAGACAAGATTGTCTGTGGAGGAGCTACCTCATTGGATCCCAGTCCCTGTCTGTTTTGATAGCACACTTTGTTGTGCAGGGATGAGGATATCATGTTCTTGAAGGTCTCTTCTTCAAGAACACTCTTTTCTGCCCTGGCTTTACTGATTACAAGCTTAGCCTAGCACTTAGTCAGTTTGGTTATGGGATCTTTTATTTGAGTCCTAAAATCTATGTGTTCATGTTTTAGAACTGAAATTGTTTTCTCAAGGTCCTCTACCTTCAGTTTATAATCATTTTCAGACTTTCTAAAATCAGATTTTAAAATGTTTAAGGACTCAAGGTCAGATCTCATCTCCAAGTTATAGGACCTGTATCTATTGATGCTAGCAATGCATTCAGGAGTATAGAGATGTTCCATTACCTTGTCTACATCATGATCTGCCATCAATGCTTGGTTAGGAGAAGCATCTTCCACCAGAAAGATCCAGTCAAAGACTCCTTCTTCAATAGCAACAGCAGCCTGCTGCTTTGACTTCTCATTCTGGAGATTTTTATCAGTGTAGTTGGGTTGGACTGTGTTTGGCCATCACTTGTTTTAGGTGCCTTACACTCTCTGGCAAAGTGGCCCATAAAGTTACAGTTCTAACACTTGACTTTGCCTTTGTCCAGGCCAAACTTTCTACTGATTGCATTGCTTGGAAACTTCCTTCCAGTCCTCTTGTACAACTTCTGGCTTTGTGAGTGAGAAGAGCCATCTGCTAGACTATTTCCATGTATTCCAGATCATCTGGATGTATATAGTCTAGGTCTTCAAGAGTGAAAAGAGAGTTGCCATAGCTTTCATCAGAAGGCACAAAAGCTTGAGAAGAACTTGTCTCTTGGAATGGGCTTCCTTGAGTGTAGTTCTCCCTAGGTGTCTCTGGGAAGGTGATGAATGGACCCTTTGGTGAGTTGTCAGGGTAGCATATGAGATGATGTTTGGGTTCTATGCTATCCCTTTGAAGCACATGTAGGGCTGAACCCATTTTATTGTTAGAGTTTCCAGATGAACCTTGCATGTTCATCTCCATCTGGTAGCCACTGAGAATCCCATATAACTCTATCAGAGTGAGAGTTTTGAGATTTTCAGTTCTCTTGATCACCACACAGTAGTGTGTCCACTACCTAGGAAGTGAGGACATGAACTTCCTTATAATGTCTTTGTTCTCAAGATAAACTCCTCTATCCACAAGGGTATCCACAATCTCAACATACGCCAAGTATTGCTCAGTCATGGTCTCACCTGTTTTAAAGGTGAAGCTTTCAAACTGCTGCTTCCGGACATCCTTCTTGTTCTCCTTGGCTTCGAAGGAACCCTCATGCATCAGTTTCTGTGCATCCCACAGCTGCTTGGCTCTTTTGCACTTCTTGAAACCTCTGTACATATAGTTTGGAAGAGCAGTTTGAAGGGCTGTCATAGCTTTTCTGTCAATCTCTACTCTCTTCCTATCTTCATCAAAGTAGTTAGCCACATCCTTGGGGATCATACCAGCACCAGTAGCAAAAGAGGTGCTAGGTATGAAAGGTCTGTTCTTAATAGACTCCCACATTCATGAATCAAGAGACCTGATCAAACCTTCCATTCTTAAACACCAGGTGTCGAGTGACCAGTGGGGACTTGTTCATGGTTCCAGTTTCCATATCTGTCTTGGAAATGGTTGCCATTTGAAAAGTTTAGTATTTGTGTGTGTGAAGGATCTTAAGATGGTGAGATCTTATATGAAGAGCTTGAAACACTCTGATACCAAATGCAGGACCAGTGAAGGGGTCAATTACAACACAATAACACAAAGAGGAGATTAACTAAAACTTAATCAAATAGTAATACTGGATTAAACATAGAAAGATACTAAGAACACAAGTAATGTAAGAGACAGAACACAAGTATATGATTTTCAAAAATGCAGTATATTGCTTTCTCTATGTTTTATTACAAGTGTTACAAAACATAATAGAAAGATACAAGAACATGAGATACTTATACTACAACCTACAACCGGCTATACTTTGAAAGCCAGGTGGATACAATTGACTAGACACAAACAAAATAAATTGTAGAGTCAAAAGGCAGATTGACTTTTGACTGGTGACTATGACATGCCATAACTCACATCCTTAACTATTACAAAAAGGATAAAGTACATGAAGTAGAAAGTTACAAACTCATGACCTCAATGTACAGTTACCAAAAGCATGGACCTTTTCACCAACTCATGTAAGTTGGTGAGCTTACAGAGGTGCAGCGGAAAGGTGTCCAACTTTATGGAAAACTACATCAGGTAAAGCATGTGTTAAAAGTCTATGGAAGAAATCTGTCTTCATGAGTTGAACCTTTGGAAGACGTTGTCTCTGAGGCTTCGAAAGACTTCATATTTGGCTTTGGAAGATATTGGTCTTGGCTTCGGAAGATTTTACACTTAGAATAATTCTGTTGCATGTGTGAAACTTCCTAAGCATTCTTCTTCATAGCACTTGTGCAGCATGCAGGATAGACATTGGATTTTTAGGGTGCATCAGCCTCTTCATTAATCTCTATAGCTTCATTGACAAGAAGCATTGTACTTGATGATCAGTTATGGAGGCCTTTGATAGATCGAAGACATATAGATCGTTATATCTTGAAGCTAACATTAAGACTTGATCCTTTGGGATTACATAATCCTTCTTCAACACATAGAACTTCTTGTTGTCAAAGACTACCTTTAATCCCTTGTCACAAATATGGGATACAAAAAGTAAATTATTTTGAAGTTGTTGAACATAGTTTACGTTATCAAATTTCACTTTCTGATTCCTACTTCCCCTTGTGCCATGATATAACATCCTTTATTTCCAGCAAATGAAATGTGTCATCCTTTAATCTGTTTGATATTTGACAAGAGAGACAGGTTTCCCGTCATGTGCCTTGATGCCCCACTATCAACAATCCAGGTATTTGTAGCAGCACTATAGCGGACACCTGCACATTTAAAGAAATGATTAGTTTAGGTTAGGTATACAAGCCTTAGCTGGCTTGGGTGTCCGGAGGAATCACAGATCATAAATTCTACCCACTGTCCATTGAGGGTGAGGGCAGATCATTTGCTTCTTGTTCTCATTATCAGACACTGGACCTGATTTTTCTTTGCATAAGCCTGTTTTGTGTAGGGCCTGTTTGTGATAAACAGACGACTGGCTTATGGTTTGAACTTTATGTTCACTAATTCCTTTTGGTGGAGTGACAAACTCCTTTTAGAAGAACCTGGTTTAGGATCATGAAGTTCAATTTTCTTTCGTGATGTCTAATAATAAGGACAGTTAGAAGCAATGTGTCCGTACTTTCCATAGTTGTAGCATGATCTACTTACAACATTTTGGTGGAACTGTTTTTATGCGTACGTGTATGACATGAGTGTGACTTTGTTTGTTTGGGTTTTGACATTTCTTGTTAGATGTTTCAGCTTTTTTAACAAAATTCAATGTTTGAACATTTTTAATATCTTTAACCTTTTGTTTATTTGGACTAAGACTTGGTGCACGTGATGGGTTAACTTGTTTGGTCTTTTTGGATTCTGAATTAGACATATTTGAACCTGACTTTACCTTAATCTTTTCAAATTGTTCATCCAAATTAACAATGGGCAACTTACCTTTAGATTTTAAAGTGGTCTCCTTTGTTTAGTGACTGATTCCTCTGGTTTACTTGTGGAATCTAGATCACTAACTAGAGGAGTGGACACCACATGATCCTTGATTGGGTTGTAATTAATTGGTTTACAATTAGCATTCAACAAGGTCTCATATGGTGGTGGAATCACTTTGTAACCAAAACCTCCCTGTTGCATTCTTTCACTAAGTGCTGGACTATGTGAGAATAACTGTTCCAAATGTGCAGTTTTTGTTTTAGTGAATTTACTTCGACTTCCAAAACTACTTTTTCTTTCTTAGTTTCTTCCAGGATGTTTAAATAGAAGTTTATGTCATTAGCTTGGTTAAAAGCAACAACTTTAGTTTCCCTTAGTTTTTTATTTAACAGTTCTATTTTCTCTTTATAAGTGTGCTCATTTTGTTTTAAAATCCGGTTAGCCTCTGTGCACAGTTGTAAGTCATTTACTAAGCTATCATTGTGATCTAATAACCAAGAAAATTTTGAATCTATGCTGTCTCTAAGTTTATTACATTCATTACAAGCATGATTTTCAAATAGTTGGTCTGTGGTACTTACCTATGAAGATTCGATTGAACCAGCCATCAGTGCAGAGTTTGACTTCTCAGATGCTAGAGACTTTGAGCCTATAATTCTGAGATCCTCTACAATTAGATGAGTGACCACATTAGCAGTATCTTCATGATCCGACATTACTAGTTCGAATTCTATATCACCTTCACTTGCAGTGTCATCATCCAAAACCTCAACATTTGCAATGTTTGACTCACCCGAAGATACAAAATGAAAGGTCCAATCTTGACCTTCGTCATCTTATGCAGTCAATTCCTTAGGATTTTTGCTTGATGATGCAGCTTCACTTGTGGGTTTGTCTTTACGGTTGAATGATGAGAAAGGATTACCGTTACCTATCTTCTTGGGCTTCACACATTCACGTTTGAAATGCCCCTTTTCTCCACAGTTGAAACAAGTAACTTTGGTTTTATCAAAAGAAAAAGTTGTATCCTTTGTAGCTATCAAGTTATGTCCAGTCTTCTTCACAAACTTCTTGGCTCTTTGAACAACACTTGCGAACGCCCATATAATGTCCATTCATTCCAATTCATTCTCGTCCACCTACTCGTAATCCTCATCAGCTAGATGGCAATATCCGATCTTTCCTGCAACTAGACCATCATAAGAATGAACAACTGCAGCTAAGACGTCCATATGCTCCTTTGCAACCTCCATAGTGATATTCCCGAGATTCTCGGTCTTCAACTTCGTAGCATTTGATTCAAGTACTATATATTGGGTGCTAGATGACCCTGACGTTTCAGATCCTAAAGTAGTGGCTTGGGGAGAAGCTGCTGAACTTGACACAAATGCAGTTTGAAGTGGTGCTCCTGAGCTTTTTGAGGTGGAAGTTGAATTATACAGAGACGGGTTCTGATTGTAAGGTACTTTCTGAGACCCGTACTTCATTCTTAGTTCCTCCTCCTTTAGTTTTAGGATGAAGTTGTTTATGTCTAATTTTTCCAGTAAATTGTTCTGTTTCAAATTAGACACAAACGAGTCCCACTTCTCTCGCATACCATCGACAAAGCTTGATACCTTATCTTCCACTGAAGTTGTGACCCCATGAGTGTGCAACTCACTCATTAAATGGTAGAATCGGTCTATGACATCATCCAAGCTCTCTTTACCCATCAACGAGAGTTATCGAACTCCTTCTTCAAAGCTTTCGCCTTTAGAGCTTTTAACGATGCATTCCCGTCATATCATTTTTCCAGAGCCTCCCATAATTTCTTTGCATGTTTATTCTCATAAAATGGTGGCATATATCCTTAGGTATCGACTGAGTCAACAGAGCATACACATTTTTCTCAGCATTGTATTTCACCTTCTGGCTATCAATCATGTCGCCTAGAGTAAGTTTGACGCCATCAGCACCAACCGGCATACTATGACCAGTCTCGATTGATTCCCACAGATTGGGATCAACACCATTTAGATAAATTTCAAACCTTTGCTTCCACTGTAGGTAATCGTCTAACGTGATAAGCTTAGGCGGCTTATTGTGATTCCCAATCTCATTTTCCAGAAATAGCAGGTTATGGATACTCGAGTCCCTACCTGCAGTAAACGCCGAGTACTGATCTTCAATTTCTTTATACTTTGAGTGTTAGAACAAAACTATTTCACTGGAGCGAAATGAGAGATGCGATTGGGACAATCGTGTGGATGGACTAATGCGGATGACATGAACTTTGACACAAAAATACGATTTTTCACAAACCCAATCTACCGTAAGCAAGAAAACGTGAACTTTTAGATCTGGAGACATTGAAAAACATTGTTTTACTAAAAAGGCGGTGTTTATAAATGTAAAAACGTCAGATTTACACCGAAAACGATTGAATCACACGAAAAACGAAGAGCCAAAGCTCTGATACCACTTGTTAGGACTGTTCTCGTACGGAGTACTAACTGATTATGCATGTATACCAACTCAAATAGTGCGGAATCCTATTTGATTGGCGATCCAATCAAGGAGAATACAATTCAGATCAATCTAACGATTAATGAAGCGTTACGAATAATTAGAACACGATCGACTGTGATCTATGAACTTGGAACAGGTCTTCTTGAGTCTTTGGACGGCTAGGGTATGATTATATGTGCAGGTATTCGAATTGTTTTATTTTTTGACGAATTAGGTGGTATTTATAGGTTAGGGTTTTCCATTAATACGACTGAACCATTAGCATGGTTTAGTCGTGCGACTGAAGCATGCGATTGATCCATCCGCACAACTAAAGGACCAGTCGTGCGATTGAGTCAATCTTATGTCTCAATCGTGCGACTAATCCAATCTCCTGGTTTAGTCGTGCGACTTGTCCATTAGCATGAAGTATTCATGCGTATGGTCCATTAACATTGTCCATTCGCATGAGAACTTCACACGATTAAATTTGAACATGTTTCTCAATCATTATTGACTAAGAACTATATACAATAACCTCAAACCTATATAGTTAGTTCAATATACTTTATTACACAATAAACAATGAAATATTAAACATTATATGAATCAACCACACATTGCATTTCATTCATACCCATTAAATTACATATATGTAAGACATGATAGACATTTTACATTATGTTCCTAAACTAGGTACATATGTATCAACACATAAGCATACACTCGAGGCAGGGCTAGTTAAGAACACTTTAAAAACCATGAATTTGAATTTATTCAGCTTGTTCTTCTTCAACCCGAGAGCTTTCTGTTCCTTTTCTTTCTCTCTCTCTCTTAAAGCCGAAGATCTGGATGTTGTAAGAGGAGAGTGGGCAACCATGCCCACTTTACACCCACTTTCAAACCTTTTTGTCCTTTTGACACTTTTTACCCCTCAACTTGGGTAAAGTATCTTTTCTTTCTTTTTTTTCACTTTATTCTTTCTTTACTAACTTAAGAAAAATAGCCGGGTGTTACAAGTCCACCCCCTTATATAGGTTTTGTCCCGAAAACATGTTATTCCTTAAACAATCGTGGGTAATGCTCTCATCTTTTCTTCAGTCTCCCACATAAACTCAGATCCCTTTCTGTGCTTCCATTGTACATGCACAAGAGGAACCACTTTATTCCTCAACCTCTTCTCTTTACGATCAATGATCGCCATTGGTTGCTCCACATAATTGAGCCATTCATCTACCTCGATATCTTCCAGTCGTACAACCATATCCTCGTCTGTTAAACATTTCCTCAGATGAGATATATGGAATGTCGGGTGAATTCCACTTAACTCATCTAGTAACTCCAATCTATAGGCACCTCCCCTACTCTAGCAATGATTTGGAAAAGCCCTATGTATCTCGGGCTTAAGTTGCCCCGCTTTCTGAACTAAATTATACCCTTCCAGGGTGAGACTTTCTACATAACTTTGTCATCCACCTGGAACTCAATCGGTATATGTCGCTTATCAGCATACGACTTCTATCTATCTTTGGTTGCCTTCATGAAGGCCTTGATCCTTTCAAGCTTCTCAGTCATAGCCTTGATCACCTTGACGCTTCCTAACTCTTTTTGACCAATATCACCCCAACACACGAGTGTTCGGCATCTCCTATCGTATAGCATCTCAAAAAGGGGTATACCAATGCTAGCATGATAACTGTTGTTATATGAGAATTCAGGTAACGGTAAGTGGTCATCCTTACTTCTTCCAAAATCAATGACGCATGCCTGAAGCATATCTTCCAGCGTCTAAATCATCCTCTCCGACTGACCATCTGTTCGAGGATGATAATCCGTACTAATATGTAACCTCGTCCCCATCACATCATTGAATTTCTTCCAAAATTTAGATGTAAACCGAGTGTCACGATCAGACATAATAGACACCAGCACATCATGAAGAGGTACGATCTATTTAATGAAAAGATCCACCAACTTCTCGGATGAATATGTCTCGCTAATCGGTAGGAAGTGAGCACTATTCATCAAACGATCCACTATCACCCATATGGCATCATACCCTCGCGCGGTACGCAGCAGTTTTGTTATAAAGTCCATGGTGATGTGCTCCCACTTCTACTCTGGTATATCCAATGGTTAGATTTTCCATCCGGTTTCTGATGCTCCACCTTCACTTGAGTTTGACCCCATACAAACTTTACATTCTTACGGGTCAACCTGATCAGTGGAGAGGCGGTCTTAGAGAAGCCTTGAATGTATCTCCTATAATAACCTGCCAAACTGAAGAAGCTATGAATCTCGAATGGCGTCTTCGGAGGCATCCATTGCATCACCACAACCACCTTTTCTGGATCCACCATAATCCCCTCGGGATTCACCACATGATCTAAGAATTGAACCTCGTGCAACCAAAATGCACACTTGGAGAATTTAGCCTACAACCTCTCCTTTCTCAATGTCTCCAACACCTCTCGAATGTGACCGATGCTCATCCTCACTCTTGGGATAAATTAAGATATCATCGGTAAGCACAATCACTGATTTATCGAACATCGGTTGACACACTCAATTCATCAGATCCATGAAAGCAGGTGGCGGGTTAGTTAAACTAAAAGACATAACGAGAAACGCGTAGTGTCCGTAACACGTGCGAAAAGCTATTTTAGGAATATCCTGCTCCTTAACCGTCAGCTGATGGTAACAAGATCGAAGGTCTATCCTCGAGAACCCAGTGGCACCCTCAAGCTGATCAAACAGATCATCATTCCTCGATAAGGGGTACCGTTCCTTCACCGTTAACTTGTTCAGCTCACGGTAGTCTATACACATTCTCATGGTACCGTCTTTCTTCTTCACAAATAAGACCGAGCACCCTAAGGAGAGAAACTCGATCTAATGAACCCTTTATCAAGCAACTCCTGCAATTGCTCCATCGACTCTTTCCTCTCGATCGGAGCCAATCGATACGGTGCCTTAGCAATGAGTTGGGCACTTGTTATCAATTCAATCTGGAACTCGATCTTGTGGTAAGATGGCACTCCTGGTAAGTCTTCGGGATACACGTCTAGAAAGTCACACACCACCGCTACATCAGTCAGTTGGGGTGTTGCCGTATCCACAAATTTACGTAGACCAAGTAGGCACTACATCCATGCCTCATGCACTTTCGCACAAACGTCATCGAAATCACCTTCGAAATAGTCGTGACTCAATCATCATAAACCGTCACCGTACTCCGTCAGGCGCTATCAATCGAATCATCTTCTTGCGACACACAATATTCGCCTCGTAGTCCGCCAACCAATCCATTTGTAGGACTACGTCAAACCTACTTAAGGTCATCATAAATGGTCTAACAGGAAACTTGTGACCTTCTAGTTCTATGTCATAACCCTCTATTATCTCAGAAATCCGGGTAGACCCTCCTATGGTAGTTTCTACATTAAAGGGTGCATTTACACTCCTACTACTAACAGGCAGTTTAGCACAGAAAGTAGCAGAAATAAAACATCTACTAGCACCCGAATTAGACAACATAGAAGCACGAGTTTGGTTACTTGATACATACCTAACATGACATCAGGTCTCTCCTAGCCTCCACCATGGTCATCATGAAGGCCCTGTGCTTGCCCTCTTCCCTTCAGTTTTGGTCGTGTTCCTTGATCCAGAACTCTCTACCCTTGACTTCTTGCAGTCCTTGCTCATGTGGCCTTCCTCACCACAGGAATTACACCTCCTCACACCGCAGTTCTTTGCCACATGTTCGGTTCTTCTACAACGCAAACAAACATTGTTCCCCAATTTACATTCCCCGGGGTGTTTTTGTCCACACTTGACACACCTTGTCGACCCTGCACCGGATGTGACCACACGCCAGTCATCCACCTGTGCACCTTTGTTACTTGGTGCGGCTCTGCCATGTCCAAATTGCTTCCTGTTCCAATTCCGATCACCACCACCTTTCTTTCTACCTTTGGTCACCACCACTGTCCTTTCATCATACAGTCTCCCTACCAAATCAACAGCCAACCTAAACGTGCTTGATTGGGAAGCGATCATGTGCCTACGGATATCCGTCCCAAGCCCTGAATATACCTCTTGATTTTCCGTGACAAGAGTGTCACTTGGTCCGACACCAGATGTGCCATCTCATTGAACTTGGTGGTATACTGCTGATGTGTCATCGTCCCTGCTTCCAACTACAGGAACTCTATCTCAACCTTGTACATCTCCCTATGAGGACAAAACTCCTCAATCTCCAATCTTTTCAACTCATACCACTTCATTCTTCCAATAGCCCAACTACCCACAGCTTGGAAAATATTATCCCACCAGCATAAAGCCGAGTCCATGAAAGAGTAGGTAGCAAACTTCACTTTCTGATCCTCTCAGCACTTGCTGATGTTCAGAACAACATGCACTTCTCTCACCCACCAGTGAGAAGCCGCAACAGTGTCGTTACCATCAAAAGTAGGGGGATTGCATCGTTGAAATGCCCCATAGTTGCAACCTCGGGCCGCCTCCGGCGTAGGCTCTTCTTCTTCCTCTTCCTCTTCATCATCAGATAAAACCGTTTTAGTCTCGGGTTGTCTTCTTTCGCCCATAGGTCTACTCCTTTCCCTTATCTCCCCATCTCCAACAACCTTTATCACTTCGGTCACCATAGACAGTAGGATCATCTGCATGACTTGATGCACTTCCTCCACAACCGCCTCCTTCACTAATCTCTCACATTAGCACTCTCTTCACTACCCTTTGGATGAGGGGTCACGGGTTCTTCATGAACCATCTTTTCAACTCTAGGTGTTCCTCTCGTAGCCCGTGGTTCAGCACCACGACCTCCACCACGTGAAGCTTTAGATGATCTACCACTGGCCTTCCTCAACAGATACTAAAAGATTCAAACACCAACATGGTTATTCAAGGGAACAACTCAGTTTATGTCAAGTATAGTAAATCCCTAGTTACATTGGCCAGTTGTGATTAGCCACTTACGTTACTCTTCATACCCCAAGAATTTCCTATCCATACTACATCAGTATCTAAATCTACAAGCAACACATAAAACATATAACATGCGCACATAATACTGGTTAATCATTAAAGAATATACCTGATGGCACGTAGCTACTTAGACTGGCATCCCATCCCTTTGCGTCCTATTTTAAGTCTAACTTTAGGTTGTTTTGAAAATTTAACCGTTTCACTTAAACTTTGTCTCTGATACCAACTTGTAAGGCCCCGTTCCCGGGATGCTTATAGCTGGCCAATCATCGCTCATAAAACATATAATTATTTAAACTTCAAATAAACGTTGCATCGGAAACATTAAAAACAACTTTTTCATTAGAAATACTTTTGCAAAATAATACATTGTTATCAAATTACAAAATACATGTTACATTTCAACACAAAAGAATTATGAATATGGATGCCATCCAAAAGAGCTGAGTAGCCACCCCGTGCCATCCTCAGCAACTTTTACCTGCCAACTGGAAAATGCATAAAAAGTCAGCGTTGTTGAGTGAGTTCTAGTTTTATAATAAAACATAAGACTTTCATTAAACCTTTCTCCACTTTCTTTCAAATCATGCTATATAGTTGTATATGATCACACATTGTACGCACACATAGATAATAACATTATTATCTTCATTTACTGTTCATCACATACTTTCTTTAACCCTTCCCTTCTTTGTCACATTCTTTATCACTATCTGGATTAGTGTCATCAACTATTCCCTAATCTAATAGGGGTATTAGGCTGAAGTTCATAATTGACTTCCACACTGCACATAGCGTGGCACCAGCACCGGGTAAGCGACAAAGATCCCAACTGTATACTACACCCCCAACATTATGCATAACTCGAGTACTGGGCCGAAGATCATAAATGACTTCCACACTACACATAGCTTAGGACCAGAACCGAGGTGAATAATCACTGTAAACCACTGTATACTACATCCCCAACATTATGCATAACTCGGGTACTGGGCCGAAGATCTTATATGACTTCAACACTACACATAGCCTGGCACCAGTACCGAGGTGGGTAGTCACTATAAACCATGTACCACACCGTTGGTTAGTCACAAAGACTAGAACCCTTGTGTGTATCCTTAAGGGTTAACTAAACCATACGCAGTTGAGCTTACGGCATTTTAGAGCCGTGCACCTCTGTACATTTTGCTTTCAAGCATCTATCTCTATACCTTCATTTTCATTAATGCATGCATTCAATCATTATGTTTCTCTTTTCATTATGTTCCACTTTACGTTACATAATACTTTATCATTTCATTTATTAACGTACAACGTAGAGCAATGGGAAAATAAATATACAATGTAAGGAATATCAACATACACAGTCAACATCATCATATAGGGCATCATACATACATAACGTACATCATACATAACATCATGCATAAGCATCCATCATACATCATAACATCATCAAATCATATCATACATCATCATACCATGCCCATCATAACAACAATGACCATAAAAAGTCAACTTACATAGCTCCCCGGGAACATCCCAAGTCAAAGCCTATATTTCACTTTTTCCCCAAAAAGTCAGAAAATATTGTAAGTGTTCATCCGCATTTCCTTTTTGCTCATCCGCATTTCTTTTTGTTCATCTGCATTTCCTTTTGTTCATCTGCATTTCCTTTTGTTCATCTGCATTTCTTTTTACTCATCCGCATTTGTTCATCCACATTAACTTTTTCATCCGCATTTTTTCTGTTGCATGAACTAACTCATCCGCATTTTTTCATCGGCATTTACTTTGTTCATCCGCATTTTTCAATGTTCATCTGCATTGACATCCGCATTTGTCAATGCTCATCTGCATTTGTTCATTCACATGAACTTACTCATCCGCATTTGTTCATTCGCATGACTTGCTCATCCGCATCGACTTTCTCATCTGCATTGACTTTCTCATCCGCATTTGTCAATGCTCAGCATTTGTTCATCCACATTTGTCAATGCTCAACATTTGTTCATTTGCATTTGTCAACACTTAAGCGGTTTTTTCTAAACCTATGCGTATGAACTACTATGTAGGCGTATGAGTAGCCTAGGGCACACTTATCATCAAATTCAGTCCCCAAAACCTCATCTATCATGTTCTAAGCTTAAATCATGCATTCTAAGCCTTAGGAACACAACCATAACATCATCAAACATGAACATAGCCCACAATCACACCATACCCGCAACATACACACATTCACACATACGGGTATAAAACCCAGTTTTGTAAATATATAATTTCATGCATTTCCAGCCCAAAAAGAATTTAAAACACGTAAAAGAGGTGTTCTAGAATGCACTTTAGCAGCCTCTTGAGTATGGCTTCTTCCAAACACTTTTGCAATTGAGTTCAACCACATAGAAACCCACTAAAAACACACAACCGAACACACACAAGACACATAAGCATACACCCGAGGCAAGGCCAGTTAAGAACACTTAAAAACTATGAATTCTTACATTGAAATAAAATTTTTTCAGCTTGTTCTTCTTCAACCCGAGAGCTTTCTGCTCCTTTTCTTTCTCTCTCTCTAAAAGCCGAAGGTCTAGATGTTGTAAGAGGAGAGTGGGCAACCATGCCCACTTGACACTCACTTTCAAACCTTTTTATCCTTTTGACACTTTTTACCCCTCAACTTGGGTAAAATATCTTTTCTTTCTTTTTCTTCACTTTATTCATTCTTTACTAACTTAAAAAAATAACAGGGTGTTACAATAGCCCTACATTGTTGTTCATCACTACAATCCCCCTCAAATCAGGTCCTAGGTAGTGGTTTCTGGCTATGTGAGTCTTAGCGACCTTGCAATCAATCAAATAAAATCTAGGTAGTATGTCCTGTATATACTTTGACTAGTTTATGAAGATGCTATTGTGAACTTGCATCATTTCAATTTCTAGAATAAGATTGAGTTTCCCCATGACACTCATTTAAAATCTGTTATTCATCAGCTTCTCAAATTATATACAAAGGTTTTCATTTGTTGAACCAAAGATAATGTAATCAACATAAACTTGAACTAGCATCAACTTATTTTTGTTCTTTTAATGAAGTGTGTGCTATCAATAGTACCTCTTTTGTAACCATGTTGAACAAGGTACTATGACAGAGTCTCGTACCACTTTCTTGGTGCTTGATGCAGCATATAGGAAGCTTTGTCAAACCTAACATCAAGTTGGTAGAGCTCAAAATCTAAGTGGTTGACAAACATACACCTCTTCATCCATCACCCCATATAGAAAATCACACTTGACATCAAATTTGTAGACCTTGAAATACTTTAATACAACAAAAGCAAGGAATATTTTTATAGCTTCAAGTCTGTTATAAGAGCAAAAACATTTGTGTAGTCAATCCCTTCTCTTGCGTGTATCTTGGACGACCAGTCTTGCCTTCTTCTTGATGAAAACCCCTCTATCATCTTTTTGTTTTGGAAATCCCACTTGGTACCTATTTGCATCTTCGCAGGAGGTAGAAGACAAAGGTTCCAAACACCTTGTGTTTTGAATTTAATTAGTTTCTCCTATATTGCTTTAATCTAGCTTCCATCTCTTAAAGCTTTATAAACTTTCTTTGGCTCAAACCGGGATAAAAAGCAAGAGTGCTAACAAAAATCTTAATCATGGTTTTGTCCTCTTGTTCTCACCCTTCTTTTAACATCACCAATAATGTTTGTGGCAGGATGTGGCTTGTGGATTCTTAGCTGAGGAATCATAGCAATTTGACTAGATAGATCCAAATTGAGAAATTTAGATATGGTTATTGACTATCACTTACCATATAAGCACACCCATCAAGTGTGAATTGATTTGTAGAGTGTGTAATATCGTTGATGTTGTCTTCAATGGAGTGGTTGCCAGTGTCAAGATATTCTTGATCAATTTTAGCATCTTCATCTTGTTTTGAATTGGTGATCCATTCATTTGAGTTTGTTTCCTTATTGTATCAACATAAGAATTTGTTATACTTGTGTTGACAGGACTTCCACTTGTTGTGATTGTTACCACTGGTGCTGAAGTATTTTGAGCATTTGATCTTCTTAGCTCAAATCTTGGATGAGGATCTTCTGTAGATAAATTATCTAGTGTTCCTAAAACATCTTCAAAATGTTTGTTAAGATAATTGCTAACTAAGTCAAGATAAAATAGCTAACCAAGAATAGAACCTTTCACACTTGGAGTATATTCATTTAAGGTCACATTGGCTGAATCTTTAATGACTTTAGTTTTGAGATTTTATATTCTATAAGCCTTGTCCATCATCTGCTTTCTTAGCAAACTTGGCTATGTGATATTTGGTATTCAAGATGGTGTATCAACTTCCAAATGAGCTGAGGAAACCAATGAATGGTATCCTTTTGTGCCATAGTTCATAAGGTGTCTTACCAATAGTTTTGAGTACTAAAACTTCTACACATAGTAGGCAGTGTTGACTGTCTCTATCTAGAAGGTGATGGATAGTTTAGAGTCAGAGAGCATGGTTCTTGCAGCCTTAATAAGTGTTCTATTTATCCTTTTAGCAATACCATTCTGTTAAGAAGTTCTATGAACACTTTATAGTCTTGAGATACCCTTTTCATCATAAAATGAATCAAGTATTTGATTTTTGAATTTAGTTCCTTGATCATATATTATGATCTTAACCATGTGATCATATTTATTCTTAATTTTTAGAATAAAGGATTTCAAGATTTCAGGGGTCTCATTCTTACTTCTAAGAAAGAATACCAAAATATATCTTGTGTAATCATGTGTGATCACAAGATATAATGAAGTTATCCCTAAACTCATTACACATATGGTGACAAAAAGATCCATGTGTAATAAGTGAAGGGGAGTAGTGATGGAGTTCATTTCCTTTGGCTTGTGTGACACTTTCTGTTGCCTACACATTGATAATCACTTTTAAACACTTTCTTTAGCATTCTAGTTACCAAATCATTATTAATAACTTTATTCATCAACTTAATGTTTATATGGCACATTCTTTTGTTCCAAAGGAAGGATTTGTCACTATTTGCTATGGATAAAAGGCAAGAAACTTCTCAACAAGGGATGTTTCCTGCAAATCCATCTTGGAAATATTCCTTTTCCTAGGGGCTCTGAGTAGAATATGCTCTTCAAGAATGATCACCCTGGGTTTGAGAATAATGCACTCATGCTCAGTAAAGAGCATGTTATCTCTCTTGTCCCAAAATTAAGACCCACTCAAATGGTTGTACTCAAGCTACTCGATAAAGTTTACCTTTTCAATGCTGAGCTTAACCCTTCAAGTAATGTAACCTTCTAATTCACCTCCAAAAGCAACTGACCCTCTATAAATATTTTTCAAAGCTTGAAGCAAAGAGCCATTGCTAGTCATGTGCATAGAACAACAACTATTAATAATCCATACATAGCTTTTGGTCTTCAATTGTTCTTGCATATGAAAAGAGATGATTAGTTATATTCGGACACCAAAACCTTGCTGGTCTTGGGCTTATCAAGATGAACTGAAAATGCTTTAATAGTCATTGATCCTATATGCAAGCATAGGGTATCCTTGGCGGTTGTTGATGTGGAAACTTCAATCACATGGCCTTCATCTTTCATACCATCTTTGAAAGATTAGAACTAGTTTTCAAAACTTTGAAAGTTTTTATGATTTCAGAAGTTTTGGAGATTGAACCTTCAGAAGCTTATACGTCCACTAAAAGAGACTTTAGTGCTTTAGCGGCATTTCTTTCTTTAAAGACCAAACTTGCTTCCAAAAATACTTTTCCAAATATTTTCTTTTGTGTCACCTTGATGCTTCCAAAGGAATATGATTTTGCTTTCAATGCTATTTTCTTTTTCTTCTCAGAAATCTTCTTCTTGCTTTTATGGGTGGTACTCCTAGGATTGTAAATGCAATACTTAGCATAATGAGGTGTATCACTACACATGATACCTCAAACCCAATAAAGATGAAAACTATTTTTACCTGGGGTTGAAGGTGGGCTTGATCTCCTGCATTGTTTTTGATCTTCTTTTCAAAGCCCTGATCAAGTTGTTTCTTTGAGACTTGGCCATCCCTGGTCTCTCAATCTGTTCAGGAATATGGTGAACCTTCTTAGAGTGAACTTATTCACACATTTCTTGTTCACCCTTCATTATATGCTCTTCCTCAGTTTCATCTTCATCTTCCTCTTGGATAAGATCATAAGAGGTAGCTATTCTTCACAAGTTACACACCTTGGTTCCCTGACTGATAGTAATATATGTGGAGGAGCTATTTTATTTGATCTAAGTCCCTACATGTTCTAATAACAAACTTTTGGATGCAAGGATGAAGATATAATGTTCTTGAAGGTTTTCGCCTTAAGAACACATTTTTCTACCTTGTCTCTGCTCATCATAATCTTAACCTGACATTCTTTTAACTTGGAAAAAGATCATTAATATCAGTCTTGTAGTTTGTATGCTCATCTTTTAGAGTAAAAATGGTTTCGTCTAAGTCTTCTATTTTATGCTTGTAATCATTTCTCTTTTAAAACTATCATTTTCAAATTTTAGGATTCAAGATCAAATCTTACTTCCAAGTGATAAGACCAGTACATTTTAACTTTAGCAATGCATTAAGGAGACGAAAGATATTCTAATACCTTTGATTCATCTTTATCTACCATCAAGGCTTGGTTTTGGGAGACATCTTCCACCTAAAAGCTCTAATCAAAGCTTCTTTCTTCAACAACAACTACACCTTGCTGCTTTGGTAGGTTGGACTTCTTAGTTCTTGGCACTATTTCAGTGTAGTTGTCCTAGACTATGTATGGCCACCATTTGATCATGGTGCCTTACACTCCTGAGCAAAAGTGGCCAATTTGATTATCATTGTAACACTTTAATTTGGTCATGCCTAGCTCAAACTTTCCACTAGATACATTGCTTGGAAAATTCCTCCCTGTCGTCTTCTACAACTTCCTGAATCCTACGTGTGAGAAGATCCATCTACTAGACTATTTCCATGTACTATAGATCATCTGGATGGATGTATTTCTGTTCTTCAAGGGTGAAAAGAAAGTTGCCAAAACTTTCATCTGAAAACACAAAGGTCTGAGAAGAGCTGGGCACTTGGAATGGGCTTCCTTAAGTATAGCTCTCCATAGGTGTCTCCAGAAGGTGATGAAAGGAGCCTTTGCTGAGTTTTTTAGGGTAAAATATGAGATGATGTTATGATTCTCTGCTATCCCTTTCAACCATTTGAAGGGCTGAACTCTTTTGGATGTTGGATGAGCTGTGAGAAGGATTTTGAATGTTCATCTACATTTGTTAACTGCTCAGGATACCTACAACTCAATGGGAGTGAGGGTAGATAGGTTCTCAGTTTTGTTGATGACCACACAATATTTTGTCCATTCTCTTGGAAGAGAGATGTGAATCCAAGGATCGCAATCGGGAATTATCAGTGTTAGACGAATGGAATGAAGCTAATGATTGCGGAATGAACATTAACTTTTGTTTAGTTGTTGTTATGAACAATTATCAAATCAACTAAATGTTTGTTATGACGAATATACGATACGAACACAAGAAATAAGCAAACAACATTTGATTCAAAACTATTTCATTAAAACTAATTAATGATTACAGAGGAATAAAGAATGAATACACTAAAGAATATAAGCTTTGATTGTATTAAGGTTGATGATGTAATGATGTGATTGTTGTTAGGGTTTGTGTGTGATTGTGTGAATCGATGTGATGTTAACCGACAAATTGATTGTCTTATGGCTCGTCCGTCATTTGACGTGAAATCTAGGATCCATATTTATAGACAATTATTGTTTTCATTAAGGAAACACTGGATCTCTTGGGATTGAAAATTGTCTTGTTGACTTATTGACTAGTAACACTTGCATTATTTAAAATACAAGTGTTTGGACTCTACAACTATAGAATCTTTCATAGATGTTTGTTCTTCCGAAGGTATCCTATTCTTCCAAAGGTATTTGTTCTTCCAAAGGTAGCTGGTTGTTCCGAAGGTATTTGTTCTTCCAAAGGTATCTTGTTCTTCTGAAGGTATTTGTTCTTCCAAAGGTATCTTACCTTGAACTTCCAGAGCTGGATCTTCCTCCATAGAAGATATTTGGATGAAAGAAACATATGTATGGAAGAACAAAATGTTCATCCGTAGATGTTTCTTACACTTAGTCAAATTTACAAATGACCAAGTATAATGTTCAACCTGCAATCATACATAAATCAACACACATAAGGGTTAAACTATATACATATTGTATACATCAAACAATGAATTATAATCATTCATTACAAGTATTAATTAAAGTTTTAAGCCTATACAAAATAATCTAGACCTATTGTTCCTAGATCTAACAATACTCCCCCTTAGGCTTAGATACTTGTAATCAGTTCTTCAAAGTTGAGAGCTCCTTCACTCTTGCTATAATTTTGTCATAGAAGTATAAGACAACAGTCTTTTGATCATCATACTTGTAGTTGATCTTCATCTGCTAATATTCTGTAATGTTTCAAAATTGAGCCCCAAAACATCTTCTTTAGTTGTAAGAGTTTCCAAAACATTGTGGTTATTGACTATTTCTAACTCAGCTTGCTCTAAGATCCTCAGCTCACTCACTTCCTTGTCTTTAGACCCTCTCAATATCCCTGCCTCATATCTTCTTCTCTTGTAAGCCTTGGCATGAAGTTTGTCAATCACTTGTATGATATGGACATGTAGGAAAACATTATTCTCAGCTTTTTCATCAGTCAGCTTTGGGAAGAATTTGTCATGCAACTATGAAGTGTAGCTGGGATGGAGCAACTTGTTCCCTGCATTCCTCAGCAACACTAGCTCTTTTGTCTTCTCAACATAATCCCACTCTTTGATAGGATGTGTGTATTGATTTCCATCAATTGAGTTTATTGTTGTTGTTTTCCTGTTGTTGTATCCAATCCTTTTTAAAAATTCATCATCAACAATTCAGAGGCGTTGGATTTAAACATTTTCATCCCTTGAATTCTTCTCTTATGTTCAACATCCTCTCTCTTTGCTTCTTTCAGCACATCATCTCTAAACTTAGTCTTTAATTTACCCACTGATTTGGAGAAATCTCTTCCTCTTGGGTGAATTAGGTAGTTAGTGATGATTAAACTTTGTAGATCCTTTTTTTCATAATGAGGCAGGCACAATACTTGTTCTACATCAAGGAAGTATTGAATCCTTCCTGATGTTCTCTTTATGACTACACAATCCCAGTCTGGATCATGTTTCCAGCCCATGATCCTATTTTCTTCCACAGAGCTGGGAGTTGTGAGATGATCAAACAACTCTATCAAAGTAGATTTCTGTTTTGTGATTCGTCTAACAGTTGTTCCAAGTGGCCATACTTTTCCAGGTATCACTTCTCTTGGTTCTCTAATTAGTTTATCTTTCCCTTTGTGTTGGTCTTTACTTTCAACAGTGACAGGCTCAGCAGGGACTTTGTTCTAATGCTCAAGAGCGAGGTTTGGATCTTCAGTCTATAATTTCACACATGTTTCAAGCTCAACATTCATTACAGTATCCATCATCCTTCTAAGCTCACCAACTGTTCTTCCTTTAATCTCATGCATTTTATAGGTATGACCTTGTAGCCAGCAGATCATATTGTATTTGCTTAGGTTTGTTGTGTCGTAATTTCCTAACTCCTTCTTTATTCCCAGAATTGATTGAAATGTTGTGAATGCTTCCTAGTCACAATTGGGGATCATGAATCTAGCAAGCTCAAAGTCTTTTAGCAGATCCTTAATTTCAGTCAGATTCATCCTTTCAACCATGTCATATGCAAACCCATCATTGATAAGGGTCATAAACATTATTGACTTAGACCTCTCTTCTAGTATATCTTTTGTTTTCAGAAGATCATCACCCTTTAATTCTTCTTATTCTTTGGGATTTTCTTCTTTAGTGAGCTCTTTCCATTCTTCATCACTAGTTTCATCACAAGACGTAGGCTTTGAATTGGATACATTCATTGAAGGAGTGTGCTCAGAAGATATAGGCCTTGAAGTTTGAGATGAATCTTCTACAT
This sequence comes from Flaveria trinervia, assembly GCA_025506515.1. Taxonomy (NCBI): domain Eukaryota; kingdom Viridiplantae; phylum Streptophyta; class Magnoliopsida; order Asterales; family Asteraceae; genus Flaveria; species Flaveria trinervia. The sequence goes on along the minus strand of CM046453.1, from coordinate 25,232,669 downwards.
TAATTACCTCTTTATGTGTAGCACCAAGGTACTTTCTCCTCCTTATGTATTGAATAATAGACTTTGAAGTCTCAGAAATTTCTTGTGATGGTTTTGTTGTTGGAGCAACATTTGATTCCAGGGAACAAGTTTTCATCTTTAGCTCATTTATCTCTTCCTCTTTTTCTTTTTAGCATAGTAGATTGAGCAGAAAGAGAATTGGTTACATGATCAATTTCAAAAATCATCTTCTCTTTTTCAGCCTTCTCATACCTTACTGATTCTTTGAGCTCTTTTTCTTGTTGAAATACTGCATCAATCACTTTAGTGTTGCATTGTGCATCTTCTCTTAATCTTTTAATTCTTGAATCTTGCTTCATGAAATTATCATCCTTTTCTTTTAGCACACCTTTCAACTCTTGAATCCTTTGCTTTCTTTTGTTTGACTTGATGACCAGTTTGTTATATTCAGCAACTAGATAACTCTTCTTCACAAGAATGTCATCTTCACTCAGGTCATTTTCATGATAAGCAATTACGTCAACATAATTTCCTTCTTCTTATCCTTATTTATGTTCAGTAGCAGTCTCATCATCATGGTCATCGGCAAGGGGCGTACTTGCTAAACTTGAGAAGGACTTAACTGCATTATCTCCCTTCTTTTGATGTTGTTATTGATGTTGCTGAAGATCAATGGTTGGTGATACTGGTTTAGTTTGGTTAGATGAATATGGTTTTTTTGAGTTAGTGAATGAGAGTAGGATGGTGCTAGCTTGAGAAACCAACTTAGTCTCACCAGTGTGAATTGAATTTTGAGATAGAGTAGAAAGGATAGGTGTTGTATGCAAACTCTCAAGTGATAGAGGTTGAGAAGTTTCATGATGTTGATGACTGGGTGATAAAGGGAGAATTGTAGAGAGTGGTTGTACGTTTTGACTGGCTGGTGAATGATGTTATGGAGTGTAAGGATTCCAATATGTCTGATGTAGTCAAAACATTCACAGCATTGAAAGTCTCTTTACATGCATGCACTAAGATACTGATGTAGAAATGCTTCAGAAGTTTTTCACATACACAAGAAATATTCTAAGTGTAAAATCTTCCGAAGCTAGGGCCAATATCTTCCGATGCCAAGTATGGAGTCTTCGAAGCTTCAAAGACAAGTCTTCCAAAGCCAGTTTATGAAGATAAATTTCTTCCGAACACTTTTGTGTACATGCTATTATCTAATGTACTTTTTGATAAAGCTAGACCACCTTTCCGCTGCAACTCTGTTTGACTCACCAACTTTCACAAGTTGGTGAAAAGGTCCATGCTTTTGAAAAAATATACATTGAGCTCTTGAGTCTGAGCTTTCTACTTTATGTACTTAATCCTTTTTGTAATATATTAGGATGTGAGCTATGGCATTTATAGTAGCATGTCAAAAGGCAATATGCCTTTTGAATCTACATTTGATTCTGTTGTCTAGTCTTATATATCCAACTGGCTTTCAAAGTACGGCGGCTGTAGGATGTAGTATATGTATCTCAAGTACTTGTAACTTTCTATTATGCTTTTGTAACACTTTGTAATAGAACATGAGAAGCAATATACAATATTCTTGAAAACCAAATACTTGTGTTGTTTGCTATCTTTTCTTTCTCTCATTTACTTGTGTTCTTAGCATCATTTACTTTTGTTAACCGGTTACCTATTTGATCTCTTAAGTGTTCTAAAGAACTCTCCTCAATTGTGTTGTGTTGTTAAGTGCATTACCCCTTCTACCGGTCCTACATGGAGATTGAGGATGTTGGTGAATGGGTGATTGATAGGGTGAATGTGAGGCTTGCAGAGTGTTAGTGGGTGAACAAGCTTGTTGGTCTTCCCATACCAATTATTGGGGTATGTTACCAATAGGATCAACCGCATGTGCAAACATGGGCATGTCTACTCCTTCAAACTTCCCAATGATCTTATTCAGTACAAATTTTTATAGATGTGCCTGAACAAACACATCACCATCTCTAGCTATTCTAGGTAGATCAGTATTCATAATTAGTTGCAAGAACCTTTGAAACATATACATCTTGGCAATCTTTTGCATTCTGATATGGTCACATAGACAACTGAAAATGTATTTTGAGTAGTTATATGTCCTTCTCTCAAAAATACCAATAATCCCAGATGAGATGTGTCTAGAGAATCTATGAAGCCCAGACTTTTTGTTGGAGATGCACTTTAAGTATGTGTGACATAGGAATCTGTATGGTTTGCATAATCTCCCTTGTTTATTTCTCCTTTTTTAAAATCACCATCATAACCCATCATTATAAATACTTTCTCTATGTATTCATTCTCAAACACATCAGTGTGACCAGCTTCTTGTTCTCACAACTCTAGGACCCACATAATAGTCTATTCATCCATTCTTAAGTGCTCAGTTCTATTCGTGCAGGGTTCCAGAAATCAATTATGTGCGGTTGATGAATCATAGGTCGTGCTATTAAAGCATCAAAGAGCCTGGATCGTCGCATATAACTGATAATGTCTCGACACCCTTCCGATACAGGGTCATCAACATCGAGAAATGCACCCACATTATGCTCTTTTACAAATCGATTCGACATCTGTTTAGTAGAGTTTAAGAATACTATATTAGAATTAACACTACATACATAAAAATACGAACAGTTTTAATGATACCCAAGAATCAAACAATTTAGAATTGATGATTATGATATGATTTCCTTCAAATCAATGATCTGAGACCAAGTTTATGTGTTAGTTTGAGGTTTTAATTTGGTAATTTTGAATGTTCATGAAAGGGTGAACAAGTTTGTCAAGTCCACTTTTCAAGGTCTAGAAAAGTGAATAATGAACATTTAAGTCAAAAAAATCATTTATACTCACTCTGACACATTACATTCATTTATTTAATGATGTGGGGCCCTCTATCCTTATTACCAAATTTACTGTTTCCGTAGTTTTTAGTTCTTCTCTAGATCTTCTACGGATTCCGTAGATAGTCTCTACTTCCATTGATCTTCTACGGATTCCGAAGATCAACTACGGATGACCTAAAATTAAAATCTCACTTTTGCTGAAGTATAATTTAAATTTTCATAGGTTACCAATCTTTGAAAATAAATTATGCTTTTAAAAAACTTAACTCATCCATAATTTATCAATCTACGGACAACCATATTTTATTAAGTTTCGCATTGTAGCTTCCGCTGATGCTGAAAACGCATTGTTATACATTGCAGCTTCCACCGATGCTGTAAATGCACTATAGCTTGATGCTGAAAAAGCACTGTGGCTTCTTTGATTGTATGGACATAATCAACTGATAGAACCATTTGTTGCTCTTGGACCTTGTTGACTTTGTTTTCATGACAATAATGCCCAAGAAGGTTTATATTTTGAAAAACTTCATGTACCCAGTAGGCAAGAAGATTTATAGGTTGAAAAACTTCATGTATCCTACAACCAACTTAGTGCTCAAGCTCTAATTCCTTCATTTGATTTTGTTTTGAAAATTGTTTTGAAAATTCAGATTTTATGTTTTCATGCATTAACTACTCCCCCTAAAGTTGTGATTAATGGTAAGATGTAGCATTCATCATAAATTTATGAAGAAATTAGCAGAAAGGCACATGACAATCCAAAAGTTGTAAAACATCCTAAGTAAAAAGAAATAAAAACAAAAATAAAAGAGTTATTATATACAAGCATATAAACACACATAAGGGATCATACTATGGCCCAAATTTTTGTCATGCTCCATTTGTTTGATGAAATATGATCTGATTCTAGTCCATATTGAAAGTATGTTGGTCCACTTAAATTCAAACAAGAGTATTGTATCAACTAGGAATGTTGTTTATCATGTTTTAGTGTTTATTAGAGTTAACTATTATGGGCTCCACATTCAATTCACATTAAATTTTGTCCTCCTTTTGTGAGTCAATTCATCAGTTTTTCACTTAGACTCTATGTACATTAAGTTATAAATTCAATCATGAGACAAGTTTAATGTCTCATTAGTGCTTTGTTGCTGAACCTCTTTAGATAATGACTCACAGAGGTGCCTTTAACCCAAGTCTTTGTTTACACAAAACAGATGGATGATGAGAATCATACTTTATACACCTGTTGGGTATAGAGATACACCAAGGTATTCATAATCCTAGGTCTTTGTTTAAACAAAACAGAGGGAATATAATATGCAAAGATAGATGTTATAAAGTATTTTATATAATGTGATTGAGTGAGTGATTTGATAATATCAGAATAAGACTTACTTGCTTGATCCTTAAAATGAAGTTTCCAACACACAGTCACCTTTTCATATGTTAGGCATGCACTAGGGGTAGTTTCCACTCAGTTGAACCTACTTGTATATCAAAAAACTTTTGATCAGATTTAAAGAAGTTAATTATCTGGAAGTAAATAAAGGCATAGTGTACTATCATTTCACAAACATATGTCATGCTGACAAGGAAACAAAGACAATATTTTTGTATTTTTATCTGGTTTTCTCAATGTTTTTGGATTTTATACATTACTATGTACAAGGAAATCACATGCTTTTCTTTGTTGATGATGATTTAATCTAAGTTAATCATGCCCAAAGACTCAATTAGAAAATTAATATAACTGAATCAAAGGCTTTAGTGAATAAATCAGCAAGCTGATTTTTTTGTATCCATTTTGATTAACTTGATTAAACCCTTTTCTGAGCAATCTCTCAAAAAGGTATCTGATTTCAATATGATTTGTTTTGCTATGTTGAACTAGATTAGCAGTGATAAACATAGAAACTGAATTATCAATATGAATTAGTTTTTGAAGGAAAATGTACCATAATCAAGCAATTGGTTTTGCAGCCTAAGTACTTGTGAGCAACCTGCTGAAGAAGCTATGTACTCAGCCTCAGCTGTGGATACAATTATTGGTCCTATGAATTGACAACCACCAGTTGCGGATTTTCTTTTGTTGTTGCATCCTTCAAAGTCACTATCTGAATATGAGTATAGAGTAAAATCACCATCATTTGGATAACAAAGACCAACTAGAGGTTTTCCTTTCAGATATGTGAAGATTCTCTTCACAACATTTAGATGAGACTCTTTTGGATCAGATTGGTACCTAGCACAGACACACACAACAAACATTGTATCAGTTCTGCTAGCAGTTAAATACATAAGGGATATCATTGATCAATATAATATTTGATCAATAGATTTTCTAGTGCAATCAGGCACAATCTTCACAATTGTTGAAGCAGGAGTCTTGCATGAAGATTTTTTAGCAAGATTGCATTTCTTTAATATTTGATGAACATACTTTTTCATTGATGAAGATTCCATTTGATTTCGGATGAACTTGAAGACCAAGGAAGAATGTTAATTCTCCCATTGAACTAATCTGAAATACAAATTCAAAGATTGTATTTCATCAATATTTGATGAACATACTTTTCTTAATTGATGAAGATTCCATCTGATTTCTAATGAACTTGGAGACCAAGGAATAAAGTTAATTCTCCCATTGAACTCATCTAAAATTCAGATTTCATCAACTTTTCAAAGCTGACATATAATTTTTTGTTGGTTGATCCAAAAATAATGTCATCTACATAAATTTGGACGACTAAAACATCTTGATGTTCTTGTTTGAGAAAGAGTGTCTCATCAATAGTCCCCCTCTTATATCCATGCTTGAGCAAGAAAGATGATAATGTTTCATACCACTTTCTTGGTGCTTGATGAAGACCATACAAAGTTTTTCCAGCTCGTATACTCTATGTGATAGTCAGGATCTTCAAAACCAGGAGGTTGAGCTACACATACTTCTTCATCAACTTTCCCATATAGGAAAGCACACTTGACATCCATTTGATAGACTATGAACTTCTTATATGATACATAGGCTAGGAATACTCTTATTGCTTTGATTCTTGAAACAGGTGCAAAACTTCATCATAGTCTATCCCTTCCTGTTCACTATATCCTTGAGCAATCAGCCTAACTTTGTTTCGTACAATTATACCTTTGTCATCTAGTTTGTTTTTGAAGAGCCACCTTGTCCTAATTGGATGTTGACCTTCAGGTAGATCAATTTGATTCCACACTTTCTACTTCCTGAATTGTTGAAGTTCTTTTTGCCTAGCTTTAATCCAGCTATTATCTTTTAGAGCATCTATGATGTTTGGAGGAACAACTTGTGAAAGAAAACAAGTAAAAGACAGAAGTTTGAAGCTCCCTCTTGACTTCTTGTTGTTCTTTCATTAAGATCTCAATTATGTTGTTTATTGGATGAGACTGATGAATTCTCGTTGTTGGAATAAATTTAACTTGAATAGATGATTCCAAGTTGGTCATATTTATTGATGCAGATGGATCTATCTGAGATGATGAATTTATGAAGTAATTAAGGAGTTCTTAATGTTCATGAATAGAAGTAGAATGATCTTCTTCATGAATTTGTACATCAGCTGCATTGTGAGTATCTTCCGCAGGAACTTCTACTGAAGTATTTCGTGCTTTTATAGGAATTACAGGAACATCTACGGATGGTATTTGTTAAATATCTCTTCAGGCAATATCCATATCTCCAGATGTAGGATGATCATCTGCGGATGCAAACTCATTAGCTGCTGATGGAGTGTTTCCATCTAATGATGTAGATTCACTTTGTTGAACATGTGCAACATTATTGGTTGTTTCTTTATTCATGCTACATGATGTTTGTGTTCTTAGAGGATCAGCTGATAGAGGGACTTCATTTAGATTTGGAGGAACAAATGGATAACATGTATAATCAGATCATGCATTATTCAAATAACCAGAGTTAAATGCCTTTGTTAGAGCATCTATATCAAACAACCATGATGATCCTTTTACAAATTATGAAATGGACACATTAGAATTTTTTTCCATAATATTTTGTTGTGGAATGTAAAGCCAATATGATTTAGATATTGAAGAGTATCCAACAAAGAAACCATCATATGTTGTCCCTAAATCCCAATTGTTCTTTTGTGTTTAAAACTGATACATGACACCCACAAGCTTTAAGATATCCTATATAAGGTTTTCTTTTAAATAAAAGCTCATAAAGTGTTTTATTGTTTTTTTGACAATTAATGTCCTATTTTGAACATTGCATGTTGTGGCAATTATGAATCAGCTAGCATTGTCCTTGCTACTTCAATAGGTGTTCTGTTTATTCATTCAGCAACTCCATTTTGTTGTGGAGTTCTTGGTGCACTGAATTGCCTAGCATTGCCTTTATTCCTAGAAATATATTCTAAGTCAGCATTAATGAATTAAGTCCCATTGTCACTCGTGAAAATTTTAACTTTTAAATCAAGTTGATTTCCAATCTTGATGACAAATTCCATCAACATTTCTAATGTGTCACTCTTTTGTTTTCATAAAAAGACCATGTAAATCTAGTGAAGTCATCCACGATAACTAAACAATATTTCCTTTTGCCAATGCTCATCACATTGGTTGGACCCAAAAGATCCATGTGAAGCAATTTGAGTGGTGTAGTGTTGGTATTGATATTTTGGATTTGTGTGACAATATATGTTGTTTTCCTTTATAACAAGAAGGACAATGATTTGAACAATAAAACTCTTTCTTTGGTAGTCCAATGACTAGGTCATTTTTCACTAATTTATTCATGTTATTCAAGTTGGAATGAACAAGCCTTCTTTGCCATAGTTGAGATTCATCTTTTGATGACTTAGATAGCAGAAATGTTTCTAGAACTAATAAACCTGGCTTAAGAATGTAACATTAAGAGTTATCAAACAATGTGGTGTAATCTTGATCACAAATTTGAGACACACTCAATAGATTATATTGTAAATTTTCACAATAGTTTACTTTCTCAAATTTGAGCACACCATTAGTTACCATTCCTTCACCACTATTTTATCTCCCTTATTATCCTCACCAAATGCCACATATGAGGCATTTTTATGCTTGAAGTCATGGAAAAGAGAATAGTTTCGTGTCATATGCCTGGAACAACCACTATCAACATACCACTTGTTGTGAGCTCTCTATGATTTTTCTTGCACAAATAAAGAAATCAATTAGAATTGACAAACCAAGCCTTAATGATCTTGGGTTTGCTAGAATTGTCTAAAATTATTATTCCTTCATGAACAGGTCTCGAAGTTTTAGTGTTAATTTTAGTCTTAATTGATTCATTCTTTGTTGTTTGTGGTGAGGATGAATCTGTTGAAGATGAGGATGTTGAACATGGTTCTGGTTTCTCACTCTCTTCTTCATTCACCTTATCTTTGTTGGTTTGATGCTTTTGTTTTGAAAATGAACCTTGATTATTCAAAGTTTCATCATCTTTTGATTTTGAATGAGGTACATGAGTTCCCTTTTCAAAATTATCAAAGAAAGTGTAACACCCGGTATTTTAGAAGACTCCAATGAAGGAATTAAGTGAAGAATAAGAAACAAAAGCTATTTAACCCAAGTTGAGGGGTTAAAATTGTGAAAAGGACAAAATGTTTGAAAAGTGGGTGTAAAAGTGTTGGCCGCCAATGTTGTATGCCTACATCTTTTGATTCGGATATTTATAGAGAGAGAAAGTAAAGGATAGCATAAATTATCAGGTTGAGAAGAACAGAAAGAAAAGAGCGAATTCAAGGTAAGAATTCATGTGTTTATGGTGTTCTTAACTGGTTTTATCCTCGGTTGTGTGCTTGTGTGTGGTTGTGTGTTTGGGTGTGTGTTTTGGTGGGTTTCTAGGTGTGAACTTGTAGCAAATGGGTTTGAAGGAAGTCTTACCCGAAGACGCTGCAATGGTGAGTTCTAGAAGCCTCTTTTACATGTTTTTAACTGCTTGGGGCTGGAAATTGATGTATGTACGTTTTTATTAAATCAGTTCTCACCTGATTGTATATGTGTATGTGTGTATGTGTTTTCGGGTGGGGAGTAAATTCAGGCTCTGATTATGTTATATGTTGTTATGACTGTGTTTCTAAGGCATAGAATGTGTGATTTAAGCTTAGAATATGTTTGAAAATGATTGAAGAGCTGATTGTTCTTCCGTATTGACAAATGCGGAGGACAAGAAGTGATGTGGAAAAGTTCTGCTCTTGCACATTGATAAATGTGGGAGAGCATAAGATATACGGATAACAATTTTTCTTCATCCGCATTACCCAATGAAGATGAACCATATGCAGATAAGAGTTTTTCTTCATCCGCATTACCCAATGCGAATGAACCACATGCGAATAACAGTTTTGTTCATCTGCATTACACAATGGGATGAAACCCATACTAATATGGATGACCCTTCGAGTCTAACTCATCTGCATTCCTAATGCGGATGAGCAGGAGGAAATGCGGATGAAGACAGTTTATTTTTTTGATTTTTGGAGAAATAGGTAGATGTAGGCCTTGACTTGAGAGTATCCAGGGGGTTCATGTAAGTTGACTTTCAAGGTCATAGATGATGATGTATGACTGATGTATGATGGTATATATGATGTTTGTTATGCATGTATGATGGTGATGTTTGTATGTTTTTGTTGATGCTCCTTATTATGATTGATTATTTCCCATGGCTTTACGTTGAATGTTAATGAATGAAATGAAAAGGATTATGTAACGTAAAGTGGAAGAAAAAAAAGAGGAAATAATGATAGAATGCATGCATTAATGAAAGAGAATGTAAAGAATGTTGCAAGCCTTGTATGTTGATTCACGCCCAATGTAGGGTGTTAGTTCAACGGTGTGTGGGCTAGCTACCCTAGAAGGATGCACATCGGGGTCTGTCTTTATGACTGACCATCTGTATAGAACCTTTGTCTCTTACCTTAGGTACTATGGTTAGGCCACCGGATGCCAAGACTAGGGGTCTATGATAGACCTCGGCCCAGTACCCGTTTTATGCATGACGGTGAGGTATAGCACATGGCAAAGGTACACCTAAATTTACCCTAGAACTATGGTCAGGCCACCAGGCCCCATGACTGGGGGTCTACGATAGACCTCGGCCCAGTACCCTCTTTATGCATGACGATGGGGTAAAGTTCATGGTTTTGGTATGGAAAGTAAAGAAGTAACGATGAAAGTATGTAATGAACGGTAAGGAAGATAATGAATGATAACGATGATCTATGAAGATGAATGAACAAAAGTTAATGTACGATGATCCAAGATAATCATGTTATTACCTATGTGTATGTATGATGCTTCATCGTGTAAGAATGTAAAGAAAGTTTTGAATCAGAAGTAAAAGTATCTCATTTTATAAAATTAGAACTCACTCAGCAACACTGACTTTTATGTGTTTCCAGTTGGCAGGTAAAGGTTGCTGAGGATGGCACGAGGTGGCTGGCTCGTTTTGGATGGCATCTATTTTTATAATGATTTTGTATTGTAATGCAACATGGATTTTTTAAATTTGATAACAATGTATTACTTTTCAAAAGGTTTTGTAATGCAATGAAATGGGTATTTTAATGTTTCCGCTGCAATGTTTTTATCAAGTTAATGTAAGTTATATGTTTTATGTGCGATGATTGGCCAACTGTAAGCGTCCCGGGAATGGGGCCTTACAGAAGCATCATCAACATTTGTTTCTTTATCAAAGAAAGTGTCATCAGCATCATGAGCAAATGTTTTCTACTCTTAAGAGTTCTGGTTCATGTTCAAATCAACTCAGCACTAAGAAGAAGGCTGATCTGTTATGTACCACTACTACACAGCCTGGACCATTCAACTCCAAGAATAGTCCTCAGCCCAGAATGATTATCTCAGCATTTGCAAAGATTGAAGGTAGAGAAGGGATGTGATCAAAGTCAGTCTTGTTCTCAGTAGAAGGCTCTTGGGAAGAAGAAAATAGAGTGTGTCATGTGTGAAAGTACTTCTCATCTTGCTAAGGATTGTCCATAAAATCCTAAAGGTACTCTTCACATGACCAAGACAAGGACTTCCAAGAGTTGAAAGAAGATTCATGCTTTGGAAGGAATATCTATTTCATTCGAAAACTCCAAAAGTAAGATGAAGGCAAGTGGAAAATTGCCTTCGGGGGAAAACTTGGTCTCAGAAGGAAAGAATACTTCTGAAGCACTGAAGTCTACAGAAGTGTTTGCAGAATCTTCCGAAGTTCCAGTCATCAAAACTTCCGAAGTCTCAAAAGCTTCCGAAGTGCTAAAGGTCAAGTCCAAATTTTCAAAGCTGGCGTGGAAGTCAAAAAAAGACCAAGTGACTGGATGTTCAACATCATCAATAGCTCAAGATTCTCATAGCACAACTACAGGATCTACTACTATTGCATTACCTTTTGTTTCTCTTAGTGAGCCTAAGAAAAATAAGGTTTGGGTTACCAAATGTAACTAATCATTTTCTTTTTGGAGGGATAGCCCAAGACCAACCAAAATATCTAGATCATTGATAGTGGCTGTTCCATGCACATGACATGCAATAGTTCACTACTACAGAACTGGAGGGCCAGTTGCTTTTAGAGGAGATGAAGGTGGCTACATTTATAGAAGGGGCAAGGTCATAAATGGTAAGCTTGGGTACAATCTTTTGAGTGTATCCCAATTTTGTGATCAGAGACATAACATGTTCTTTGCTAAGCATGAGTGCATTGTTCTCAAGCCTAGGGTGCTTATTCCTTATGAGCATATTCTGCATAGAGCCCTAGGAAAGTGAACATGTACAAGATGGACTTGCAACAAATATCTCCTTCTGGAGAAGTTTCATGATTTCTATCTAAAGCCAAATGTGATGAGTTTTTCATATGGCATAAAAGAATGTGCCATGTAAACTTTAAAAACATGAATAACTAATTAAGAATGATTTGGTAACTAGAATGCCAAAGAAAGAGTTTACAAGTGATGATCATTATGTTTCATCCCTAAAAAGAAGCAACATAAGGTATCTCATAAGCCTAAAGAAAGAAACTCCATCACTACACCCCTACACTTTTTACATATGAATCTCTTTGGCCCTACCAGTGTAATGAGTCTAGGAAGGACCTCTTATTGTTTAGTGATCACAGATGACTTTACAAGATTCACTTGGGTTTCTTTCTTAGAAATAAGGATGAGACCCCTGAGATTTTGAAGAATTTCATCCTAAATATTAAGAGTCAATCTGATCACAAGGTCAACACCATAAGATGTGATCAAGGAAATGAATTCAAAAACCAAATCCTTCATGCATTTTGTGATGAAAAGGGTATTACAAGACAATAAAATGCTCCAGGACTCCTTAGAAAAATGGTGTTGCTGAGAGGAGAAATAGGACACTGATTGAGGCTGCAAGAACCATGTTGTCTTACTCTAAGTTGTCCATCACCTTCTGGGCAGATGCAGTCAACACTGCATGCTATGTGTAGAATAGAGTTTAAGTGGTTAAGACTCATGAAAAGACTTCTTATGAACTTTGGAAAAGAGAAAACCTTTTATTGGTTTTATTAGGTCATTTGGATGTCGTTGCACCATCTTGAATACCAAATATCAAATAGCCAAATTTGCTGTGAAATCAGATGATGAAAACTTTATTGGATACTCTTCCCAAGCTAAGGCTTATAGAGTATACAATCTCAGAACTAGAATTATTGAGGAGTCAGCCTGTGTGGCTGACTTGATTAGCTGTTTGATCTTGATTTAGTTAACAACTATTTTAACAAATCTTGTGAGACTGTTTTAGGATCTGCAGATATCTTACCAAACAGTGATTCTGACCTAAGATTTGAGCTAGGAAGGCCTTCAAGTAACATATCTTCAACTCCAGTTGTAACCACTTTCGCAAATGAAGTTTCAATCAACACTACAATGACAAACTCAGCTGATACCTCTTGCATGCCATCAAATTCAAGCTCAGAGGCTTTACAACTAGATAAAGATACTTCAAATGTAGAAGAAAACAATGGAGGTGGTGATAGTGATCAGGAATTTCTTGATGCAGATAACCATAGCATAGATGACAACATCAATGATGTCACACACTCATTGGATCAAGTCTCTTTTGAAAAGCATGCTGATTTGGTGGGAGAAACATCCATGGTAGATCTAAATTTCTCTAATTTAGATCTCTCTCAGCAACTTGCTGTGATCCCTCAGTTGAGGATCCACAAGTCTCACCCCACCATAAACATCATTGGAGATGTTCACACATGAGTAAGAACAAGAGGACAAACCCAAGAAGCAAATGTTTGTCTTCACTCTTGTTTCTTATCCCAGATAGAGCCAAAGAAAATTGATGAGGCTCTAAAGGATGGAAGTTGGGTTGAAGCTATGCAACAGGAGTTGCTTCAATTCAAAAGACAGAAGGTTGGAACCTTTGTCCTCTTCCTTATGGGAAGACTACTATTGGAACCAAATGGGTGTTTAGGAACAACAAGGATGATAGAGGCATTGTCATAAAAAATAAAGCTAGACTAGTTGTTCAAGGATACACACAAGGAGAAGGGATTGACTACACTAATGTCTTTGCTCCTATAGCAAGACTGGAAGCTATTAGGATACTCTTGGCATTTTCTACATCCAAGAACATCAATGACTATCAACTTGATGTCAAATGTGCTTTTCTTTATGTAGTGATTGATGAAGAGGTGTATGTCAAACAACCACTTTGTTTTGTAGATCCTGATCATCCTGATTATGTCTGCAACCTTGACAAAGCTCTTTAGGGGCTGCATCGGGCACCTAGGAAGTGGTATGAAACTCTATCTCAGTGCCTCTACAAACATGGATACAAAAGGGGTACTATAGGAAGTGGTATGGAACTCTTTTCATCAAAGGATAGGGAAATAACTTAATGCTAGTTCAAGTATATGTAGATGACATCATCTTTGGTTCAACTAATCCAAAGCTCTACAAAGACTTTAAGAAGCTGATAAAGGAAGGATTTGAAATGAGTGCCACGGGGGAACTGAATTTCTTTCTAGGAATTCATGTGAAGCAAGTTGAAAATGGCATCTTCATTAGTCAGTCAAAGTATGTTCAAGACACACTTAAGAGATACAACATGACTGATTATAAGATTGGTAAGACACCCATAGCCGAAAACCACTTCCTTGGACATGATCTTGAGGGGGAGTGTGTGGATGAACACCATTACAAGGATATGATTAGGTCTCTTATGTATCTTACAGCTAGCAGCCCTAATATTGTGTTTGCTACATGTATTTTTGCAAGATATCAAGCCAACCCTAAGATGTCTCACCTCATCACGGTCAAAAGAATTCTAAGATACCTCAAAGGTGCTTCAACGCTTGGTCTTTGGTATCTTAATAATTCTGACTTCAATCTGTTTGCTTATACATATATTGATTATGGTGGTTGCAACATGACTGTAAAGTCCACATCTGGGGATGTTAGTTTCTTGGTGGAAGGATTGTCTCATGGCAATGTAAGAAACAATCTTGTGTCTCTACATCAACTGCTAAAGCTGAATACATTGTTGCTGCAAGCTGCTGTGCTCAAGTGCTATGGATTCAGATATAGATGCTTGACTATGGATTAAACTTTAAGGAGACTCACATTCCCATAGACGACAAAAGTGCTATCTCTATCATAGAGAATCATGTGCAGCACTCAAGGACCAAACACATCAACATCAGGTATGATTAAATTAGAGATAATTTTGAAAATGAATTAATTAAACTAGTCAAAGTCCTCACAAATGAACAATATGCAGATCTATTTACAAAGGCTTTTGATGAACAATGATTTAGATATTTTATATCAGCTATTGGGATCATAAACTTTGAGTAGGTTTTTCTTAAAACTAATTCTTATTATTTCTTAAAATTTGCGTGTCCTAAGTTGTCTAGTTCATCACTTTCATAAGCTCTTGTTTTCTTTGGAAGAAAATATTTTGAAGACTTTTCTTAGATTTTAAAATTTTGATCCTTGAAAAGATATGCTTTTATCTTCGGAGAAAATCATGCCTTCAAAACAAACGTCTAAGAAATTTACCTTCGGAAGAATTTTCTAAAATATCTTCTAAAGCTTAGTACTTGTCTCAAACACTTATACGTTGCAAGGACTATTTTCTGCCGAAACAAAATTAACTTTCGGAAGCTCTGTTCCTTTGAACAAAGCATTCAAGTTTTAGTTTTTCTTCTGAAGCAAAATTTTCACAACTCTTAGGAAAACCTTCTAAAGTCATTTTAGATTTGGAAGCTTTTTACATTAAAAATTCCAAAGATAATTTACCATCGAAAGCTTTTTGATTTCCAAGAAAACTACTTTTTGAGCAAAAACAAACTACTTTCACAGAGGTGGGACTGACATCCGGATTTCAAAGTTTATCCCCTTTCATTAACTTTGTATTAAATCCTTTTCACATATAAAACCAATGGTTCCCCATCTTTCTATCATCTTCTTTCCTCCAAACCTAAACCCTAAATTTCTCTCTGAAATTATCTTTGCTCATCTTTCTTCATCCTTAAGCTTCCTTAAAATGGCCAACCTTAACCATAGAAATGAAACAAACTTCTCCATGCAGTTACAGAGGAAACACAACCAAGTTGCTATGTTATACTCTGAGAAAGATCCACATTTCTTAGAGGTTTACCGTTTCTTAACTCTATCCAACTACTTCACCTCCCCACCCCTTGATCCTACATTGTATAAGGATCATCTACTTGCATTCAAGAAGACCTGCCAAGAGGTCGTTATGGATGGGGAGTAGGCACTGTCTGTCATAGTGTAGGGGAGAATACTCATGATCACTCCGGCCATCATCAACACTCATCTTCAGTTGGATGATGAAGAAGTTGAGGTGTCCTTCCCAAATTGTTCTGTTAACCAGTCCTTTGAGCAGATGGGCTATCAGGGAGATTTCTTTGTAAAGACCTTCAGGAAAGTGAAGGTTTAATCCTAATGGAAATTCCTGCTCCATGTGGTTATCCACAGCTTGTCAAACAAGCATGGTGGATAGGGCCAGATTCTTGAAGATCTCTCCTTCATTGTTCATGGGATGGTTCAGGGGGGTCAAGTTCAGGTACTCTCAGTTTGTTTATACAAATTTCTTTGCAAACATAGACTCCTTGGAATACTACATGTTCCCTAGATATGTTCAATACATTTTTAACTGTAAACTGGGCTCACAGTTAAGGGGAACAAGTAATATTCTTAAACTGGGACCGATGAAGCCCGACATCATTAAAATCTTAAGAAAGCCCACTGTAGGCTTCTCTAGGTAGAAACAACCCTTGTCTCAAAAATGTTAGAGCTCATTGCTCAGGTGGACAACCTAGCAGCAAGGCGAGTTGAACCACACCTTCTATATCCCAACCTCCTCAACAGCCAAAAATCACCTCACCTACCAAAGAAAACACAAACAAACCCCTACACAGACCATTCAGTCACCCACATAGGAACAAGTGTGACAGGATCAGTGATCACAAGTTTGATGTATCAGAATATAAAGCAGCGGATACAACCACGAATTAGACCAATTGTAGCAAGCTAACGATATATGTGAGCATTAAGATCGCATACAGTTATAGGGAGAGAATATGTATTTCTGATTTCTAGGAATGTTTATAGATGAGAATATTTCTAATCGAATCAATCATTCATTCCATTCAATTCCTCATTTCATTCAATGATTACAATAGGTTGTCACTCCTTATATAGAGTGCAACAGTCACTGCTGTTATCACGGAAAGTGACAACTGGCAGATCCAATACAGAAATAACTAATCTTAACAAACTACTGAAATGTTCACAACTACTGAGAACATATCAGCAAGTTAAGTACAAAATATAAAACTACTGAAACTACAACGACTGAAGAACAAGCTCTTCAGTCGTTTTACAAAAACTGAAACATAGAAAATAAAACTACTGATATCACAACTACTGAAGAAGTACTCTTCAGCAGTTGTGACAAACTACTGAGGCTTCAGTACTTGATCTTCAGACTTTGACCTTCAGGTGTTTCATCAGCTGATGACTTCAGTAGATATCATCAGCTGATGTCTTCAGTCTTTGTCTTCAGACTTTTAACATCAGTTGTTGATCATCAGCACTTGTGAACTCTTCAGCTGTTGTACTTCAGTACTTTGGTCTTTCAGCTTCAGCACTTGTGTTCTTCAGCTGTTGTACTTCAGCACTTTAGTTCTTCAGCTGTTAAGATCTTCAGCACTTGATCTTCAGCTGTTGAAGTCTTCAGCACTTGTCAAACTACCGATGAGGCTTTCAGCAGTTGTTGTGATACCGTGTGGGACTTAGAGGTTTTCTGATCTTGGCTCATTGGTTCTTTTGGTCCACACAAACTCCCCCTGAACCAATGCAGCCAAAACCTCTAACTTATTTTACTCCCACTTATTGATGGCAAAAATGTTGGTCTTTTTCCTTTGATCAGTAGAGAAGATGACCCATGTACGCTCCGGCCTGGGAAGAAATCTCAATATTTGTTTGGCAGAGTATGAATGGGAACTCTGTTTTGGGGAACTGGACACAGAGTTGTTATCCCATTCATGAGATTTACTTCCCCATAATGAGTCTGTACGACTCTCTTGTGTAGGCCTCAAGGAAGGTGATTTGTTCCTCCATGGTTAGCTCTTCAGCACCTCCTTCAAACAATGATTCCGGCCCATAATACTCAGACAGGTATTTGGCCTGTTTCCATTCTTTAGCTCCACAGTTGTTATTATTCTGTAAGCAAACTCATCGGGTGATTACCCTCTAGGAACAACTGGAGCTCATTTTTCCTGACTTCTTCAAGCCTCTTGTAAACTAACCCCTTTTTCACTATTTTGTTTTCCAACATCTTCTGAGGGGTTAGATTAGCTTTGTAGGCCTTCTTGAAGTCTTCTAGGATTTCCCAGGGTGAAACTACAAAGACCAGAGAGATCACTTCATCTACGATCTTTTTCACCTGGCCAATGTATCTCCGAGGTATATTGTTCTTATGAATTCTTTGAGAGACCCTGGGATCAGGCCAAATCCTCACTCTTTCCTTTTGATATTGAAAGGTATGCCTGAGAGTGTAAAGTCTGAGGGCTTGCTCCTTCATATTGATGATGGAAGATGTGGCTGCATAAGCTTTGTCAACTCTCTTCAGCAATTCCTCATCATGCTGTTTATGAAGCTCTTCTTCTTCTAGCTTCACTTTAACCATTTGTCTCTGGACTTCAGGAGTAATTGCTGAGGAGTGACTTGTGGCCTTAGGCAACTGAATCACAGCTGAGAGCGGCAGCCTGTCTTCTCATCTTCGTCATCGTCTTCTAGCCTCAATATCCTTCTCTTCTTCTTCAAGGGTATATCATCGGCTATGGGTTTGAGGGTAAGGGAGTTGGTTTGGTGGGTTGTGTTTTGGGTGGTTTTGGTGTGGGAATGTTGACAGGCTGTTCTAGCATCCTTGAGGTGAGTGTGGCTTTTGATTGTTGGCTAGCTCAGTCCTGCTCCCAGCACCCGCTTCATTCAAAGCTTCAATGACAAGCCCCTTAGTATATACTTCAGATGAACAGATCTTGGTGGTGATTGCCAAGATACTGTCCCTGGACCAAGCTTTGATTTCGATCATTGATCTTCCAAGATATTTTGCAATAAATCTGATCATGATTTCAAGCCTTTCTCTTCTAACACTTCATAACTTGCCCATCTGTTCTGGATTTCTTCAATCTCTAGTCGTCGAATCTCAGAGTCAAGTTTATTGGTGTCATGGCCTTGCCTAAACAGCTGATCAATGATGTTGTCCATTGATCTACTGTGTTCGGCATCAGCCTCTTTATCAGTAGCTCCAAGGCTTTATCTTCAGCAATGTGCTCATCAGCACCTTTCTTTCTCTTGTAGGTGAGCATTGGTTGCTGTTCTTTCTCCTCCTCTTCCTTTTCCTCAGATTTTCCTCTTCCTTTCTTTCACTGCAGTACTCTCCCCCTTTTGGTTGCATTGGAGGAAGGGGTTGGTACCGCAGAGAAAGAGTCTTTTGACAGCAGCATCAACCAAGGGCTGTAATGTTGAGGAAAGCCTCTCATCAAGGGTTGATCACTATATCAGTGATTATTGGGGTGAGAGGAAGGGAATTTTGGAGTACAGCACCTATTTGCTCAGGAGGTTCTGTTCCTGAGAAGTAGGGCCTGAAGCAGAGGCAGGTGGTTGATTTGGGGTGGCTCTGTTTGGGAAACCTTCAAGGGAAGGTGCCATCTGTGGGTGTATGAGGGTGGCAGATGGACTTGCATCCTGAGACATCTTGGCCAGCAGCTCTTTGAGTCTGCTAACCTCATCCTCTAGAATGGTGTTTTGAGCAACTACATCATAGAAGAAGCTCAGGTCATCATCAGTTGATACTGAATCACCTGACCTCCTGCTTAGAGCAGGATTTACATGCACTGGGTGTAGACCAGTTGGTGCATGTGCCCCTTGTGCTTGGTACTGGGGACTTCCAGCCTCAGGACAATGTCCATCATCAGCTGTTGCCTCTAGGGAGGTCTTAGCAATGTTACCAGCCTCACTCTGGTCATGTGCTGAGTCAGAGGAGGTGGCAGCCTCACTAGATATTCTAAGCTCCTTGTCTACACCAGGAGATAGAATTGGGAAACCCCTGTGCTGTGGGTTCTCAGGTGCACTGTGTTCCTCCCCCTCAATTGTAGAGGAATTCCCAGTAGTAAGTGGTTTCTGGGGAGGGGGTGAGGAGTGCAATTGAGTCAGCACTTGTGCAACTATTAAAGTTGGGCTGTGAGGGGCGGTTGTTTGGGGTAAGGGGTTAGAAGCAGTGTGCACCTGGGGTGGATGGTGCTCTTCAATGGCAATCTCCTCAAGTGAGTGAGTAAGATCCCAGATAAGTAGGTGCCCCTTGGGTTGCTGCAGGCTCCTGTTGAGAGGAAGCCTGAGCGGCTGTGGCTGGAAGAGTCATTGTATCCACTAGGGGTTTGGACTAGTGGATATATCCTGCGTTTGTGGGCAGGAGCATCCTCAGGGGACTCAATTCCCTGAGTAGCCATTTTGGGTTCTTTTGGTGGGTTTGGTGGGGACATTGGATTTGGAGGTGGTGGCTGTGGGTTCCAGCTGCGTGGGTTTTCGCAGCTTGGCAGCCAGTTTGAGTGTCCGGTCAGAGTTGTGCCGGGAGTATACTTCAGGCAGAACAGCCGTAGCAGGGACTCCCAGCCAACAAGTCCCTCAGCATTAAGCTGGTCTATAATAATGGCCATTATGAACCGTGGATAGAGTATCCAACGGTTGGCAGTTAGTTTTTGAGCCATATCTTTGAGCTCTGAAAATATTAATTCTGAAAAGTTCAGTGGTTGTTGCTCAAGGATAGAATACATTACCTGCTGCCATTTGGTGGACATTTGATCCCAAGACGATGTCTTAGGGGCCAAACATACATTGACCATGTGAAAAATCAGGCGCTCAGCGTCATTAAAGTGTTTCTTCATGATGGTGGTGGCACTGAGATCACCTTGATATCCATGCTGAGCAAATGATAGATCTATGGTGCCCTTCGGATATCCAGCAGGAGAGGTAGCATCACTCAGTTGAAGAATTTTACGGATTGTTGCAGGAGTAATCACTACTTCTTGTTGTTGACGACTGACCGGAGGGATCGTGTGTTGCTCTCCTCAGTGTAACAGTAACGTTCATCCAAAATTGGTTCAAGGATTCGGCATGTAAAACGGGGTTCAGAAGGAATGCCTTGTTGTATTGGGACTGAACCATAAGATCGATAGCAGTATCGAACTTAGTCCAGAGCGGCGATTTTGTGAGGTAGGCAACACAGTTGTGTCGCGGTTTAATTTGCATAGACGCCATGGAAGTTTGGAGAGGAACGTTAGGTTTGAAGAAGATGAAGCATGGAGAGCTCAGGTTAAGGGTATTATAGGGTACGGGTGAGGAAACGACTGAAGGATGTGGTGTTAGTCATCAGTAGTTTTAAACGACCGTTGACATGGTATTATCCTTTCAGACGTTGAAACAGCTGAAGTCGTGGTGTTAGGCATCAGTAGTTTAGAAAACTACTGAAGACCGTGGTTTTGACTTCAGATGATTGAAACAACTGAGGACATGGTGTTTGTCATCAGTAGTTATGAAACTACTGAAGACAGTGGTTTTGTCATCAGCTGTTGTAAACAACTGAAGACTTGGTATTAGTCATCAGTAGTTATAAAACTACTGAAGACGTGGTTTTGCTTCAGTTGTTTAAAATGAAACAGCAGTTGTACAAACGACTGAAGAGAAAGTTCTCTTCAGCTGTTTTCGTCAATTCTTAGCTTTTCAGCTGTTTCAAACTGTCCTCAACACATTCATCAGTCTTTATGGCTGATTTCAGTTGTTTCATAGGACATCAGTACTTATCTGTTTTACTGATTGCAGTAGTTATGACTGCATCAGTAGTTGTAACTACTTCAGTAGTTTAGAGCAGATGAAGTACTTCAGTACTTGTGAGACATTTAGCCTTCAGTAGTTATAAAAACTACTGAGGTTAAAAGAGCTCATCAGTACTTATATGTGACAGGCACTCATGATCATCAGTATGAATTACTGAGATCATCAGTAGTTGTCACCTATTCTAGCTGCAGCATACCAAGCCTTAACACCAGGTTTTGGAAAGTTGAACTATCCAAAGGCTTAGTAAAAATGTCTGCAAGCTCATCAGCACTAGGCACAAACTTAGGATCAATCAGACCTTTTTCAAAACAATCCCTTATAAAATGATGTCTGATCTCTATATGTTTGGTCCTAGAGTGCTGGACTGGATTTTTGACAATGCAAAGAGCTGAAGCACTATCCATTAACAATGGAGTCTTAGTCTCTGTAATGCCATAATCCAAAAGTTGGTTTTGAAGCCAGAGTACCTGAGATGTACAGCTTGCAGCAGCAATGTACTCTGCTTCCGCAGTGGATGTAGCAACTGAGGTCTGTTTCTTGCTCTGCCAAGAAATCAAGCAGTTGCCTAGGAATTGACATCCACCAGAAGTTGATTTCCTGGTCACTTACACCCTGCATAGTCACTGTCAGAAAAAGCAACTAATTTACCAGAATGTCTGGTAGAATACCATAAACCTAGAGATGGAGTGCCTTGCAGATATCTAAAGATCCTCTTGACTGCAATCAGATGAGACTCTTTAGGTGCAGCCTGAAATCTAGCACAAACACATGTAGCAACACATAATATCTGGTCTAGAAGCTGTTAAATACATCAAGGACCCAATCATACATCTGTAAAGTTTCATCAACCACTTTACCTTTCTGATCTGAGTCCAGTTGTGTGGTGCTGCTCATGGGAGTAGAACAGGGCTTACAGTTTTGTAAATCAAACTTTTGCAAAAGATCTTTTGTATATTTGGATTGATGAATAAAAATTCCATCAGCCTTTTGTTTGATTTGCAACCCCAGAAAGAACTGTAATTCTCCCATGGCACTCATTTCAAACTTCTGTTGCATCAACTTTGTAAAGGCATCACACAACTTTGGATCAGAGGATGCAAAAATGATATCCTACATAAATTTGAACAAGTAGATTATGCTGCCCAGCTTTCTTAATAAATAAAGTCTTGTCTATGGAGCCTCTAGTGAAATTGTTTTCCAGAAGAAAGTTTGATAATGTCTCATACCAGGCTCTGGGAGCTTGTTTTAACCCATAAAGAGCTTTATCAAGCTTATACACCCAATTAGGATGTTTATTGTCCTCAAAGCCTGGAGGTTGACATACATAAACCTCTTCTTTAACTTTTCCATACAAAAATGCACTTTTGACATCCATTTGAAAGACTTTAAGTTTTTGATAAGCATAAGCTAAAAACAATCGAATTGCTTCCAGTCTGGCTACAGGGGCAAAGGTTTCATCATAATCAATACCTTCTTCTTGTGCAAACCCCTGAACAACCAGTCTGGCCTTGTTCTTAACAATAAGCCCATTTTCATCAGTTTTGTTCCTAAACACCCATTTAGTGCCTATTGCACACTTACCTGGAGGTAGAGGAACCAGTTCCCACACTTGCTGTTTCTTGAACTGAAGAAGCTCAAGCTGCATGGCATCAACCCATCCATTGTCCTTTAAAGCAATGTGATAATTCTTTGGCTCTTGCTGACTGATGAAGAGAGCATAGAAGCAGAAATTTGACAATTGACTTTGTTGATACTCCAGCAGTGATATCACCAATGATTTGAGACATAGGGTGATTCTTCAGATCTTGATACACAATGAGATCTGTGCAAGTGTTTGTAGCCGGTTCAGCAGCAACAGATGGTGATGGTGAATCATTTCCTTGAAACCAATCAGTGGATGGTAATTCAAAGGAAGTTGAATTCGAAGAAATCTCATCAGCATTGTTGTGGATGGTGCTACTGGCGCTACAGGAACATCAGGTCTAGTTGAGTCAGGCAGCTGATCACTAAACCTGAAGAGGTGAGTACTGCAATCATCATCATCATCAGCAGTACCACCAGGTGGTGAACTGTTGACAGGAGCAACAGCAGGAGTTTGATAAGGAACATATTGCAGTATGTCAAATCAAATAACTCCACAGGACTTTGTGGAATCTTGTCCTTTGGAGATTCATTAAACTTAACATGTAGAGTTTCTTCAACCATCTTTGTTCTGCAGTTGAAGACTCTGTATGCCTTGCAAGTAGATGAATAACCAACAAAGTATCCTGCATCCACCTTAGGATCAAATTTGTGGAGTTGATCCTTTGTGTTGAGAATAAAAGGGGACACCCAAATGCTTTGAAAAATGAAATCAGAGGAGCCAAATGATGGAGAACTTCATATGGAGTCTTCATCAACCTCTGATTTACTAAAACTCTATTTTGCACATAACAAGCTGTGTTGACAGCTTCGGCCCAAAAGGTCAATGGCAAACCTGAGTCAGCCAGCATGGACCTTGCAGCTTCAATGAGGGTCCTGTTCTTTCTCTCCACTACTCCATTTTGTTCTGGAGTCCTTGGAATGCTGAACTGCCTTTTGATTCCCTTTGAAGATAGATAGAGTCATCAAGTGTATGATTTCTGAACTCAGTTCCATTATCACTCCTAATACACTTGACTGGAAGGGAATACTGCTTCTCAATGTACAGCACAAAGTGGATAATCTTCTGAGCAGCCTCATCCTTTGAATGTAGAAAGAAAGTCCATACAAATCTGGAGTAATCATCCACAATTACCAGACAGTATTTCTTCTTTGCCATGCTCATTACTCTCACAGGACCAAATAGATCCATATGCAGTAATTGCAAGCAGGCAGTGGACTTGGACACTTCAATAGGAGGAAATGAGACCTTGTGCTGTTTTCCTTTTAAACAAGCAGTGCATGTTTCATCACAGTGGAACTCCTTTATTGGTAAGCCTCTGACTAAACTATTGTGGCTAAGCTGATTCATGTTTTTGAGATTAACATGACCAAGCCTCCTGTGCCACAGTTTAGATTCTTGAAAAGAGGCTTTGGAAAATAGGCAAGGATTGCCTTTGAGATCTATCTTCTTAGAGAGATCTAAGGCATACACTCTTCCTGTCCTGTTGGCTTTCAGGAGAGTGTGATCATCCAACACCTTGTCAATCAAGTGCAAAACTTTGGATGACAGAATCCTACAGTTTTGACTTGTGAAAAGGGCAACATGGCCTTTATCACACATTTGACTGACACTCAAGAGGTTGTACTTGAGATTTTCCACATGATTAACATCATCAAATTTGATTTCTCCATTGGAGACAAAGCCCTTACCGATGATGTAACCCCTAGCATCATTGCCAAAAGAGACAAATCCCTTCTTTCCTTGAGAGTAGTCATGAAGAAGAGAGATGTTCCCAGTCATGTGCATAGATCCCCCACTGTCTACATACCAGATGCTACTTTGGCATGTTGAAGACCCTGCAATAATAAACAATCAGTTAGTTTTAGAGACCCAAACCTTTTTGGTTTTGGGCCTGGTCTCATCAATAGATGGTAAACTAACATGTTTATTTGTAACAACAGCCTGAGAAGAAGAAGATGGTGTAGAAGAGGAGTCCTTTGGCTTAGACTCCTTTTCTGTGGTTTCAACATAGGAGAATCTAGTTGGTTAACTCTACCCAACAGATGTTGTACCATCATCACCAGCTGTGTCTGATTTTGTGATAAAGCTTTCAGCTCATCAGACACATTGCTAGTGGAGTTAGATAAGGTCCTATGTTGCACCTTCTTCTTTTGAGCACCCTCAGCTGTCACCTGTTTAACTCCTTCCTTTTTGATTGCTTTAAGGACTTAAGGGTTACAGGATTTGATGTTGCTGATACAAATGTGGTCTCAAACTCAGTTTTCATTTTACCATTTTCTCATTAATTTCTTCTTTTGTTTGAGTTTGGAACCTCTTTTGTACCAACAATCATCTGTAAGATGATTGAACAAACCACACTTCACATGGTTTCTTCTTCATCTTAGGTTGATCATCAACTAAAGATGGTGAAGCAACAGAAGACTTGTTCTTCAATGCTTTGGAAGCATTGGTTGCTTTCTTGACAGCCTCTTTAGTAGTCTTCAAACTTTCTACTGCCAGTTTTCTTCTCTTCAGTGCTGACAGCAGTTGAAGTTTGAACTTCAGGTGTTAAATCCTGCCTCCAGTCCTTTCAGGACCTTCAGATTTAATCCTGAGTTGATCAACTTATTGATCATGTGAATGTCAGCATTTGGACCATCAACATCAGCTGATAGGTTCAAGGAGGACTTGATGCTGACTGCTACTTCTGATTGTGCTGTATCAGAAGGTAGATCACATGATTGATGGATTGGTTATCACTCTCACCATCAGATTCTACCTCTGCTCTTGGGGTAAAATCTGTAGGTGGAGCAGTGTGATTGTAGCCAATTCCAAACTTCACATTTGAAGCAGATTGATTTACTAAGAAGCATTTCAAAACCTTTGCATGATTGTACCATCTATCACACTCGACCTGGGTAACTGCAAGGGTTTCTTTGAGATCTTTGTACTTCTCTAGAAGTACATCTTCTCTAGCCTTATCATCATTATTTTGCAATTCAGTTTATAAACCTCATCATTTTTATCTTTGAGCACAAACTCAAACTCAGCTTTGTTTTTGGAAATATTTGTTCTAGCTCAATGTTCTTATTAATTAAAGCTACATTTGCTTCTCTAATGGAAGCAAATGCTGCTATGCATGTTCAGAACATAATTTGGCTTTTGCCTCAGAGGATACCTGTGATACCTGAGGTGTAGAGGCATTGGAAGATGAAGTATCAGCAGACTCCAAAGCCATAAGAGCTAGATTCCCAAAGGGACTGTCACCACCATGTTGACCAGCACCTGAGAACAGTTGATCATGACCAGACAAGTCATCTGGTAAACTGCTCCAGTCAACAACTCCTGGGGTGAAGAAGCTGTGTTGTTGAGATGAAGGTTGTTGATGAGATAGGGAAGGCTGAGGTTCTGGTAATGCATGAGGTTGTGGTGTCATAGGAACTTGAACTTGATTTGACTGTGGCATGTAATAACAAGGGTACTGATATGCATTTGACCCTGAGGAACAAAATATGCCGGAGATTGTTGTTGAGGATGATGACTAGATGTGACAGGATGTTGCCCTCTGTTTTGTTGACTATTGCCAGGAAAAGTCACAAAGGGTGCAGTAGAGTTTGATCCAGTTGATCTACACTCTCTTGCAAAGTGTCCAAGCCGTTGGCATTTGTGACACCTCAACTTGCTCTTGTCAAAACCAACTTTGGTTTTGCCAGAGAGTCCTGGGAATTTTCTTCCAGTTCTTTTGTAGAACTTCTGAGATCTGATATTTATCAAGGCCATTTGGCTCAAAATATCCATCTCTTCTAAGTCATCATCAGCAATCCCCTTGAGATCATCCATAATGAAACATAAATTGTCATTATTACATCCAGTGAACTGACCATCAACACTTACAAATGCAGAATTAGAAGTGCTCGAAGAAGAGAAATAATGCTCATCATACTGGCATTCAGATGAGGCATATTCTGACTCATGACCCACCAAGGCAGTGTTGCCTTGTATAAAGTCTTCAGTGAGCTTTCCAGATGAAGACAGCTTTCTCTTCTGTTCTATCTCTCTCTCAAAAGTGAGCAATTTCCCATGGAGTTGGGTGAGAGATAGTTTGTCCAAACTTGCACTGGAGCGTAGGACAATAGTATATGTGTCCCATCTCTCAGGCAGTGATCTCAGAAATCTGTTTTCATCTGAATATTGGTGTATTCAAGTTTGACCATTTTTAGTTCAGAGATCAAACAAGAAAACCGCTCATATTGTTGAGTCAGTGTCTCACCTTTCTATGAGAGAATGTCTCATATTGTGGGCAAGAATTTCTCTATTATTTGCCAAGACCTCATCTGTTCCTCCAAATTGTTCTTTCAAAGCAATCCAGAGGTCATGGGCAGTTTCATGATGCATTAGCCCAGAATAGATTTCATTGGGCAAAGCCATGGCCAGAATTCCATGGGCTTTTGCATCAATCTCAAGCAACTTTTATCCTCATCTGAGTATTGCTCCCTCCTCTTCGGAACCATTTGATTGGTTTCCGGGTTATTCACCATAGGCTTGTGTGGACCATGTACCACTGATGTCCAACACCCTGCGCTGTTAACAGACAGGTGATGGAGCATACGTCTTTGCCATATGTTATACTCATTCCTAACCAGCATAGGAGGCTTGGTTGAGGAACCAGTATTGTGAGGATCATTGGAGGGAGTGGTCATTTTCAGTTCAAAAACAGTTTAGTTCAAGAGTTTTTAAAAAGTTTTAGACAAACCACAACAAACTCAATGAGAACCAAGAAAAGATCTCAGGATGAATGAGCAGAAATACAGAAAATTCAATCTCTATAACCGTTTCTTGCAAAAACAAAAGCTAATTCAATCAAACTTGGATCTTGAATAGCAGTTTCAATGATCAATTATTAGATCGATCAATGATTAACCTGCTCTGATACCATTTGACAGGATCAGTGATCACAAGTTTGATGTATCAGAATATAAAGCAGCGGAATACAACACGAATTAGACCAATTGTAGCAAGCTAACGATATTGTGAGCATTAAGATCGCATACAGTTATAGGGAGAGAATATGTATTTCTGATTTCTAGGAATGTTTATAGATGAGGAATATTTCTAATCGAATCAATCATTCATTCCATTCAATCCTCATCATTCAATGATTACAATAGGTTGTCACTCCTTATATAGAGTGCAACAGTCACTGCTGTTATCACGGAAAGTGACAACTGGCAGATCCAATACAGAAAAACTAATTCTTAACAAACTACTGAAATGTTCACAACTACTGAGAACATATCAGCAAGTTAAGTACAAAATATAAAACTACTGAAACTACAACGACTGAAGAACAAGCTCTTCAGTCGTTTTACAAAACTACTGAAACAAGAAAATAAAACTACTGATATCACAACTACTGAAGAAGTACTCTTCAGCAGTTGTGAAAACTACTGAGGCTTCAGTACTTGATCTTCAGACTTTGACCTTCAGGTGTTTCATCAGCTGATGACTTCAGTAGATATCATCAGCTGATGTCTTCAGTCTTTGTCTTCAGACTTTTACATCAGTTGTTGATCTTCAGCACTTGTGAACTCTTCAGCTGTTGTACTTCAGTACTTTGGTCTTTCAGCTTCAGCACTTGTGTTCTTCAGCTGTTGTACTTCAGCACTTTGGTTCTTCAGCTGTTAAGGTCTTCAGCACTTGATCTTCAGCTGTTGAAGTCTTCAGCACTTGTCAAACTACTGATGAGGCTTTCAGCAGTTGTTGTGATACCGTGTGGGACTTAGAGGTTTTCTGATCTTGGCTCATTGGTTCTTTTGGTCCACAAGACACTGAGCTCCCCTTCCATGAGGAGCGACCATCCATTTCTTTTATGGTCAGTGCTGAGGTTCTTCATGCTCAGCCTGATGAGTTCACAGCCCAAATGCCTAATCATTCACTCTCAAGTCTAAAACTCTCAAGTGACACCCTGAGGGGGATAGTTACCATCCCCCACCTTTGGACATAAACCAACAAATTCCAACCTTGGCCTTTATACGGATGAATATTCTTGGTTTCAGTGGTCACATGAGTCTCCTCTTTTCCACTTATTCAAAGAGAGATGAGGGCTTTGAGTAATCACATCAAGCCCACATAGTCACCATAATGAGGTGGACATTCTAAACTATTTAGGATGTCCATATGGAAGAGGCTCTCCTTTTGCAAGTGATTCCATCATTAAGACCCAATATGGCAATCAGCAC
The DNA here is from genome assembly GCA_025506515.1 of Flaveria trinervia. Taxonomy (NCBI): domain Eukaryota; kingdom Viridiplantae; phylum Streptophyta; class Magnoliopsida; order Asterales; family Asteraceae; genus Flaveria; species Flaveria trinervia. The sequence continues at coordinate 25,203,499 of CM046453.1, read as the reverse complement.
ATTGACACCTCAATTGAGGCTGCTAGTGAGCAAAGGAAATCCAGTAGCTAAGAAGATGAAGCTAGTGATGAGAGAGAGGACTATGCTCCAATCATCTCATCCCCCAATGATTCTACTGACGAAGATGAGGGGAATTTGCAACTAAAGGTGCAAAAACTATCCAAAACATGCACATATTTATTTTCCAAGGTGCAAAAACCTTGCAAAACAGAGTCAATGATTAGAAGCTAGAGATTTATTATCTTAAGGAAAAACTACTTGGGAGACCTTCAAGAGGAGCTCAACATGGAACATAAGAACCTGTGAGTGTGATTGACCTAACTCCTAGCTCACTTAAGAGAGTATGGACATTACAGTGGTAGAACCTGGGAGTTCTTACAGTCATAGAACCTGGGAGTTCTTAAGAGAGTATAGACATTACAGTCACAGAACCTGGGAGTTCTTAAGAGAGTACGGACATTAACGACACACCATCCTTAAGTTCAAATTGATGTGGACTCCATAGACTCCTACATACAGAGTCAGTTTGAGAAAGGAATACCAATGGCTATGTCATCTCCACCAACTTCAAATCACATCATTGGGTGGAGGTATGATGAAAGCAGAAGAGCCCTTATCATTCTTAGAGTTCAAGGATCGCAAAAGGTCTTCAATTTTAAGACCTTGAACTTCTATGAAGGTCGGGATCTAGTCAACATGCCACTTGTTAATTAAAGCCAATCAAGACAAGCTGACAGGCTGGATCAAAGAATCCATGATAAAATCACTATAGATTTCAGCTTCAGAGGAGAATAAGGCAATCAGGTAATGTCATGGATCAACTGGATGTTGAGGCAGACCCTAAGAAATCTTTCATAGGGGAAACCTTGACTAAAGGCCCAGTGGCAGAACCTGAGAGCCCTATCTCATCATCATCAATTGCTACAAAGATTCATACCCTTTTTGAGAGACCTGCTGGTGATGGTGCATCTTAACCTCTCTCTGGCCAGAGCTTGGAGGCTACACCAAGCAATGAGTGCCAAAGCTCTCTCCACATCGAGTCACAATGGTCTCTGAGTGACAAAGGGAAAAGAATGATGACTTCTGAGGAGCTTGAGAGAAAGAGAGAGAGAGAGAGAGAGAGGAAAAGGAAGGTGAGGGGAGAAAGTTCCTTTACTGGGTCTGCAAATCTCATGGAAACTTCTATCAGGGCTGCCCCCAGACCAACACTTAGGATGATGAGTTAAGGGCAGTAAGGATAAAATACTTGCAGAACATGAACTATGACATTGATAATGTCATTTCTCTCCCCTTAGACGAATTAAATGAACTGGTTTGACATGGAAGTGTTAAAGGAGAGAAAGGAGGTAGAATATGCAGAGGTACTGATTCATATCAAAGAAAAAGAAGAAAGAAAAATTATACAAGCATGTGCCTACTCTCTGCTAGTTCAAGAAAGTCCTACACATGAGGATGTGGTTCAACAAGAACCTTAGGTAGACAAAGAAGAAGACAGAATCAAAATGATCAACTACCTGAGTGCCATAGGCCTCTATCAGGCAGATGCACTTCTTCCGTTATCTTATGACTATATTGAGTTTGAGTACATCAAGGAACTTGAACTTGAGATAGTCAAGGAAAGAAAGATCACCAAAAGTAAACTAAGGGAAGAAGCTGCAAAGTTAAGAGCCCTCATCCAGAAGAATACGAAGAAGTCTACACACAGGCAGAGCATGATGAGCTTCTTGAAGCTGTATGGACTCTCTGGAAGGAGACTTGGCCCTATGTCTTTGTCCACTATGAATGAGCACATCAGGGTAATCAAACAGAAGATCAAGAATGGAGAGCTTATGGACTTGGATTCCCATCCAAGTCAAGCTCCACCTGAAGTGGAGGTTAAAGTTGAACAACCTAAGACTATACAAGGTGAACCTCCTACTGAGACTTAGCAAGCTTCATCTTCTGATCCATAGCAGGGTCAAACTTACTCTCCTTCTAAACCAGTGAGGGAGGAAGACCCAACTGAGAAAGACAATGAAGATCAACCTAGTGCTGCAGGCCAGTCTTCTCAGTTAAATGGAACAAAAAGAAAGAAAAGGAAGGCTTCAAAGCCAAAGCCAAAGAAGAAGAATGAAACATCCTTTTCAGAACCTCAAGATGAGTCAGAACATCCAGACGATGTGCAAGTAGAGGATGCTCCATCATTTGCCATTCAAACAACTCCCCTAGCATCGAGAAGGCCCATCTTGTCCAGCACATACACCACAAATCTAGAAAGGTGACATGTCATTAGAAAAGAAGGCATTAAGGATGTCTACACATGGCAAGACATGTTCAATCTACCTCGGCATGATCTCTTTCATATGAGAGGACACTTTGAGAGTCTGGGTGATCCTGATCATCTCATAAAGAAAGGGATGATCATCATCATAATAAGGACTGTTAGTATCTGAAGTCTTCGAAGTGTTTTGGTGGCATCAGTCTAGGGGGAGTTTGTAAGGATTATATGTTAAGCCTGATGCAACTAAAACACTTAAAGTCTCCTGCATGCATGCATAAGTGCATTGAAGAATAATGCTTCAGAAGTTTCATACCAGCAACAAAAATATTCTAAGTGTGAAATCTTCCGATGTCAAGAAAAATATCTTCCGAAGACAAAGATGAAGTCTTCTGAAGCTTCAGAGACAAATTCTTCGGAAGCCAACACTTGAAGACATATTTCTTCCAAAGACTTTTAGTATACATGCTTTATCTAATGTATTTTACATAAAGCTAGACCCCCTTTCCGCTACAACTCTGTAAAGTCTCCAACTTACATGAGTTCGTGAAAAGGTCAATGCTTTTAGTAATTGTACATTGAGGTCTTGAGTCTATAAACTTTCTACTTCATGTCCTTTCTATTTTTTGTAATATATTAGGATGTGAGCTATGGCATGTCATATTCATAAGTCAAAAGGCAATGCATTTGACTCTACAATTAGTTTTGTTTGTGTCTAGTCAATTGTATCCGGCTGGCCTTCAAAGTATGGCCGGCCGTAGGATGTAGTATATGTATCTCAGGTACTTGTAACTTTCCTTTATGCTTTGTAACACTTGTAATTGAACTTGCGAAGGTGTTGGACAATGGAATAAACTAAGCTTACCAAACCATAATTATAGCCAACTGAAGATCTCATTATACAAGTTCAGAGACCAAGTTGATTATCAGAAGAAAACAAATACAAGACAAAGTGAAGATCAAGACAACTAGAAATATCTAAATTAGGTCATGATGTAATATTAGTATAAATAGACCCACAAGTGCATTTTTGCACGTGTGGCTTTTGTGTGTGTGTTTCTCATGGTGTAAACGACCATCCAAGGAGAAATCCTCTCCTTTGGGTGGGTTTGATTTCACTAGCCATCTATGATTCTCATTGTAACTTGTTTATCAACATCAATGAAATCATAACATTATTATTATCCATCTCATTGCTCTTTGATTCACACATGTCCACCCATCTTAATTTTGATTTCTAGATCTGAACGAGATAAATCCTAAGATCCAAGCTTAATGAACCTGAAATGTTGATTTAGCAAAATGGTATCAGAGCTATTGGTTGCTGGACTTATCTAGTTTTCAGATCTGATTTCATCTTTAATGATGTCAAGAACAATGAAGAAAAGAAGAAAAATGAAGAACAAAGTCCCTGCTCATCAAAAACCCATTTGTTCATACCCAAAATCAGAAGAAAAACCAACAAATCTATTCAACTATGGTACGATTTGAAGAATCGTGAATGTGGTCATGATTATTCCTTCAAAATTCGATGCAATTGAACAACAATAACATCATAAAAGGAAGAAAACACATTTTTTCATATCAAAATCAAGAAGAAAAATCATCAAGATTTGTTCTAATATGATACGATTTGAAGAAATATAATCATTCTCTGGATTATTCCTTCAAATTTTGATGCAATTGAACAAGATTACCATTAAAAACAAAGAAAAGATGAAGAAATGAAAGCTAATGCTAATTTCCCGACCTGCACTACAGTGTGAAATTGTTGTTGTTCAAGTCTGAAAAGAAATGCGGATGAACAAAAACAAATGCGGATGAAGCTTCATCAAATGCAGATGTCTTATACACAAATGCGGATGACTTGTCACCAAATGCGGATGACTTGGGAACAAATGCGGATCACTTGCCACAAATGTAGATGACTTGGCACCAAATGTAGATGACTTGTCACAAATGCGGATGACTTGGCAACAATTGCTGATGCCTTATCACCAAATGTGGTTGACTTGTAAACAAATGCGGGTACTTTAAGCACAAATGCGGAAGCTTTGAAATCAAATGCGGATGCATTGAAATCAAATGCGGATGCATTGTAAACAAATGCGAATGCTTTGGAAACAAATGTGGATGAGTTAGCAAAGAAATGCGGATGTGTTGCAAGAAGTGCTTATGAACAGTTGATGAACAGGACTTCAAAAAGAAAAGAAAAACATGAATATGGATGATTTCAACCAACAGCCACGTCCATTTTGATCATGAAAGCAAAAAATAGAGTATAGATAGCAACTTTTGTCACTTTTTCACAGATTCATCCATGGACTTGTACAGCTATCTCATGCCCTTTTTGAAGTACTTGAGCTCACATTTTTTGATGATGTTTTGAACCCGTGTCTGACTACTGAGCGGACAGTTAGCCGGACTTTAATCAAGGGAGTACTCATTATCTGAAGAATGTCATTTATTAAGTTATTTTAAAAGAGTGGAAGTGTGTTCAACTTTGACATATGTTCCTTATGCAGTTTATTAAAGTTCAAAGCCTCATCATATGCCTAATACATTCTAATCCTTAGTTGTGATATGAACAGTAATCCAAAAGTAATACAACCCATATCCAATACCAAGAAGTATTCTTAAGAGATTCTAACCTTTGTTAGAATATATTAGGAGGAGTTTAATCTAAGGGGGAGAACATCAATGAATTGTGCCAGAACAAAATTGATCAAGAAGACATGTGATGGAGAAGATCATCAAATTCATGGTTTGGCAAGCATCACTTTAGGGGGAGTATTTTTGGGGTTCAACAATGGAATAAACTAAAGCTTACCAAGTCATAATTACAACCAACTGAAGATCTCACTGTACAAGATTAGAGACCAAGTTGATTACAACAAAACAAAAATACAAGACAATTCAACATGACAAAGTCAAGATCAAGACAATTAGAAAAGTCAAAATTAGGTCTGTTGTAATAATAATATAAATAGACCCACTAGTGCATTTTTGCGAGCATGACTTTTTGTGTGTGTTTCTCATGGTCTAAATCACCATCAAAGGAGAAATCGTCTTTGTTGGGTGGGTTTGATGCCATCTTTGATTCTTATTGTAACTTGTTTATCAACGTCAATGAAATCATAACATTGTTATTATCCATCTCTTTGTTCTTTGATTCACACACATCCACCCATCTTAATCTTCATTTCTAGATCTAAACGTGATGAATCCTAAGATCCAAGCTCAATGAATCTAAAATGTTGATTTAGCAGAAGGCAATATACTGCAGTCTTGAAAACCATCTCCTTGTGTATTTTGCTATCTTATCCTGTCTCTTATTTACTTGTGTTCTTAGTATCATTACATGTGGTTAATCCAGTCTCACTGCTTGATTAGTCAAGTTAATCCCCTCTTTGTATTGTTGTGTTGTAAGTGACCACCCTTCACCGGTCTTCCAAGCACTTCTTCAAGAATCAAGTTTTTATTGTGTCTCAATCAAGAGAACTGAGAATCTCAACACTCTGTGTAAGGATTCCAATAAATCTGATGTAGTGATAACATTCAATGCATCTAAAGTCTCTCTGAATGCATGCACTAAAGTACTGAAGTTAGAAGGGTTCAAAAGTTTTTCATCTTACATGAGAAATATTCTAAGTGTAAAACCTTCCGCAGCCAAGACAATATCTTCCAAAGCCAAATATGAAGCCTTCCAAAGCTTCAATGACAAAGTCTTCTGAAGCATCAAAGACAAAGTCTTCCGAAGCCGATTTATGAAGATTGTTAGGATCAGTGATCTACGTTTGATTGATTAGAGAGTATAGCAGCAGAATTCTAACACTGAATTAGCCAATTCACAAGAACGAAAAGATATTCAATGAAGAACAAAAACGGTTATAGATAGAGAGAATTCTGCAAATATATTTCATTCAATATTTGCTTTCGTGGTAACGAAATGTCACAATTACAATTAGGTCGACACCTCTTATATAAGAGATGTGACGTCTGCTGATGTCACTTGATAGTGACATCTAACAGAATTATTCCAACTAAAACACAACTACTGAAGATGTCAAAACAGCTGACATCTTCTTACAAAAATACTAAGTGTTATCAGTTTCTACAACTACTGAAAAACATAAAACTACTGATACTACAACGACTGAAGAACAAGCTCTTCTATCGTTTTACAAAACAACTAAAAGTAAAAACATAAAACTACTGATATCACAACTACTGAAGAAGTACTCTTTAGCTGTTGTGACAAACTACTGAAACTTCAGTACTTGGTCTTCAGACTTGAACTTCAGACGTTTCATCAGCTGATGACTTCAGTAGATATCATCAGCTGATGACTTCAGTAGATATCATCAGCTGATGTCTTCAGTCTTTGTCTTCAGACTTTGTATACCAGTTGTTGATCTTCAGTACTTGTAGACTCTTCAGCTACTGTACTTCAGCACTTTGGTCTTCAGCTTCAGCACTTGTGTTCTTCAGCTGTTCAGCTTCAGCACTTGTGTTCTTCAGCTGTTCAGCTTTAGCACTTGTGTTCTTCAGCTGTTCAGCTTCAGCACTTGTGTTCTTCAGCTGTTGAACTTCAGTACTTTAGTCTTCAGCTGTTGGAGTTTTTAGCACTTGTCGAACTGCTGATGAAGCCTTCAGCAGTTGTTGTGACATCATGTGGGACTTAGAGGTTTTCTGATCTTGGCTCATTGGTTCTTTTGGTCCAACAAACTCCCCCTGAACCAATGCAGCCAAAACCTCTAATTGATTTATTTTCCCACTTATTGTTGGCAAAAGGTTGGTCTGTTTCCTTCTTGATCAGTAGAGAAAATCACCCATATAAGCTCCGGCCTGGGAAGAAATCTCAGAGATCTGTTTGGCAATGTATGAAAGGGAACTCTGTTTTGGGGAACTGGACACAGAGTTGTTATCCCATTCATGAGATTTACTTCCCCATTATAAGTCTGTATGACTCTCGAACATAGGCCTCAAGGAGAACAACTTGTTCCTCCTTGGAGAGTTCTTCTACTCCTCCTTCAAAAAGAACTCTGGACCATAGTACTCAGATAAGTACTTCACAGTCCTGCCATTTTTCAACTCCACAGTAGTTACCTCCCTATAGACAAATTCATCAGGATGAGTGCCTTCAAGGAGTAACTGGAGCTCATTCTTCTTGATGTCTTCAAGCTTTTTATATAATAACCCCTTTTTGATCATCTTGTTTTCCAGTAAAGCTTGAGGGGTCATTTTTGATTGATGAGCCTTCTTGAATTCATCAATTATTTCCCATGGTGAGACTACAATGGCCAACATGATGGTAGAGTCTATTGTTTTTTCTAACCTGGCCATTGTATCTGTGTGGAATAGATCTTTTATGGATTCTAGAACTCACCTTGGGGTCTGGCCATACTCTCATCCTCAGTTTACAAGCTCTTCCAAGGATTTTTCTTTAGCATTAGCTTGATCACCAGCACTTTTCTTTCTTTTGTAAGTGATCAGTTGTTGTTGCTTTTCTTTTTCCAACTCCTGGGTTTTCTCTTGTGCCTTCTCATCCCCAGTTCTTTTTCTCTTCCTTTCTTTCACTGTAGTACTCTCCCCCTTTTTGGATGCATTGGTGGCAGGGGTTTGTACCGCAGAAAGTTTCTTGTGCACAACATCATCAATGAGTGGTTGTAGACTTGAGGAAATCCTCTCATCAATGGCTTTATAAACAATGTCATTGATAATGGGAGTGATGAGAGGTAGGGATTGTTGGAATACAACAACCATCTGCTCTGGGGGGTTCTGTCCCGGAGAGATAGTGCCAAAAGCAGAAGCTGGAGGCTCAGTGAAGTGAGAGGGTAAAGTGTTTGGGGAACCTTCAAAGGAAGGTGCCATCTGTGGGTTGGTGGGGGCAGATGGACTTACATCCTGAGACTTCTTGGCAAGCAGTTGTTGTAGTCTTCTTACCTCAGCCTCCAGGATGGTGTTGTGGGCTAGGACGTCATAGAAAAAGCCCAGGTCATCATCAGCAGAAGCTGAATCACCTGACCTCCTGCTTGTAGCAGGATTTACATGCACTGGGTGTAGACCAGTTTCAGCATGTGCCCCTTTTTCTTGGAACTGTGGACTTCCAGCCTCATGACTATGTTCTTCATCAGCTGTTGCCTCTAGTGAGGTCTTAGCAATGTTACCAGACTCATTCTGATCATGTGCTGATGCAGAAGAGGTGGCAGCCTCACTAGATAGTCTAATCTCCCTATCTACACCAGGAGATAGAATTTGGAAACCCCGGTGCTGTGGGTTGTCCGAAACATGTTGATCCTCTTCCTCAATGTCTGTGGTTCTCCCTTTTGTTGGTGGTTTTTGGGGAGGAGGAGAGGCATGCAACTGAGTCAGCACATTGGCAATAATTATGGTTGGACTTTGGGGGGCGGTTGCATGGGGAGATGGGGTAGAAGCAGTGTGCACCTGGGGAGGATGGTGCTCTTCAATGGCAATCTCCTCAAGTGAGGAAGATCCCAGAAATGTGTGTACCCCTTGTGTGGTGGCTGCTGGCTCCTTTTGAGATGAATCCTGAGCGGCTATGGCTGGTAGAGTCTCTGATACTGCTAGGGGGTTTAAGCCAGCAAGTATATCCTGCGTTGGTGGTGCAGGAGCATCTTCAGGGGACTCATCTCCCTGAATAGCTGTTTTGGGTTGTTTTGGGTTTGGTTTAGTGGGGACTTTGGTTCTGATGGAGGAAGCTGTGGGTTCCCTGTGCTTGGGTTTTAGCATCCGGGCAGCTTCTTTGAGTGTAGGGTCTGAGTTGTGCCTGGAGTATACCTCAGCCAAAACAGCTGGTGCAGGGACTCCAAGGCCAACAAGGCCATCAGATTTTAATTCATCCAAAATAATGGCCATCAGAAACCTGGGATATAAGGGCCATCGGTTTGCCACAGGTTTCTGAGCCAAGTTCTTTATTTCTAGAAACAAAATTTCAGAAAAATTTAGTGGTTGGTGTTCTAGAATATAATACAATACCTGTTGCCATTGGGATGACATTTGATCCCAAAAAGATGTCTTGGAGGCTAAGCAGACATTTACCATGTGAAAAATGACTTTCTCAGCGTCATGGAAATGTTTCTTTAGAACGGTTGTAGCTCGAAGATCACCTTCATACCCATGATTGAGAAAGGACATATCTGTTGTGCCCTTTGGGTATGCAGTCACAGCGGTGGAGTCGTGTAAGTGTAATGCCTGACGAATGATGTCGGCTGTAACAACCACTGGTTTCTGGTTGATAAGGGACCGAACAGAGATCTAACCGGTAGACTCATCAGTATGAACAAAAGCATTTGACCAGAATTGACTGAGGGATTCAGGGTAAATGGTTGGATTCAAGAGAAAGGCTGTGCGATATGGGGAATCCACCATTAAATCAATGGCGTTATCATATTTGTTCCAGAAAGCCGACTTTGTAAGGTAAGCAACGCAGTTGTGTCGTGGTTTCAGACTCATGGTCGCCATGTTTGAGAGAGAAAAGTTCAGAAAATAACGGCTAATGAAACATTAGAGAAGAGGACACGTATTATAAGGTAGGGGTGGAAATGACTGAAGAGTGTGGTGTTAGTCATCAGTAGTTTTAAACCGACTGTTGACATGGTATTACCCTTTCAGACGTTGAAACAGCTGAAGTCGTGGTTTTAGGCATCAGCAGTTAGAAAACTACTGAAGACCATGGTTTTGACTTCAGATGATGAAACAACTGAGGACTTGGTGTTTGTCATCAGTAGTTGTGAAACTACTGAAGACAGTGGTTTTGTCATTAGTTGTTGTAAATAGCTGAAGACTTGGTGTTAGTCATCAGTAGTTATAAAAACTACTGAAGACATGGTTTTGCTTCAGTTGTTTAGAATGAAACAGCAGTTGTAGAAACGACTGAAGAGAAAGTTCTCTTCAGTAGTTTTCGTCAATTCATAGCCTTTCAGCTGTTTCATACTGTCCTAAACACTTACTCATCAAACTGTGCATCTGCTTTTCAGGTGTTTCATAGGACGTCAGTACTTATCTGTTTGTACTGATTTCAGTAGTTGTAACTACATCAGTAGTTGTAACGACATCAGTAGTTGGAATAGATAAGTACTTCAGTACTTGTGAGGCATTTAGCCGTCAGTAGTTATAAAAACTACTGAAGGTGAAAGGACTCATTAGTACTTATATGTGACATGGTTACCAATGATCCCAGTACTTTTTACTGAAATCATCAGTAGTTGTCACTCATTCTAGCTGCAGCATACCAAGGCTTAACACAAGGTTTTGGAAAGTAGAACCATCCAAAGGCTTAGTAAAAATATCTGCAAGCTCATCAGCACTAGGCACAAACTTAGGATCAATCAGACCTTTTTCAAAACAATCCCGAATAAAGTGATGTCTGATCTCTATATGTTTGGTCCTAGAGTGCTGGACAGGATTTTTGACAATACACAGAGCTGAAGCACTATCCATTAATAATGGAGTCTTAGTCTCTGTAATGCCATAATCCAGAAGTTGGTTCTGAAGCCAGAGTACCTGAGAAGTGCAACTTGCAGCAGCAATGTACTCGGCCTCAGCAGTTGATATAGCAACAGATGTTTGTTCTTACTCTGCCAAGAAATCAAACAGTTGCCTAGGAATTGACAACCACCAAAGTGACTTTCTAGTTAACTTCCACCCTGCATAGTCACTATCTGAAAAAGCAACTAATTTGCAAGAGTGTCCAGTGGAATACCATAAACACAGAGATTGTGTACCTTGCAAATATCTAAAGATTCTCTTGACTGCAATCAAATGAGACTCTTTAGGAGCAGCCTGAAATCTAGCACAAACACATGTAGCAAACATAATATCTGGTCTAGAAGCTGTTAAATACATCAAGGACCCAATCATACATCTGTAAAGTGTTTCATCAACAGCTTTACCTTTCTGATCTGCATCCAGTTGTGTGGTGTTGCACATGGGAGTAGAACAGGGCTTACAGTTTTGTAAGTCAAACTTATTCAAAATATCTTTTGTATATTTGACTGATGAATAAAGGTTCCATCACCTTTTGCTTAATTTGCAATCCTAGAAAGAACTGTAATTCTCGCATTGCACTCATTTCAAACTTCTTTCATTAATGTTGTAAAATCATCACACAACTGGGGATCAGAGGATGCAAAAATAATATCATCAACATAAATCTGAACAAGTAGCTTATGCTGATCCACTTTTAATAAACAAAGTTTTATCAATGGAGCCTCTAGTGAAGTTATTCTTAAGAAGAAAAGTGGAAAGTGTCTCATACCAGGCTCTAGGAGCTTGTTTCAACCATAAAGAGCTTTATCAAGTTTATACACCCATTCAGGATGTTTATTATCCTCAAAACCTGGTGGTTGACACACATAAACTTCTTCTTTTTTTTTACCATATAAAAATTCACTTTTGACATCCATTTGAAAAACTTTAGATTGTGGAATGCAGCATAGGCTAAAAACAATCTGATTGCCTCTAGTCTGGCTACAGGGGCAAAGGTTTCATCATAGTCAATACCTTCTTCTTGTGAAAACCCCTGTACAACCAGTCTAGCCTTGTTCTTAACAATAAGCCCATTTTCATCAGTTTTATTCCTAAACACTCATTTAGTGCCTATTGCACACTTACCTGGGGAAGAGGAACCAGTTCCCACACTTGCTGTTTCTTGAACTGAAGTAGCTCAAGCTGCATGGCTTCAACCCATCCATTGTCTCTCAAAGCAACATGGTATTTCTTGGGCTCTAGCTGACTGATGAAGAGAGCATAGAAGCAGAAGTTAGACAATTGACTTCTTGTTGAAACACCAGCATTGATATCACCAATAATCTAGACATTGGGTGATTCTTCAGTTCTTGATAAACAATGAGATCTGTGCAAGTGTTTGTAGGACCTTCAGCAGCAACAGATGTTGATGCAGACTCTTGAAACCAAGAATTAGATGGTAACTCAAAAGATGTAGAGAATCAGAGATCTCATCAGCATTTGTTGTGGATGGAACTGCTGAAGCTACAAGAACATCAAATTTAGCAGACACGGGCAGTTGTCACTAAACTTGAATAGGTGAGTATTGATATTATCATCATCATCATCAATACCACCAGGTGGAAGACATGCTGCAGAAGATGATTTATCCACAGGATCTGCAACAGCTGGAGGTTGATAAGGATATATTGCAGTATGTCCAAATCAAACAACTCCACAGGGTTTTGTGGAATCTTGTCCATAAGAGATTCATTAAACTTCACATGCAAAGTTTCTTCACTATCTTTGTTCTGCAGTTGAAGACTCTGTATGCCTTGCAAGTAGATGAATAACCAACAAAATACCCTGCATCCACCTTAGGATCAAATTTTGGGAGTTGATCCTTTGTGTTGAGAATAAAACAAGGACACCCAAATGCTTTGAAAAATGAAATTAGAGGAGCCAAGTGATGGAGAACTTCATATGGAGTCTTCATCAACCTCTGATTTACTAAGACTCTATTCGCACATAGCAAGCTGTGTTGACAGCCTGAGCCCAAAAGGTCAGTGGCAAACCAGAGTCAGCCAGCATGGACCTTGCAGCTTCAATTAGGGTCCTGTTCTTTCTCTCCATTACTCCATTTTGTTCTGGAGTCCTTGGTATGCTAAATGCCTTTTGATTCCCTTTGAAAGGTAGAAGTCATCAAGTGTATGGTTTCTGAATTCAGTACCATTGTCACTCCTAATACACTTGACTAGAAGGGAATACTGCTTCACAATATACAACACAAAGTGAATAATCTTCTGAGCAACCTCATCCTTTGAATGTAGAAAGAAAGTCCATACAAATCTGGAGTAATCATCCACAATTACCAGAGAGTATTTTTTCTTTGCCATGCTCATTACTCTCACAGGACCAAATAGATCCATATGCAGTAATTGCAAGCAGGCAGTGGACTTAGGCTCTTCAATAGGAGGGAATGAGACTTTGTGCTATTTTCCTTTTAAACAAGCAGTGCAGGTTTTATCACAGTGGAACTCCTTTATTGGTAAGCCTCTAACTAAACTATTGTGGATAAGCTGATTCATGTTTTTGAAATTAACATGACCCAGCCTTCTGTGCCACAGTTTAGATTCTTGAGAAGAGGCTTTGGAAAATAGGCAAGGATTGCCTCTGAGATCAATTTTCTTGGAAAGATCTAAGGCATAACTCTTCCTGTCCTGTTGGCTCTCAGAGAGTGTGATCATCCAACACCTTATCAATCAAACAGAAGTTTGGATGACAGAATCCTACAGTTCTGACTGGTGAAAAGAGCAACAAGGCCTTTATCACACATTTGACTGACACTCAAGAGATTGTACTTGAGATTTTCCACATGATTAACATCATCAAACTTTATTTCTCCATTGGAGACAAAGCCATTTCCAATGATGTAACCCCTAGCATCATTGCCAAAGAAACAAACCCCTTCTTTCCTTGAGAGTAGTCATGAAGAAGAGCTTTCCCAGTCATGTGCATAGATCCCCCACTGTCTACATATCAGATGCTACTTTGGCATGTTGAAGAACCCTGCAATAATAAACAATCAGTTAGTTTTGGAGACCCAAACCTTTTGGTTTTGGGCCTGGTCTCATCACAGATGGTAAACTAACAGGTTTATTGGAAACAACAGCTTGAGAGGAAGAAGATGGTGTAGAAGAGGAATCCTTTGGCTTGGACCTCCTTTTCTGTGGTTCAACATAGGAGCATCTAATTGGTTAACTCTTCCCAATAGATGTTTAACCATCACAAACAGCTATGTCTGATTTTGTGATAAAGCTTTCAGCTCATCAGACACATTGCTAGTGGAGTTTGATAAGTTCCTATGTTGCACCTTCTTCTTCTGAGCAATCTCAGCTGTTACCTGTTTAACCCCTTCCTTTTGGATTTCTTTGTGGACTTAAGGGTTACAGGATTTGATGTTGCTGATACAAATGTGGTCTCAAACTTAGTTTTCATTTTTACCATTTTCTCTTAATTTCCTCTTTATGTTTGAGTTTGGAACCTCTTTTGTACCAGCAATCATCTGTAAGATGATTGAACAAACCACATACTTCACATGGTTTTTTCTTCATCTTAGGTTGATCATCAACTAAAGAGGGTGAAGCACTGAAGACTTGCTCTTCAGTGCTTTGGAAGCATTGTTTGCTTTCTTGACTTCCTCTTTAGTAGTCTTCAAACTCTTTCTACTAACAGTTTTCTTCTTTCAGTATTGGCAGTAGTTGGAGTTTGAACTTCAGGTGTTAAATCCTGCTCCCTAGTCCTTTCAGGACTTTCAGAATTAACTCCTGAGTTGATCAACTCATTGATCATGTGAGTGTCAGCAGTGGAACCATCAACATCAGCTGATAGGTTCTAAGAGGGCTTAGTGCTGACTTCTACTTCTGATTGTGTTGTATCAGAAAGTAGATCACATGAAGAAATGGATTGGTTATTACTCTCACCATCATATTCTAACCTCTGCTCTGGGAGTAAAATCTGTAGGTGGAGCTGTGTCATTGTAACCAATGCCAAACTTCACATTGGAAGCATTGCTTACTAAGAAGCATTTCAAAACCTTTGCATGATTGTACCCATCTATCACCCTCTACCTGGGTGACTACAAGGGTTTCTTTGAGATCTTTATACTTCTCTAGAAGTATCTCTTCCTAGCCTTATCATCAGTTATTTGGCATTTAAGTTTGTAAATCTCATCATTCTTATCATTAAGCACAGACTCAAATTCAGCTTTGCTTTTGGAAATTATTTGTTCTAGCTCAATGTTCTTGTTGATTAAAGCTACATTTGCTTCTCTAATAGATGCAAATGCTGCTATACATGTTTCAGAACACAATTTGGCTTTTGCCTCAGAGGATACCTGATACCTTTGTGTAGAGGCATTAGTGGATGAAGTATCAGCAGAATCCAAAGCCTAAGAGCAAGATTTCCAAAAGGACTGTCACCACCATGTGACCAGCACCTGAGAACAGTTGTTCATGACCAGACAAGTCATCTAGTAAACTGCTCCAGTCAACAACTCCTGGGTGAAGAAGCTGTGTTGTTGAGGTTGAGTTGTTTGATGAGATTGGGAAGGTTGTGGTTCAGGCAATGCTTGTGGTTGTTGTGCAATTGGAGCTTGAACAGGATTTGGTTGAAGCATATAATAGCAGGGATAAGGATATGACATTTGACCCTGTGGAACAAAGTATGCAGGAGATCTAGGATGTGAATGATGACCAGAACCAGCAGTATGTTGCCCTCTGTTTTGTGGACTAGTACTAGGAAAAGTCACAAAGGGTGCAGAAGAGTTAGATCCAGTTGATCTACACTCTCTTGCAAAGTGTCCCAGCCTTTGGCATTTGTGACACCTCAACTTACTCTTGTCAAAACCAACTTTGGTTTTGCCAGAGAGTCCAGGAAATTTCCTGCCAGTTCTCTTATAGAACTTCTGAGATCTGATATTAATCAATGCCATTTGGCTCAGAATATCCATCTCTTCTAAGTCATCATCAGCATTCCTTTCAAATCATCCATGATGAAGCATAGATTGTCACTATTACTGCCAGAATGACTCTCATAACCAACAAATGCATGATCAGAACTATTTGAAGAGAAATCAATATGCTCATCATAATTGCTTTCAGATGCAGCATATTCTGACTCATGACCAACCAAGGCAGTATTCCCTGGTACAAAGTCATCAGTGACCTTTCCTGATGAGGACAGTTTCCTCTTCTGCTCTTCTCTCTTTCGAATGTAAGCAGTTTCCAATGAAGTTGGGTGAGAGATAGGCTCTCCAGATTTGCACCGGAGCGTAGGACAATAGTGTATGTGTCCCATCTCTCAGGCAGTGATCTGAGGAACCTGTTGTTCATCTAGCTATTGGTGTATTCCTGTTTCACCATTTTCAGCTCAGAGATCAAGCAGGAAAAACGCTCAAACTGTTGAGTCAGTGTCTCACCCTTTCTTTGAGAGAATGTCTCATATTGTTGGGCAAGGTTTTTCTCTGTTTTGCTAAGACCTCATCTGTGCCACCGAATTGTTCCTTCAGGGCATTCCAGAGATCAAGAGCAGTTTCATGATGCATAAGCCCTGGATAGATTTCATTAGGCAGTGCCATGGCCGGAATTCCATGGGCTTTAGCATCAATCTCAAACAGTTTCCGATCTTCATCAGAGTATTGTTCCTTCTTCTTCGGAACCATTTGATTGGTTTCCGGATTGTTCACCATAGGCTTATGTGGTCCATGTACCACAGATGTCCAACAACCTGAACTGTTAACAGACAGGTGATGAAGCATTCTTCGTTGCCATATGTTATACTCGGTCCTAACCAGCATCGGAGGCTTGGTTGAGGAACCAGTATTGTGAGGATCATTAGAAGGAGTAGTCATCTCAGATTCAATCAAATTCAATTAAGCTATAACAGATTTAGAACAAAACACAACAACCAATTGAACCAATAGAGATCTCAAAATAAATGAACGAAAGCGACAGAAATTCAATAATCTATAACCAGTTCTAGCGAATATGCTAATTCAATCAAACATAGATATCAATTAGCAGTTTCGATGATCAATTGTTAGATCGATCAATGATTAACCTGCTCTCATACCACTTGTTAGGATCAGTGATCTACGTTTGATTGATTAGAGAGTATAGCAGCGGAATTCTAACACTGAATTAGCCAATTCACAAGAACGAAAAGATATTCAATGATGAACAAAAACGGTTAAAGATAGAGAGAATTCTGCAAATACATTTCATTCAATATTCGCTTTCGTGGTAACGAAATGTCACAATTACAATTAGGTCGACACCTCTTATATAAGAGATGTGACTTCTGCTGATGTCACTTGATAGTGACATCTAACAGAATTATTCCAACTGAAACACAACTACTGAAGATGTCAAAACAGCTGACATCTTCTTACAAAAATACTAAGTGTTATCAGTTTCTACAACTACTGAAAAACATAAAACTACTGATACTACAACGACTGAAGAACAAGCTCTTCAGTCGTTTTACAAAACAACTCAAAGTAAAAACATAAAACTACTGATATCACAACTACTGAAGAAGTACTCTTCAGCTATTGTGACAAACTATTGAAACTTCAGTACTTGGTCTTCAGACTTGAACTTCAGATGTTTCATCAGCTGATGACTTCAGTAGATATCATCAGCTGATGTCTTCAGTCTTTGTCTTCAGACTTTGTACACCAGTTGTTGATCTTCAGTACTTGTAGACTCTTCAGCTTTCTATTTCAGTACTTGGTCTTCAGCTTCAGCACTTGTGTTCTTCAGCTGTTCAGCTTCAGCACTTGTGTTCTTCAGCTGTTCAGCTTCAACACTTGTGTTCTTCAGCTGTTGAACTTCAGTACTTTAGTCTTCAGCTGTTGGAGTTTTCAGCACTTGTCGAACTGCTGATGAAGCCTTCAGCAGTTGTTGTGACATCATGTGGGACTTAGAGGTTTTCTGATCTTGGCTCATTGGTTCTTTTGGTCCAACAAAGATAGATTTCTTCCAAAGACTTTTATGTACATGCTATTACTCATGTACTTTTCCATAAAGTTGGACCACCTTTCAACTGCAACTCTGTTTGGTTCACTAACTTTCACAAGTTAGTGAAGAGGTCCATGCGTTTGGTAAACTGTACATTGAGGTCTTGAGTTTGAGCTTTCTACTTTTCGTACTTTATCATTTTTGTATATATTAGGATGTGAGCTATGGTATGTCATAGTCCTAAGTCAAAAGGCAATTTCCCTTTGACACTACATTTGATTTGTTGTCTAGTCTTATGTATCGAACTAGCTTTCAAAGTATGGCTGGCTGAATGATGTAGCATATGTGTCTCAAGTACTTGTAACTTTCCATAATGCTTTTGTAACACTTTGTAAAGGAACTTGAGAATCAATATACAACATGGTTGAAAAACAAAATACTTGTGTTGTGTTGCTAACTAGTTCCCAATCATATATGTTAAGTGTTCTAAAGAACACTCCTCAGTTGTGTTGTTATGTTGTAAAAGTGAATAACCCCTTCAACAGTCCTGCATTTGGTATCAGAGTCTGAAAAGCTCTTGATATAAGATCTCACCATCTTAAGATCCCTCACACACACAAAACACTTAACAACTCAAATGGCAGTTATCACTAAGGCTGATATGGAAACTATATCTTGACAAAGTCTCCACTGATCACTCCAAAAAACTTTGATACTTGGTGTCAAAGAATGGAAGGCTTTATCAAGTCACAAGGCTCTAGGATGTGGGACTCTATTATTGAAGGACCTTACATACCAAGCACCTCATCTGCTACTAGTGGTGGTATAATTCCAAAGGCTGTGGCCGATTTCTCTGATGAAGACAGGAAGAAAATAGTGATTGATCAAAATGCCATGATAGCCCTTCAAACTGCTCTTCTAAGCTCCATCTACAGAGGCTTCAAGAAGTACAAGACTGCCAAGAAACTATGGGAAGTACTGAAGCTTATGTAAGAAGGATCCACTAAAGCCAAGGAGAACAAGAAGGATCTCTTTAAGTAGTAGTTTGAAAACTTCACCTTTAAAATAGGTGAGACCATGACTCAACAATACCTCAGGAATGTTGAGATTGTGGATACTCTAATGGATGTTAGAGTAACTCTTAAGAACAAAGACATTGTAAGGAAGTTTATGTCCTCTCTTCCTAAACAATGGACACACTACTGTGTTGTTATCAAGAGGACTGAGAACCTTAAGACTCTTACTCTGACTGAGTTGTATGGTATTCTCTATGGATACCAGATGGAGATGAACATGCAAAACTCATCTGGTAACTCTAGCAATCAAATGAGTTCAACCCTTCTTGTGACTTAAAAGGATAGCATAGAACCTCAACATCATCTTATATGCTACCCTGACAACTCACAAAAACGTCCATTGATCACCTTCCCAGAGACTCCAAGAGAAAGATACACTCAAGGAAGTCCCTTCCACGAGACAAGTTCTTCTCATGCCTTTGTTTCTGCTAATGAATCCACATGAAACTTTCTATTCACCCTTGAAGACTTGGATTGTATCCATCCAGATAATCTAGAGTATATGGAAATAGTTCAACAAATAGGTGTTCTCACTCACAGGGCCAAGAAGTTCTACAAGAGGACAAGGAGGAAGTTTCCTAGCAATACAACCAGTGGAACGTTTGGGCTAGAAAAAAGCAAGGTAAAGTTTTACAGTTATAACTGTAACAAGATGGGAGACTTTGCTAGAGAGTGCAAGGCACCAAGAACAAATGGTGGCAAGACTCAAGCCAAACCAAACTACATTGAAAAAGCTCCACAGAATGAGAAGCTAAAGCAGCAAGCTGCAATTGCTGTTGAAGATAGAAGACTTAGAGAAAACCATTTCAGTTCTTAAACATGAGCATACCATTTATAGGACTCAAATCAAGCATCTCATAACCAAGTTGACTGAATGCCACGTTAAGCTTGTGATCAGCAAAGCCAGAGCAGAAAAATGTGTTCTTGAAGAAGAGACCTTCAAGAACATGATATACTAATCCTTGAATGCAAAAGTTTGTTATCAGAATAAGCAGGGACTGGGATCTTGTGAGATAGCTCCTCCACATATAGCCTTGTCTGTAAGATCTCCAAGGTATGGAACTTGTGAAGATGAGCTTCACCTTATAGACACCTTGACTAAAGAAGAAGAAGAGGAGATGATGAAGAATGTACCTAAGAAGAGTGAAGAAGAGCATTCTAAGAAGCATCATCATCCTTCTAAGGAGAGTAAAGCATTTGGGATGACCAAGTCCAAGAGAAAGAACTTGATCAGAAAGAGCAAGAGAAAAGCAAAGAAGGCTCAAGAGATCAAGGCCACCTTTAGCACTGCATAGAAACAAGTCATTTATTTATGCATGATTTGAAGTGGTTAAAGCTAAGGACACAATCTTGAACTCCAACAACAAAAGTTCTAGTTCGTGTCCAAGTCATCCCATCATCATGAAGAAGGCTAATAACTTGTGCACCACTACTGTCAACATGAACCATCAAGTTCCAAAGGTAGTTCTAAGCCCACTAGAACTGCCACATCATCTGAGAAGATGAAGATGGAGAGTGAAAGTGATCAAGTTCAGCCTTGTTCATAAAAGAAGACTCCTAGAAGGAAGAAAATGGACTTTGTTATATGTGGGAGTACCTCTCACTTTGCTGAGGATTGTGCTTACAATCTAAAGAGTACTCTCCACATTACAATGAAAGAAACTTCTAAGAGTCTAGAGAAGAAGAAGCAAGCTTCGAAAGGAAAATCTGTTTCTTTTGGAAACTCCAAAATGAAGAAGAAGACAAGTGGAAACTTCCCTTCGGAGGAAACTTTGGTCACAGAAGAAAGTAATACTTCCGAAGTACTTAGCCTGTTGTAGTAAAGAAAGATCTTCTGAAGGCTCAGTCATCAAAACTTCCAAAGTCAACAAAACTTCCAAAGTAATAAAGGGCAAGTCTATGCTTCCAAATGTGGTGTGGAAGTCAAAGAAATACCAAGTGGCTGAAAGTTCTTCATCAACTTGAGCAATGATCCCTCCAGCATGACTATAGGATCAATTATTGTTGTATTGTCTTCAACTTCTTTTGATAAGCCCAAGACCAATAAGGCTTGGGTTTCCAAATATAACTAACCATCTCTTTTCTATAGAACTTCTCAAGAAAAACAAAAATGTATTGATCATTGACATTGGTTGTTCCAGGCACATGACAGGCAATAGGTCACTACTCCAAAAGTTTGAAAGAATTAATGGAGGACTAGTTGCTTTTGGAGGAGATGTTGGCAGGTAAATTACCAGAAGGGGCAAGGTCATAAATGGTAAGCTCAGCATTGAAAAGGTAAATTTTGTCAAAGAGCTTGGGTATAATCTTCTAAGTGTATCTCAATTTTGTGATCAGAGTCATAACAGGCTCTTTACTGAGCATGAGTACATTGTTCTGAAGCCCATGGTAGTCATTCCTTATGAGCATATTCTGCTCAGAGCCCCTAGCAGAGGGAACATGTACAAGATGGATACTTGCAAGATCCTGAGGAGAAGTTTCATGCTTTCTGTCTAAAGCAAACAGTGACGAGCCTTTACCTCTAGCATAAAAGAATGTTCCATGTAAACTTAAGAACATGAATAAACTTATTAAGAATGATTTGGTAACTAGAATGCCAAAGAAAGAGTTTACAAGTGATGATCATTGTGTGGCATGCCAAAAAGGGAAGCAACACAAAGTATCTCACAAGCTAAAGGAAAGAAACTCCATCACTACTCCCCTACACTTGTTATATATGGATCTCTTCGCCCCTGCCAGTTAATTGAGTCTAGGAAGGATCTCTTACTGTTTAGTGATCATAGACGACTTTACAAGATGCACTTCGGACTTCTTTATTAGATCTAACGATGAGATTCCTGAGATTCTAAAGAATTTCATCTAAAAGATTTAGAATCAATGTGATCACAAGGTTAAAACCATAAGATGTGATCAAGGAACTGAATTCAAGAAACAAATCCTTGATACATTTTGTGATGAAAAGGGTATTACAATACAATAAATTTTCCCAAGAATCCTTAGCAAAATGGTGTTACTGAGAGGAGAAACAGGACACCTATTCAAGCTGCAAGAACTATGTTGTTCGACTGTAAACTGCCCATCACCATCTAGGCTGAAGCAGTCGATACTACTTGCTATGTGCAAAATCGAGTTTTAGAGGTTAAGACTCATGGTAAGACTCCTTATGAATGTTGGAAAAGGAGGAAACCTTTCATTGGTTTTCTCAGGTCATTTGGATGTCTTTGCACCATCTTGAATACCAAAGATCAAATTTCCATGTTTGCTGAGAAATCAGATGGTGGAAAATTTATGGATACTCGTCACAAGTTAAGGCCTATAGAGTATACAATCTCCGAACGAGAATAGTTGAAGAGTCAGTCAATGTGACTTTCAATGAGCACCCTCCCAATGTGAAAGGTTCTGGTCCTGATTGGCTATTTGATCTTGATTTAGTTACCAACTATTTTAACAAATCTAGTGAGCATGTTTGAGGGTCTATAGATATATTACTTGCAAGTGATCGTCATCCAAGATTTGAGCTAAGAAGAACTTCAAGCTACACATCTCAGCTTCAGTGGTATCAAATCCTGCAAATGGTGCTTCTACTAGCATATTAATGGCAAATCCTACCTATGCGGCACACAACTCAGAGGAGAAAGATTCAAATGTTAGAGAACATGGTGGTGGTGACAGTGATCAGGAACTTCTTGATGTTGATAACCACTCCATTGATAACAACATCAATGATGTCACACACTCATTGGATCAAGTTAATCTTGATAACTGTACTAATATGGAGGGTGAATCCTCATTACTAGATATGAATTTCTTTAATTTAGATCTATCTAAGCAACTTGTTATGATCTCTCAGCTAAGGATCCACAAGTCTTACCTTCCATAAACATCATTGGAGATGTTGATACAGGGGTAAGAACAAGAGGACAAACCCATGATGCAAATGTTTGTCTTCACTCTTGATTCTTGTCCTAGATAGAGCCAAAGAAAAATAATGAGGCTCTAAAGGATGAAAGTTAGGTTGAAGGTATGCAAGGGGAGCTACTTTAATTCAAACGGTAAAAGGGTTGGAACCTATGTCCTGTTCCTCATGGGAAGACTACTATAGGAACGAAATGGGTGTTTAGAAATAAGAAGGATGATAGAGGACTTGTCATCAACAACAAGGCTAGACTAGTTGTTCAAGGGTATACTCAAGAAGAAGGAATTAACTAAACAGATGTCTTTGCTCCTATAGCAAGACTTGAAGCTGTTACGATATTCCTAGCTTTTTCTACATCCAAGAACATTAAGGTTTACCAGCTTGATGTCAAATGTGCTTTTCTTTATTATGTGATTGATGAAGAGATGTATGTCAAACAACACCTGGCTTTGCAAATCCTCATCATCCTGATCATGTCTACAAGCTTGATAAGGCTCTTTATGGGCTGCGCTAAGAAATAAGGAAGTGGTATGACACTCTATCACAGTATCTTTATCAGCATGGCTAAAAGAGGGGTACTATGATCGAACTCTTTTCATCAAAAGAATAGGAAATGTCATTATTCTAGTTCAACTATATGGGGATGGCATTATCTTTGGGTCAACTAATTCAAAGCCCTACAAAGACTTTGAAAAGCTGATGAAGACAAGTTTGAAATGACTACCATGAAGAACTCAATTTCTTTCTCTGAATTCGAGTAAAGCAAGTTGACAATGGCATCTTCATAAGTTAGTCAAAGTATGTTCAAGACATAGTTAAAAGATTCAGCATGACTGATTCTAAGGTTGCTAAGACACCTATAGCCAGAAACCACTCCCTTGGACTTGATCTTGAGGGGTAGTGTGTTGATGAGCATCTCTTCAGGGCAATGATTGGGTCTCTTATGTACCTCATAGCTAGCAGGCCTAATATCATGTTTGCTACATGTATCTATGCAAGTATCAAGCCAACCCCAAGATGTCTCACCTAATCACTGTCAAAAGAATTCTAAGATATCTCAAAGGTGCTCCATCACTTGGCCTTTGATATCTAAAGAACTCTAACTTTAATGTATATACTTATAAAGATAGTGACTATGATGGCTACAACATGACTACAAAATCTACATCAGTTGGATGCCAATTTTCTTAGTGGAAAGATAATCTATTGCCAATGAAAGAAACAATCATATATATCTATATCAACTGTGGAGGCTGAATACATTGCGGCTGCAAGCTGATGTGCTTAAGTACATTGTATTCAAAAGATACTCCCATCTACCTAAACAACAATACTGCTATCTCAATCATAGAAAATCATATGCAACATTGAAGGACAAAGCACATCAATATCAAGTATTAGTTGATAAGAGATAACTTTGAAAGGGATTAATCAACCAAGTCATGGTTAACACAAATGAACAATATGTTGATCTGCTCACCAAAGCTTTTGATGAACAAAGATTTAAATATCTTGTATCAGCTATTAGGATAATTAACTTTGAGTATCATTTCTTAAAACTTAATCGTATTATTTCTAAAACCTTTGTGTCCTAAGTGTTGGGTTTTGTAACACGTAAACCAAGGCTAGTTTAACCATTTAAACTATAAAAATGCAGTGGAATAAAGGTTTTAATATATGGTTTGTAATCTGAAAATTTTACCATTTTAAAGCACAACCAAAACCCAAGAATAAGGATCAATAATTTATGGGAAATAGTATGCTATCAAACAAAACAAACAACCATAGGGTGTACAAAGAAACAACCTTTCTTGCACAAGATGTTGTAGATGTAAAAGATAAGAAGATGATGTTTTTGAATGTCTAGCCTTCAAAGGAGAAGACCTCAACCTTGTATACCTACAAGGTTTAGCAAACACCTAACTTGTTAGGGAGTGAAGCACCAAGATCAAACCCCTCATGAACAATCCAAAATTTCAGCCAAGAAATCATTGAAGTGCAACCTAAAACTGAAAATTTCATCTCACATTTTCCTTGTAGAATCCGAAAATGTTTGCTACTAGAGAGAGTTTTCTTGCTTAAGTGTTTGTGAGAGAAAGTTGTCTTTGATGAATGAGTGAAGTAGTGTCTAAATCTTCCAAAGACCAAGACAAAAAAGGGGAGTTCCAATGCCCTCATATGGGCGGCCAAAAATGGTTCAAAAGGGCTTCCCCCCTTTTGAAATTTTTATAAAAAATACACCCCTTTAATCCATAGCTTATAAAATTTAAACAAAATTAATTTTATAACATCAACACACTTTTATTTGTTATTATTTAACCAATTTAAATAACAAACAAATAATATCTCATGAACAAATTATCCATATAATGTTGTTCTTTTACAAAAGCAAAGTTTTAGAAAACCTTTTTTCTAAATTGGTGTCAATATTTATTTGTATGATCTCATCCACAAATAAACATAAATTGGTGTTTGTATAGCTTGTTATTGGGTATGACCCGACTTGGATCATAACGTACTAACCACATCAATCTTGTATGTGTCTTGGGCATCTAAGCTCTGGCCAGAGAGAGGTTGAGAAGCACCTTCACCATCATGTGTCTCAATAGGAGTGTGGATCTCTACAGCAGTTGATGATGATGAGACAGGGGTCTCAGGTTCTGCCACTAGTCCTTCAGTCAAGGTTTCCCCTATGAAACTAATCTTAGGGTCTGCCTCAACATCCACTTGACCAATGGCTTTGCCTGATTGCCTGAGTCTCCTTCTTAAGCTGAACTCTGCAGTGATCCTGTCTTGGATTCTTTGAGCTAGTCTGTCAGCTTGTCTTGATTTTCTTGGGTTTACAAGTGGCATGTGACTAAATCCAGACCTTCATAGTAGTTCAAAGTCTGAAAATTGAAGACTTCTTGCTATCCTTGAACTCTTAGGATGATTAGGGCTTTCCTGATGTTGTCATACCACTACCCAATGATGTGATTGGAAGATGGTGAAGATGACAAAGCCTTTGGTATCACATCCTCAAACAGACTTTGTATGAAGGAGTCAGTGTAGTCCACATCAATGTGAACTTGAGGAGGTTGTTAAGAATGCACAATTGCAAGTAAGGATGGTGAGTCCTCAATGTCCACTCTCTCTGAAGAACTCCCAGGTTCTGTGGCTATAATAACTTTCTCCCTCTTTTTGGTAATATCACCCACTTGCATAAGTGAGCTAGAAGATAGGTCAATCACATCCATAGGTTCTTGTGTTCCTGGTTGAGCACTTCTTAAGACTCATTGGGGGATGAGATGATTGGACCAAAGTCCTCTCTCTCACCACCAGCTTCAGGTTCTTGGCTGCTGGTTTTCCTCTACTCACTGGCAATCTCAGTTCAGATGTCAGTGGGCTGAGTTGACATGGTTGAGGTCTTAATGACATAATCACTTTCAGAAGTGAGAGCCTCTTCCATATGGACATCCTGAACAAGTTCAGAAGTGTTCACCTCAATTGTAGGTGACTGATGTGGGATAGATGTAGGAGACTCAGGAGCATTCATCTCTCTTTGAGTAGGGATAAAGAAAAGAGACTCATTATACTCACTGAAACCTAGATCTTCGTCAACATAGAAGTCAAGATGGGGAATTGGTTGGTTGAGATCTATAGGCTGGGGATGGTAACTGTCCCCTGAAGGTTGATCACTTGTGTGTTGAGACTCAGAGTGATGGCTTAAGGCAGTTGGGATAATAAGCTCATCCGGCTGAGCATCAGGAACCTCAGCACTAATTCTTGAAAAGATGGGAGTGGTCTGCTCCTCAGGAGAAGTGGGAGCTCTAGTGTCCACTACTTCTTGTATGGGTGAGTATATGGGGACCTCCACAGACTGAATAGCCTGAGCAGGGGTTCATTTGGATTTTCTTTGGTAAGTGATGGTGATTTGAGGCTGTGTGGGTGGTTGGGAGGTAGCAGGTGTGGGCTCAACACTAGCTTGTGCTACTTGGTTGTCACCTTGAGCAATGAGCTCTAACATTTCTGGGACAAGGGCTGTTTCTACCCCAGAGAAGCCAACAGTGGGCTTCCTCGGTATTTTAAGGATGTCGGGCTTCATCTTTCCCAATTTAAGAATGTTACCTGTTTCCCTCAACTGTGAGCCCAGTTCACAGTTAAGAATGTACTCGACATATCTAGGAAACATGTAATATTCTAAGGAGTCTAAATTAGCAAGTAAATTTGTATAAACAAACTGAGAAAACCTGAATTTGACCCCCTGAACCATTCCATGGATTATGAAGGAGAGATCCTCAGGAATCTGGTCCCATCCACCATGCTTGTTTGATAAGCTGTGGATGGCCACATGGAGCAAGAATCTCTAATGGGATGAGACTTTCCCTTTCCTAAAGGTCTTTACAGAGAAATCTCCCTCATATCCCATCTGCTCAAAGGAATGATTGACAGCTTCCTTTGGGAAGAACACCTCACCTTCTTCATCATCCAGCTGAAGATGCCTATTGATAATGGCTGGAGTGATGAAGATTGTTCTCCCCTGCACTATGGCAAATAGTGCCTTCTCCCCGTCCATAATGACCTCTTGGCAGGTCTTCCAGAATTCAAGCAGCTGATCCTCATAGAGTGGAGGATCTAAGTAGTTAGACAGAGCTAAGAAATGACACACCTTTGAGAATGAGGATCTTTCTCAGAGCGTAACAGAGTAACCTGATTGTGTTGCCTGTGTAGCTGCATGGTAAAGTTGGGATCATTTCTGTGAGCAAGGTTGGCCATTTTAAGGTAGCTTAAAGATGAAGAAAGAAGGAAGAAAGAAATTTCAGAGAGAAATTTGAGTTTTTAGGTTTGGAGGAAGAACAGATGATAGAAAAGGGGGAAGCCATTGGGTTTCTATGTGAGAGGGGTTTCAGATAAAGTTTAATGAAAGAGGATAAACTTTGAAATCCGGATGTGGGTCCCACCTCTGAAAAAGTAGTTTACTTTTGCTCAAAAAGTAGTTTTCTTGGAAGTCAAAAAGCTTCCGAAAGTTAATTATCTTTGGAAGTTTTAGTTAAAAAGCTTCCGAAGCTAAAATGACTTCGAAAAAATTTTCTGAGAGTTTTGAGAATTTTACTTCGGAAGAGAAATTAAAACTTTAGTGCTTTGTATATAAAACAACATAGATTCCGAGAGTTAATTTTGCTTTGGAAGTAAATAGTCCTTAAAAATAAGTAAGTGTCTGAGACAAGTATTTAAGCTTCGGAAGACAGTTATTTATTTTGAAGGCATGATTTGCTTCCGAAGTTAAAAGCATAACTTCTGAAGTATCAGAATTTATTCAAAAATCTTAGGAAAGTCTTCAAAAAGAAATTTCTTCCAAAGAAAACATGAGCTTATGAAAGTGATAAACTATACAACTAACTAAAACATGTGATTGAGATAGCACTGTAGTTTTCTACGTGAATGGGACTCTCCTTGAAGTTTAACCCATATTCAGCATCTGATTTTGAATCCCTTGAGCACAATAGCTTGTAGCAGCAATGTATTCAGCTTCAGCAGTTGATGTAGAGACACATGATTGTTTCTTGCATTGCCATAAGACTACCCTTCCACCAAGGAATTGACATCCCCCAGATGTAGACTTTGCAGTCATGTTGCAACCACCATAATCACTATTTGTATAAGCATACAGATTGAAGTCAGGATTCTTGGGGTACCATAAACCAAGTGTTGAAGCACCTTTGAGGTATCTTAGAATCCTCTTGACAGTGATGAGGTGAGACATCTTAGGGTTGGCTTGAGATCTTTCATAGATGCATGTAGCAAACATAATATCAGGCCTGCTAGCAGTAAGATACATAAGAGACCCAATCATAGCCCTGTATAAGTGCTCATCTAGATACTCCTCCTTAAGATCAGGTCCAAGGGAGTGGTTTCTAGCTATAGGTGTCTTAGCAATCTTACAATAAGTCATGTTGAATCTCTTGAGTATGTCCTGAACATACTTTGAATGACTTATGAAGATGCCATATTCAACTTGCTTCACTTGAATTCCTAGAAAGAAATTGAGTTCCCCCATGGCACTTATTTCAAATCTGTCTTTCATCACCTTCTCAAAGTCTTTGCATAGCTTTGGATTATTTGAACCAAAGATGATGTCATCCACATACACTTGAAGTAGCAGTATGTCATTTCCCTGTCCTTTGATGAAGAGAGTTCCATCTATAGTACCTCTCATGTATCCATGTTTACAAAGATACTCACATAGGGTCTCATACCATCGGAAGACACAAAAGCTTCCTTGAGTGTAGTTCTCTCTTGGTGTCTCTGGGAAGGTGATGAAAGGACCCTTTGGTGAGTTGTTAGGGTAGCATAAGAGATGATGTTGGGTTCTAAGCTATCCCTTTCAACCACTTCTAGGGTAGAACCCATTTGATTGTTGGAGTTGCCAGATGAACCTTGCATGTTCATCTCCATCTGGTAGCCACTGAGAATCCCATATAACTCTGTTAGAGTAAGAGTTTTGAGATTTTTAGTTCTCTTGATCACCACACAGTAGTGTGTCCATTTCCTAGGAAGTGAGGACATGAACTTCGTTACAGTGTCTCTATTCTCAAGAGAAACTCCTCCATCCACTAGGGTATCCACAATCTCAACCAACCTAAAGTACTGCTGAGACATGGTTTCACCTGTTTTGAAGGTGAAGTTTTCAAACTGCTGCTTCAAGAGATCCTTCTTGTTCTCTTTGGCTTCAGAGGAACCCTCGTACATCAGTTTTGGTGCATCCCACAACTGCTTCGCTGTTTTCCACTTCTTGAAACCTCTGTACACAAAGTTTGGAAAGGTAGTTTGAGGGGTTGTCATGGTTTTTCTGTCTATCTGTACTCTCTTCCTATCTTCATCAGAGTAGTTAGCCACATCTTTGGGGATCATACCAGCACCAGTAGCAAAGGGTGCTGGGTATGAAGGTCCATTCTCAATAGACTCCCACAATCTTGAATCAAGAGACCTGATGAAACCTTCTATTCTCAAAGACCAGGTATCAAACTCATCAAGAGTGATCAGTGGGGACTTATTCATGGTTCCAGTTTCCATATCAGTCTTGGAAGTGGCTGCCATTTGAAAAGTTTAGTATTTGTGTTTGTGAGGGATCTTAAGATGGTGAGATCTTGTATCAAGAGCCCGAAAAGCTCTGATACCAAATGCAGGATCATTGAATGGTGTAGAGTTACAATACAACAACACAAAGAGGAGATTAACTAAACTTAATCAAACAGTAAACTGGATTAACCAAGGGATGACATGAAGAACACAAGTAATGTAAGAGACAGAACACAAAGAACACAAGTATATGGTTTTCAAGAATGTAGTATATTGCTTTCTCTATGTTCTATTACAAGTGTTACAAAGCATATCTAAAAGATACAAGAACATGAGATACTTATACTACATCCTACAGCCGACTATACTTTGAAAGCCAGCTGGATACAATTGACTAGACACAAAACAAAATCAATTGTAGAGTCAAAAGGCAGATTGCCTTATGACTTGTGACTATGACATGCCATAGCTCACGTCCTTATCTATTACAAAAAGGATAAAGTACATAAAGTAGAATGTCACAGACTCAAGACCTCAATGTACAGTTACCAAAAGCATGGACCTTTTCACCAACTCAGGTAAGTTGGTGACCTTACAGTGGTGCAGTGGAAAGGTGTCCAGCTTTAAGGAAAGTACATCAAATAAAGCATGGGTTAAAAGTCTTCGGAAGAATCTGTCTTCATGAGTTGAAGCTTCGGAAGTCTTTGTCTCTGAGGCTTCGAAAGACTTCATATTTGGCTTCGAAAGATATTGGCCTTGGCTTCGGAAGATTTTACACTTGGAGTATTTTCTGTTGCATGTGTAAAACTTCCTAAGTATTCTTCTTCAATGCACTTGTGCAGCATGCAAGATAGACATTAGATGTTTAGGTTGCATCAGCCTCTTCATTAATCTCTACACTTTTTCACAAAGAACAAGATCAAATCAATAAGGAGGGGAAGAAGGCTGTAAGGAAAAAGTGAAAGAGAAGAATAAGAAGGAGGAGGGGGCTCGATTTTTGGTTGCCAAGAAGGTGGGAGGTAAAGCCTGGATGATAGCTTATCTCATGGCCCATGCTTCATAAACAAGAAAGTAGGTCCTATGTCAGAGAAGCCCCTACACTGACATGTTAGTGACATCAAAGCTGACATTCACCTAGGAAAAATGAAGGAGGCAACCCAAGCTCAAGGTGTATAAAGGGTTGTACAAGTCCACCCCCTTATAGAGGTTCCCTCCCCGAAACCTGTTATTCCTCAAGCAAATGTTGGTAATGCCGCCTCATCTCTTCTTTAGTCTCCCACATAGACTCAGATGCCTTCATGTGCTACCACTGTACACACACAAGAGGAACCACTTTATTCCTTAACCTCCTCTCCTTACGATCAATGATCGCCATTGGCTTCTCCATATAATTAAGTCATTCATCAACTTTGATATCTTCTAATGCTACAACCATATCATCATCAGCTAAACACTTTTGCAGATGAGATACATGGAATGTTAGGTGAATTCCACTTAACTCATCGGTCGTTCCAACCTATATACCACCACTCCTAGTCGTGCAATTATTCAGAAAGTCCCTATGTAACTCAGGCTCAACTTGCCCTGCTTCCTGAACCGAATGATACATTTCGAAGGTGATACTTTCAACATAACTCCACAATCTTCCCACGTAGACCCCCATAGCGAGGAATCCACATCCGTTTATCGGGTTCTAACACCATATGTGTTTTCACCCAACTCTGCGATTAGACCTCTCATCCCTTCGAAGTTAAGGCAATCTTCTTTTAACGCCTGATCTTCAAACTCCTTGACCTGCGTCATCACGTCAAAGGTCATAATAAAATGATAAGCTTTCACCGGAATTGGCTCGGGTCTCTCATTTCGGCTGAGGGCATCCGCCACTACATTGTCCTTGTCCGGATGGTAATGGATCTCGTAATCATAATCCTTTATGAGCTCCAACCATCTACTCTGCCTCATGTTTAGATCTTTCTGCTCAAAGAAATACTTCAAGCTCTTGTGGTCCGTCAAGATGGTGCACTTTGTCTCGTACAGGTAGTGCCTCCAGATCTTAAACACAAAGACCATGAATGCTAGCTCCAAGTCATGATATGATAGTTAACCTCATGAACTTTCAATTTTCGGGAAGTGTAACCTATAACTTTTCCTCGCTGGAGCAAGACACATTCCAACCCCGAGGAAAAAGCATCTGAGTAAACCACCAAATCCTTGCTTCTTTCGGGCAACAATAAAACCACCACATCCTTTCTTCTTTCGGCAACAATAAAACTGGAGCTTGAGTCAACCTTGCCTTTAGCTCCTCAAAAACCTTCTCTTGCTCTTTACCCCATAAAAACGTCACCTCTTTATAGGTCAACTTAGTCAACAAAAAGATTTGTTTAAGAGTCTTGAATGAATCTCCTATAATAGCTCGCCAAACCCAAGAAACTACGAATCTCAGATGGTGTCTTTGGAGAATTCCACTGCATCACTGCTTCCACCTTCGTCGGGTCCGCCATAATCCCCTCAGGATTCACCATGTGACCCAAAAACTAAAATTCGCGTAACCACAACACGCACTTGGAGAATTTAGCATACAACTTCTCCTTTCTTAACGTTTCCAACACCTTTCGAATGTGATCGGCATACTCCTCCTCATCCTTCGAATAATCAATATATCATCAATAAACACAGTCATTGATTTATCCAACATCGACCGACACATTCAGTTCATCAAGTCCATAAAAGCAGCTGGCGCGTTGGTCAAACCAAAAGACATAACGAGAAAATCGTAATGTCCATAATGTGTATGAAAAGTTGTTTTAGGAATAACTTGCTCCTTCACCTTCAATTGATGGTAACTAGATCGAAGGTCTATTCTCGAAAACCAACTCGCCCCTTGGAGCTAATCAAACAGATCATCCATTCTCTGTAATGGGCACCGATTCTAATAGTCAGCTTATTTAGCTCGTGGGAGTCAATACACATCCTCATACTACCGTCCTTCTTCTTCATGAACAAGACCGGAGCACCCCAAGGAGAGACAGTCGGTCTAATGAACCCCTTGTCAAGTAGATCCTACAATTGCTCCATAAGTTCCTTCATCTCAGTTGGAACCAATCGATACGGTGCCTTAGCAATAGGTTGAGCATTGGGTATCAAATCAATCTGGAACTTGATATCGTGGTCCAGTGGTGCACCTGGTAACTCTTCTAAAAACATGTCTAGAAAGTCACACACAACTAGTACATCAGACAGTTTTGGTGTTGGCGTATCCACATCCTTTACGTTGGCCAAGTAGGCACTACATCCACGCCTCATGCACTTTCCCGCCACCGCCTTCGAAATCATATCCGGAATCATAGTGACTCGATCACCGTACACCGTAGTACGCCAACAATCCATCCTTAGGACTACATCGAAACAGCCTAAGGTCATCACGAATGGTCTAAGAGGAAACTTTTGACCTTCTAATTCTATGTCACAACCTTCTATCATCTTGAAGATCATAGTAGACTTTGTAAGGTTTAATATAAAGCTAATGCAACCTAAACACCCAAAGTCACTCTTGCATGCATGCACAATTATACTGAAGTGGAATGCTTTGGAAGTTTCACACCCAACATCATAAAATTATTCTAAGTGTGAAATATTCCGAAGCCAAAACAAATATCTTCCAAAGTCAAACATGAAGTTTTTCGAATCTTTAGAGACAAAGTCTTCCAAAACTAACACTTGAAGATAGATTTCTTCCAAAGACTTTTGAACACATGCTTTATCTCATGTACCTTTTCCACAAAGCTGAACCTTTTTTCACTGTAACTCTGATAAGACACCAACTTTACTTAAGTTGGTGAAAGGTCCATGTTTTTAGTAATTGTACATTGAGGTCTAGAGTCTATAACTTTCTACTTTATGTACTTTATCATTTTTGTAATATTTTACAAAGTATCTCTAGTCCTTTATATCTTATACCATTTGCTTTGAAACACTTGTAAGGAACTAAAGAGCAATATACACCAACCTTGAAAACCAACTACTTGTGTTGTTCTTGTTATGTCTTTTGAATACTTGTGTTTCTTAGATCTCACTAAAACTAGTTTCTTGTTCCCCATTTGAACTGTTATGTATTGTTGCACACTCTCCATTTTTGTGTTGTTGTGTTGTAAGCTTGTACCCTTCAACGGTCCTGCAGACTTACCTATGGTAGTTTCTACATCGATAGGCTTATCTATACTCCTACTACTAACAGGATAGTTTACATAGAAAGGAGGAGAAATAAAACTTTTACTAGCACCAGAATCAAATAACACAAAAGCTTGAGTTTGGTTCACTTGAAACATACCTGACACAACATCAGGGTCCGTCCTAGCCTCCTCCTAAGTCATCATGAACGCCCAGGCGCTCGCACTCTACCCCTCTGTCCCGGTCTTCTTCCATGTTCCCAAACTCTCTGCCCTTAGCTTCTTGCATTCCTGACTCATATGGCCCTCTTCGCATAGTTATAGCACCTTCTTACCCTCTTGTTGCACACTCTCCTCTTTGTGTTGTTATGTTGTAAACTTGTACCCTTCAATGGTCCTACAATTGGTATCAGAGCATTTCAGGTTCTTGATATAAGATCTTACCATCTTAATATCCATCACACACTAACGTCTCGAATGTCACCTATTTCTAAAGCTGATATGGAAACTAGAACCATGACAAAGTCCCCACTGATCACTCTTGATGACTTTGATAGTTGGTGCCAAAGAATAGAAGGCTTTATCAAGTCTCTAGACTCAAGAATGTGGGAGTCTGTTGTTACTGGACCTTACATACCAAGCACCTCCTCAACTGCTGGAGGTGGTATGATCCCCAAGGCTGTGGCTGACTACTTAGATAAAGATAGAAAGAGAGTAGAAATGTTCAAAAGGCCATGACAACCCTTCAGACTACTCTTCCAAACACTGTATAAAGAGGTTTCAAGAAATGCATAACAACTAAGCAACTATGGGATGCATTGAAACTGATGTATGAGGGTTCCTCTAAAGCCATGCAGAATAAGAAGGATCTCCTAAAGCAGAAGTTTGAATATTACACCTTTAAAATAGGTGAGACCATGACTCAATAATACATCAGGTATGTTGAGATTGTGCACACCATAGTGGATGGTGGAGTAGCTCTTAAAAACAGGGATACTATAAGAAAGTTCATGTCCTCTCTTCGTAGGCAATGGACACACTATTGTGTTCTGTTGGTCCATTTGAGCGTATTACAGTGCAAATGAAATAAAGGGTTGTTCAATACCAAACGCACAAACTAAACAAGATGAGCAATGAAGATTGGAAACAATAACAACTCATTGAATATATGATAATGAAGATCATAACATTCAATAACCTCAAAGCACAATGATATTTCTATGTAATAACTGCTTAGAAATGGTAACATGCAACAAGGATCAACGATTAGGGTTTTGCAAGCTTACCTACAATGATAATGATCAAAAACTATATATAGCAGTCTTAGTTTCGCAGACACTTTCGCTGTCAGGGAAACTCTTCTACCGAGACTATAGTTTCGCCCGACAAATACAGTAGTTTTACTAAGCGAACTAATTAGCTGACTGTGAGCGAAACTATAGTTTTGCTGGACTGCAAAACTACATAAATCTAATTACATACAAAAGGAAAGTAACAAAAGACCTATTACAAGCAAAAGTAAACATTATAAACTAAGGTGAGTCCAACCTATACATGATCCTCAATACTCCCCCTAGGTTGGAACTCACCACCTTCAATCGTTTTGATGTATTTTGTCAGCTCCAGAATCCTTCATTGCCTTTGATTTGTCTACAACATCTCTGCCAACATCTTCTTCAGGGGCTTCAGCAAATGATTCTCCATGGTCTCTTCCTGCTTCACGTGCCCTTTCAGGATGAGCACTAGCTTGGCCAAACTGCCTTGTCACATCTTGTATATCCATGTTCAGATCATCTTGAGCCTTTACTCTCTTGGCAAGCCTTTTCACTTCAGATCTCACTCCTCTAATCTTTTTTTCCACAGTCATAAACAAACTGGTCTCTTTCTTTGTCTCTTCTCCCGCCCCAGCTTTGATATGATTCTCACATTAAAACAGCAAATCCTCATCATTGAAACTGAAGAGGTCCATAGGATCAAATGCCTTGAATTCTTTACCATTCTTAATTCTTACCACTACCTCCCCCGTGTTGTTATCATAAAACCATTTCTCAAAGTTCTGTAACTGTTAGGGAACGGGGATATGCTAACTGGACTCTAGTCACAGTCTTTGGAGGTTGTACCCTTAAGACTATTCTTCCTTTAACAGTTTCCTAATCTTTGTCTTTCTTTGATCGTTTCCTCTCAGCCTTCATGTATCCAAATGACTCCAAGTTGTCATTTAGGCCATTCTTAATCACTTTCTCTAAAGGTGAGGCTCATTCACTAAGATTTGCATTCAGTAATGGCAGAGCCGCCTCCTCAGATCCCATTTAGGCAAGGTCTTGAATGCCTTCCTCTTATGCATGTAGCTAATTCCACCCCCTCTCCTCTTTATCATGAACATCTTGAGGCCGGGGTCATAACACCAACTTATAATCCTCTTATCAACCTCCTTTTTACTCAACCCTTCCATGTGTTGGAAAAGGGGAGTTAATTCTTCTGGCTCCTTCTCTTTAACAAACCATTCAGCTTTATCCATCTCAAAGACAACTTCATCAAGCTCTCCCTTCTTGGCTACATATATCGATGGTATCTCATCAACTTCATAGAATTCTGGCTCAGAATCATAATCTACTAGTTGTTCATCATCCTTTTCATCATCAACAAGCCCCTTTCCTTTCTCAGCATCTCTGTCAACCGACTTCTCCCTCACTACCTCTTCTCTATCTAGATCTTTTTCTACATCAAATCCCATGTGTATAAACCTAGCCTCCTGAATTTTCTCCTCATTCTCCTTACCTTCATCTTCATGTCTTATTTCCGAACCTTTAGCACCAGCAGTTGTTGCACTAGATGTGCCCTCTCCCACCCTAGAGGAAGTACCCACGTTCAAGAACGGGTATTTAGAAGTATCAGTTAAATCATCTAACTCAGATTGAGTTTGTTGATTGGGTAGGCCGGCAGAAGCTTTCAATTGACCAAATTCCTCAAAACAACTTCTTCAGCAATTAGTTTTGATTTACCAACATCTTCTTCATTCCCTCTATCAACTCATCTTTTTGCCTTTCCTGCATCTCTTGATTAGTGAGTTTGGTTTTTATCATGCTCAATTCATGTGCCAGTGAGCTGTTAAGGTTACGAATCATATCCTCATCTAAGCTTCCTTTGTCTTCACTTCCTGGTGTTTCAGAGAATGCTTGATGTCTTTGTTTGGTTATCATTTTTGATTCTCCAATATCAGCCTTCTTCTTCGATATTCTCTCCTTTTCAACCCTTATCTCTTCAGCCCTTTCTTTCAATCCTTCTTCGAAATCATAATCCTTCTCTTTGGCATAACTCTTTCGCTTGTTAGCAGCATCAGTATGTTGTGCTCTAGTTTTTCAGCTCGCTTATTCACCGACTCATCCACCCTTATAATGTAGTTCCATCTCTTGGGTGGGTACATGTTTTCCCAAAGATGGTGATCTTCCCACTAAAGTCATGTCGGATAGCACAACAGTCTGCAAAAATATGTGGGTTCATCTGCACCAACCTTTTCACCTCCTTGTGTCTCGGCACATTTGGAATTAGGTCATCAATGATCAGTTGAAGAAATCTAGGCTACAGAAGCCAGTTATCCTTCTTCAGGGCCATCACATTCTCAGCCATACAAGCAAATATCAGTCTTGCAATGTTTGCCTTTTCCCCTCTATAGCATTACCATAGCTTTTGCCCAGTCTATGTTCAGCCCATCTGATCCACCTTTATGGTGATCTAAACACATAATAAAGACATGGGCAATCAATCTCCGTTCCTTTGAGAGAAAGGACTACTTGATCTCTTTTCGAGAACCAATAGCTGACCCTTCATATCCCATGCTCCTGAATATTGCAAACACCTCAGTATCTGACATAGTAACCTCTTCTCTAAAATCCTCCTCTAGCCTTAGAATCCTTGAAACTATCTTAGCAGTAATAGTCACCTTATTCTCTAAGACTTTAGCAGTGATCCTTTGGGTGTTCCCTTCATATCATACTTGGTAGATCTCCAAAAGTCTCTCATGTGTAGACCATATATAGTAGTAGAATGAGAGATAGCGTAAGCTATAGGGGATCTTAGCAGCCCCCGAATACAGTCACTAAACCCTACTTCTTTAGGATGTGTATCATCCAGAATGGCGGTGATGTTGTTTGTGTGGTCAAACGTTAAATTAGGCATTTAAACCTGAAATACAAATGAAGTAAATTAAAAATATAGTAATAAAAACATAATAATAAAATAATAAAAGAAAAAAGAAATATGAAAAATTAAATTAAATTCGCTGGCCGAAACTATAGTTTTGCAGGATGAGATTTAATTTCGGCAGGCGAAAGTATAGTTTTGCCAGCAAGATCACACCATTTTCGCCCAAACAGTGTGGTAGATTCAACAAGCTGAAGCAATAGTTTCGGCATAGTGAAACTGAAAAATAGCCAGTGAAACTGTTAAGTTCGCTCGAACAGCATAACCTTACAGTTTCGCTGAGGATTCGTGAACTTTCGTTCAGTTTCGCTGGACTATCGATAGTTTCGCTGGACTATCGGTAGTTTCGCTGGAAGAACAACGAAGGTATCATAGAGTCTCGATCAAATATATTCATAATGTGATATTATAAACATGATTAAATGATGGTCCTGAGTTCGAAACTCACTTGCGAACATGAATCAACAAACAATCGATATCAAAATCACAGAAACTCAAAAACACATGTAGAGGACACAGAACAACCCTAAGAAACATAACAGTTCGATGGTGTGTAAGTGAGGAGTTAATTTCGCAAACAGACTTAAATAGCATATAGATTCGTAGGTAGCAAAACTATAGTTTTTCCAGAAAAATATAGTTTCACCAAGCGAAGCTGCAATTTCGCCAAGTGAAACCCAAATCAAAAATGACATCGCACAGGATGCGAATGGTGAGCGAAATTGCAATTTCGTCTAGCAAAACAATTAGTGAAAGTATAGTTTCGCAAAAAAAAATTATTTATTTTAAGTATTAACAACAATAATTAAGATCTAAATCGATCTGAGATCACACCTCAAGATATATATTAGCACAAAGATGACTTTAATCATCGACCAGCAATGAGATCATACCGATAACTGAATCTGATCACAGTTTTTAAAGGAACTGTTGAACTTCTCAAACATATCAATAACGATTGCTCATATGTTTGTCCATATAAACCCATGCCTTATCTTTTTCAACAAACAGCAAATGATTCATTAAAGTTCGATTAGATGCTTTAGAATGTTAGGACCCCATAATCATTTAGCAAAAACCCTCACCCAACCTCAGGATTTCTTGAATTTTATACGATCTTTAGAACGAGGATTGTACAGAGCTGTGAAAGTGATTATCAATAGAATATTGCATTCTATGATGAATTCATCATTTAGATCATTTAGTACAATGTAGATCAATATGGTGAGAGATCCAAGTCTATACTCACGTATAACAAAGGAGATGACCATTTAAACATGTGTTGATGAGAGGTCCAGGTCAGTACTACCGTACAGCAGAGGAGAACATCACTCTAGGTCAGTACTACCGTATAGCAGATGAGATAAGCACAAGTACAAGACACCTAAATACACCAGACATGATTCAGAGATATGAATTATAAGATTTGTATCATGGTGTGTGAAAGATCATTTCTCAATCCAATTTTTGTTGGGACCCAGTTTTCGTGCATGCCAAAATGATTGGGTAAATCCAGACATCCTTAAGCGTATATTTAAATTAAATCAACATGTTGTTGTCTACTTTAATCATCAGGCTGAGTCTACCAAGCATATTGTTTAAAGAATCTGTTTAATTTTCATTTATTTGTAATTAAAATAAGATGTAAATTCGAGAGAAGCATCGGTATATGGTTTAACCATTTAAACTATAAAAATGCAGCGGATATATGGTTTAAACATATGGTTACCAATTTGAAAATTTTCACCCTCTTAGAGCATAAACAAAACTGAAGCATAAGGATCAATAATATATGTGAAATAGTGTGCTATCAAACCATGAAAACACCATAAGGAGTTCATATAAAACAACCTTTCTTGAACAAGATGTTGTAGATGGATAAGATAGAGGAGATGATGTGCTTGAATCTGCAGTCTCCAAAAGAGAAGACCTCATGCTTGTATACCAACAAGCCCTTCCAAATACCAAGCTTCTGAGGAGAGCAACACCAAAAACTCTCTCTTATTATCTCTCAAGAATCCGAAATTTCAGCCTTATTCTTCCTTCACTCTGAAAATT
Source organism: Flaveria trinervia (assembly GCA_025506515.1). Classification (NCBI taxonomy): domain Eukaryota; kingdom Viridiplantae; phylum Streptophyta; class Magnoliopsida; order Asterales; family Asteraceae; genus Flaveria; species Flaveria trinervia. The sequence continues at coordinate 25,163,276 of CM046453.1, read as the reverse complement.
TTAGCCTTTTGGAGAGAGTTCTTGCTTGTGTGTGTGAGAGAAAAGTGTGTTTGATGGAAGAGTGCAAGAGTAACTAATGTCTTGCAAAGACCAAGACTAAAAAATGGAATCTCAATGCCCACAAGAGGCGGCTGAATTCTTGTTTAAAATGGGTTCCCCCCATTTTGAAACCTTTATAAAATTATACTCTTTCAACCCTTAGTTTTTAAAATTAAAACATATTTTAATATTAAAACATTAACACACTTCTATTTGTTATTATTTAACCCACATAAATAATGAAAAAAATAATTTCTCATGAACAAATTATCCATATAATGTTTTTTATCACAAAAGCAATGTTTCAGAAAATCCATTTTCTAAATAGGTGTCGTTATCTATTTGTATGATCTCATCAACAAATAAATATTTATCAGTGTTTGTATAGCTTGTTATTGGGTATGACCCGACTTGGATCATAACGTACTAACCATATCAATCTTGTATGTGTCTTGGGAATATAAGATCCAACAATCTCCCACTTGCACAAGATTCATAAAAGATTGATGCAAGCAGTAAGTACCGCCTAACAACGGTTACTACCCTTAATATGTATGACTAAGTGCCATTCAATAATATCATCCTCTTCAAGTACCATATTCGAAATGTTTTAGGTGAATCAATCATTTATCCTCTTGTCACATATGTCATGTTAAATCCCAGAGACACACAGTGATCATTCTTGTTGATACATGTATGTCCCTAGATCATGATATGTGATGTAATAGATCTTGTTTGGTATGATTAATGAAATGATATTGATAGTTTTTTAGTTATAATGTTTAATGTTTCATTAATGTGTCGACATTGAATTGGTTAATTAGGTTAGTGATTGCTTGAATGATTACATATAATTTTTATTAATTAATACATGCAAACTTAACAGAATGAAGTTCTCATGTGAATGGCTCATGCGAATGAACCATACGCATGAATAACTTCACACGATTGACTCAGTGGCACGACTGAACTAGGAGACTGGATCAGTCGTACGATTGTAACATAAGATTGGCTCAGTCGCACGACTGAACACTCAGTCGTACGAATGAATCAACCGCTTGGTTCAATCGCACGACTGAACCATACTAATGGTTCAGTCGCACGATTGGATAGTACCAACCTATAAATACACCTCAATTCGTGAAAAACAAGACTATCGGTTAATTACGATTCCAGACGTACCCTAGCCGTCCAGAAACCTCTCAATTCGTTCTCCAAGTTCATAGAACACATTAGATCGATTCCCAATCGATTTCTAACGTTAGTTTCAATCCTTGATTGATTCTTCGTGTGTTCTCACTGATTGGATCGCCAATCAAATAGGATTCCGCACTATTTGATCTGGTTTACACGTTAATCTCTAGGTATTTCGGTCAAATACCAGGTCCTAACAAGTGGTATCAGAGCCAGGTTCTTGATTACGTGTGATTCAATCAAGATTGATAAAAAGTTTGTGTTTTTGCACTAAAAACACAATCTTTTGTGTCAAAAGTGATCTTGGACGTTCCCTGCTCATCAAAGTTTGGTTTCCACGGACTTAGGCAATTCAACCTTGCGAAAGTTCGAATTTTTACGGCTAAAACACGTTTAACCTAGAAATTTTCGCATAACAGCAGCTTCAGTCGCACGAGTGAGCCATTCGCACGACTGGACTCATTCGCATTGCTCAGTCGCACGTTTGGACATAGTCGTATCTCCATTCGTACGATTGAACCGTTCGGTCGCACGGTTGATACGCATCAGATTCATTCGCACGACTGAGCTAATCACTTTGTTCAGCCGCACGATTGAACCAGTCGTAGAGTTCATACGCACGACTGAGTGTTCATACCCACGCCTAGTCCATTCGCACCCTTCAGTCGGCCGACTTAAAAATTGCGTATTAGACTTAAAGTTATTTACAATGGAAGATCAATTGTCAGCCTTTACTGCTGGGAAGGACTCTAGGATCTAGAACCTGCTGCTACTTGAGAGTGAGGTGGGTAATCATAATAAACCACCAAAGCTTTTAACGTTAGATGAGTTTCCCCACTGGAAACAACGCTTTGAGATCTATCTCAATGGAGTGGATCCGAATCTATGGGAGGCCATCGAGATTGGATATAGTACACCAGTGGGAGCCGATGGAGTAAAGTTAACCTTAGGAGGGATGACAGACGCGCAGAAAGTCAAATATAATGCAGAGAAGAGGGTCTATGCATTGATTACACAGTCTATCCCTAAAGAGATATTCCACCAGTACTCAAAGAATAAGCAGTCCAAGAAACTATGGGATGAGCTAGAGAAGAGGTACGATGGGAATGCCTCGTTGAAGGCAATCAAGGCTAAGGAGTTAAAGAAGGAATTCGACAACTTTTGGTCGATGGGAAACGAGAGTTTGGACGATGTTATAGATAGATTGTACCATCTGATGAGTGAACTGTATACACATGGGGTGGTTACTACCATGGAAGAGAAAGTTAATAATTTTGCAGACGGATTGCCTGAAAAATGGGTTTCATTCGTGTCTAATCTTAGACAGAATGGAATGCTGTCAAAACTGGATAATAATGACTTCATTCTGAAGTTGCAAGAAGAACACTTAGAATGAAGTACAGAGCTCAGAAGTCTACGTACAATCAAAATCCAGCTTTATACAATGCCACTCCTCAAGCGAAGACATCTGGAGCACCCTTCCAGACTGCATTCGTGTCTAGCTCATCGAGTCCTACACATGCACCTGCTCCAGGTTCAGAAACGTCAAGGTCTTCTTGTACCCATACATTGGATCTAAAGCGAATGCTACTAGACTGAAGACCGAGAACCTCAGTAATGTGACTGTGGAAGTAGCTCGAGAGCACATGGATCTATTGGCAGCAATGGTCCATTCCTATGATGAACTTGTTGCTGGAAAGATTGGAAACTACCATCTGGCAGACGAGAACTACGAGCAGGTGGACGAAATGGAGCTTGAGAGAATGGAATAATGTGGGCCTTAGCAAGTGCTGTCCGGAGGGCAAAGAAGTTTGTGAAAAACACTGGACAGAACTTGGTTGCTACTAAGGATACCACCTTTGGCTTCGACAAGAGTAAAGTGACCTTCTTTAACTGTGGTGAAAAGGGGCACTTCAAGAGAGAATGTGTGAAGCCAAAGAAGACTGGGAACGGGAACCCGTTCTCATCCTTCACTCGTCTAGACAAGCAAACTACCAGTTCTACTTCCTCAAACAAGGACTCAAAAGCCTTGACTACTCATGATGATGAAGGACAGGATTGGAGCTTTAGGTTTGTCTCACTAGGGGAATCAAACATTGCAAATGTAGAAGATATTGACAGTGATTCCACTAGTGAAGGAGATCTAGCAGTTGAGATAGCAATGTCACATAGTGAAGAAGCAACTGCAACCGAGGTCAGTTACAAGCCAAAAGTGGAGACTACCATGTCAGAGACAGAAAAGACAGAAGCAAAAGAATCAGAATCATCTGATACTGCATTGATGGCAAACGCTTCTGAATCTGCTCAGGTAAGTACTACTGACACAATGTTTAATAATCATGCTTGTTCTGATTGTGATGCCTTTAGGAATAGCATAGATGCTAAATTTGCTAGGTTATTAGATCATAATGATAACTTGATAAAAGATTTGCATCTATGCACTGAGGCTAATAGGGTACTAAAACAAAATGAGCTCAGTTATAAAGAAAAGATAGACCTTTTGACTAAACAGCTTAGGGAAACTGAAGTAGTTTCCTTTAATCAAGATAATGACATTAGGTCTTATCTAAACTCCCTAGAAGACACTAAGAAGCAAAAGGCAGTTCTAGAAGTAGAAGTAAATTCACTAAAACAGAAACTGCATAGTTGGACTAGTTCGTCGCACATAGTCCAACACTTAGTGAAAGAAAGAAACAACGGGGAGGGACTGGGTTATAAAGTGGTTCCTCCACCATCTGAGACTTTGATGTACACTAAAACTAGACCTTTAAGTAGTAATTCCATCAAGGATCATGTAGTGTCTACTCCTCTTGTTAGTGATCCAGATTCCTTATGTTCATCTATTGACACTGGAAACAAACAAAAGGAGACCACTTCAAAGGCAAAGGGTTAATGTCTTGTGTTAATCTGGAAAAGGAATTTGAAAAGGTTAAGTTAAAGTCAGGTTCAAACAAAGTCAAATCAGAATCAAAAAGGGCTTTTAAGGATAATCTTACACATACTTCAAGTCAAAGACCAATTAACCAAGAAGAAAAGGATGTCAAACAGGTTAAATCAGTTAATTTTGTTAAACCAGTAAACACATCAAAAGAACCAGAGTCAAAACCTAAAGTGAGTGATGTTACTAGAGTGTCACACACGTCTCCACAAAGAAATTTTAATCATAAGGTTGATAGCAGGGTGTGCTACAACTGTGGAGAATATGGACACATTGCTTCCTACTGTCCTCATTATCAGACACCTAGGAAGAATATTGCACTTCAGGACTCAAAACCTAGGGATTCTAAGAGGAGCTCTTTAACTCCACCTAGACGAACTAGTGAAGAGAAAGTTCAATCTGTTAGCCAGTCAACTGTTTATCACAAACAGGCGTTGCACAAATCTGGCTTATGGAAAGAGAAGTCAACATCTATGGCTGATAATGAAGACAAGAAGGAACCTGAGCTACCCTCACCTTCTAAGGGTCAATGGGTTGAATTTTTGATGTGTGATGCCTCTGGGAAACCCAAGCCAGTAAAGGCTTGGGTTCCTAACCTAAACTAATCCTTTACCTTGTATGTGCAGGCTGTTCAATACAGTGCTGAAACTAACACGTGGATAGTAGACAGCGGAGCATCCAGGCACATGACAGGAAACAGAGCCTTTTATCAAATGTCAAACAAATAAAATGAGGGCATGTTTCGTTTGCTGGAAACAAGGGAGGATATATCACAGCTCAGGGAGAAGTTGGAAATCAGAAAGTTAAGTTTGATAGGGTGAACTACGTCCAGCAACTTCAAAACAACTTACTCTCTTTTCACAATATGTGATAAGGAATTTAAAGTCATCTTCGACAACAAGAAGTGTATGTACTGAAGAAAGACTACGTGATCCCAGAGGACCAAGTTTTGATGACTGCTTCAAGATATAAAGATCTTTATGTCTTGGATCTGTTAACAGCTTCTACAATGGATCATGAGGTTCAGTGTTTTCTATCCAAAGCTACTGAAAAAGATTCCATCTCCTGGTATAGGAGAATGGGACACATCAGTCAAAGGAAGATGAATCACTTGATTCAGAAGGATCTGGTGAGAGGTGTAAATGTCAAGAACTTTCAGCTTCCTGATTTTTTGTATAACTTGCAAGAAAGGTAAACAGACAAAGAAGTCTCATAAGGAAAAGAAAGTTAATTCAATAGAACTTCTTCTTGAACTTCTACACATGGATCTGTTCGGTCCAGTCAGTACAAAGAGCATTGCAGGTGACTTGTACTATTTTGTGGTCACCGATGACTACTCAAGGTTCACTTGGGTAATGTTTCTGAAATCCAAATTAGAAACATTTGAATCATTCAAGGAGTTGGTAACCACACTCGAATCTCTCTACAAGCTGAAAGTTAGACAAGTACGCTCAGACAACGGAACGGAATTCAAGGACCATTGGATGGAGGAATACTGCAAGGAAAAGGGGATTGTGCATCAATTCACTTCTGCTTACACACCTCAGATGAATGGCGTTGCTGAGAGAAAGAACAGGAGCTTGATAGAGACAGCATGGACTATGCTGGCAGACTCGAAACTGCCTATCCAATTCTGGAATGAGGCGGTGGCAAATGCATGTTATACACTGAATCGAGTCCTGATAGTCAAGCGCCACGGAAAAACATGTTACGAGCTACTACAAAGACGCAAACCGAACTTGGAGTATCTCGAACCATTTGGGGCGCCGTGCACACTTCTGAAGAAGACACAAGATGGTAAATTCAGCGAGAAGGCAGATGTAGGCATCTTTCTAGGATACAACATACCTAACAAGCGAGTTTACAATAACTCAACAGGTCTAGTAGAAGTTTGGTGTAATGTTGATGTTCAGTGATTCACCACACCACCTACTCGCAAAGGACCCGCCTACTTCTTTGACTATGATGGATTCTTCAAGTCCTTCAACATTCCTCTCTCTCCCTCGGATGATGAATTAGCTACACGAATGATATGATAGCTTGAATCCACCAACATCTAGCTCACAGGGAGAATCATCTACTCATTCAAGGGGAGTAGTCGACGACAGTGACACCTCCTCTGAAAATGAAGCTGAAGAAGATACCCAGAACAGTCAGGAGGAACAGGTTCTAGTTCCTGAAAGTCCACAAGCATCTACCAGTGGTGCACCTTCGACGTCAGAGCCTCAAACTCCAACTACCTCAGATGAAGAAACAAATGTTCATCATCTTGGCTCTGAGGTAGCTATTCCTACTACTCCAGGATCACGTCTAAACGTTTATCATCCCTTAGACAATGTCATTGGGGATGTCCGATCAGGAGTACAAACCAAAATCAGCTGTACTCAGCTGACTATGCCTCTGTTTTGGAAAAGGGATATATTCATGATGGTGCCTATCGGTGTTTTGTCTCACCGGTTGCGCCAAAATATGTCAGTGAAGCACTAAATGATGGGGCATGGGTGAGTGCAATGCAAGAAGAACTTCTTCAGTTCAAGAAGTTAGGTGTATGGTCTCTGGTTGATAGACCTAAAGGTGCTAAGGTCATTGGCACCAAATGGGTTTTAAAATGCAAGAAAGATGACCAAGGCATCATTATCAGGAATAAGGCTCGACTGGTTGTTCAGGGATTTCGCCAAGTCAAGGGAAATGATTACAATGAGGTATTTGCACCCGTGGCAAGGATGGAAGCCATTCGTATCTTCCTTGCCTATGCATCGTACATGAAGATTAAAGTCTATCAATTAGATGTGAAGAGTGCATTTCTTCATGGGGAAATTAGAGAAACAGTTTATGTTAGTCAACCCAAGGGATTTGAAGATCCTTATCATCGGGATAGAGTCTACAAGCTCGACAAGGCTTTATACGGGCTTCATCAAGCTCCAAGAGCTTGGTATGAGAAACTCTCGACTCATCTTGTGAAACACGGCTTTCGCAGGGGAGTCATTGACTGCACGCTGTTCATTAAAGAAAAAGATGGCGACCTACTGCTCGTACAAATCTATGTTGATGACATAATTTTTGGTTCAAAGAACGAAGAGTTATGCAAAGAATTTGAAGCAGTTATGCAGAAAGAGTTTGAGATGAGTGCAATGGGGGAGATGTTCTTTCTCGGGCTACAGGTGGATCAAACACCAAATGGGATCTTTCTACATCAGACCAAGTACGTAAGCGACATTCTTAATCGTTTTGACATGGAGAATGCATCTGCTGCAAGTACTCCACTGGCTACGAATCACGACATAGCCCCTGATGAAAATGGAGATCTGGTGGATGCCAGGATGTACCGAGGAATGATTGGATCCCTCATGTATCTCACTGCCTCTACACCTGATATCATGTATGCGACATGTTTATGTTCTAGATATCAGGCTAAACCTAAGCTCAATCATCTGATCGGGGTCAAAAGGATTTTTCGCTATCTAAAGGGTACACCACACTGGGGTTGTGGTATCCTCATGATGATGATTTTGAGCTCACGACGTATAGTGACTCGGACTACGGAGGCTGCAAGATGAACTACAAGTCTACATCAGCAGGGTGTCAATTCTTTGGGGGAAGATTAATTACCTGGCAGTGTAAGAAGCAGACATCGGTTGCATTGTCAACCTGTGAAGCCGAATATGTTGCTGCTGCAAGTTGCTATTGACAAATCATCTGGATTCAACAGCAAATGCGGGATTACGGTTTAACGTTCCATTCTACTCCTATTTTTGTAGATAACTCTGTTGCAATTGCAGTAACTAAAAATCCGGTCCAACATCCTAAGACCAACATATCGGTATTAAATATCACTTCATACGAGATTGTTTCAAAACGAACTTAATTGATGTGGTAAAAATTAATACTGATTTTCAACGTGCTGACCTCTATACTAAAGCCTTTGATAAACCACGTTTTCAATATCTGCTAGAGGTCAACGGCGTTCAAAAGAGAAGTCTGTTATTCATGATGATGATCATGAGTAGTTCGATGTAGTTTAGTTAATTTTTCTTTTTTTATTTTATTTTATTGTTTATTTTTAGTATGTTTAAATTAAACTCATGTTATTTTGTTGTTTATTAAAATCCTAAAATAATTAAACCAGTTATGATTTCAGTATTTTCGGGAGAGAATAAGTCAGCAAGTAACATTAAAAAAAACGAGGGAGAAAAAGTGGAAAGCTGATATAAGGTTGATCGTATTTGGGATACTGATTCAAACCCTTGGAATATGATAGTACACAGGAATAAGTCAAGAGGGACTTTAAAATCCTAATTTAGAAAAGATGAAAAAATTCAAAGTATAAGTCTGTGTAGTCTAAGCAATATAAAAGGGAAGATGATAGAAAAACTGGTAACTCCTAAGGTAACACAATGAGAGTAGACCTAGAGGTTGCTAGACCACAATTGATATGTCGGTAGATTCAACACAATAGATATTAGACCGGACTGGTGATCTCAAGATCAAACTAAACTGTTCACTGACTGTGGGCTTCCATCTTATCACTGGTTAACACAATCAAAATTATTCCAATAAGGGGTAATGAGCATGTAAACGCCAAAAATGTGTGCGGTTGACCATAAATAGAGCAAAGCACGAAAAAAATGAAAGAAAAATGCTATCAGGCTAATGACCTATGTTGTTGGTGCATTTGGTGCAAAATAAAAGCTGCTCTAACAAGGAGATAGGTTGTGTGCCTCTCTACTGTGCGATGGCACTGACCTGAGGATAAGCATAACCTAGATATTCTAGAATTCATTGTTGTTTGCCGCCTCTTTGCTGTGCGATGGCACTGACCTGAGGACTGGTTCTCTATGAAAGATCTAAGAATAGTCTCTTCTTATAACAATACCCGTAGACCGCTCAAAAGCTCCTAAGGGATGTTGATTACCATATAAGTGTGGGATCCACAAATGTTCGTTGAATTAAATAAACCAAAAACAATCACCGGTTTGAGTCAAGAGTCTATGTATGGATTTAAGTGGACAAACATATTGACAATCGTTGTGGTTGCAATTCTTGAAAGTTCAAATCAATGTGGTAATCTAAGAGTTCGCTATGATTCCCTAAAGCTGCTGATGACTCTGGATGAACACCAAGAATTGAGCATCAAAAGAGTTTGATAACAAGTCCCAAATGATTTGATGTTCCTGTATGATTCCAAAATTGAATTGGTCCAGGTGTGGTCAATCTAAGTTGAAGCTTTCGATTTGTGTATTTAGTTTAAGTTTCTAGTTTAATCTTTTAGTGTATGTGTCTGTCGGACTACATCAGGAAAATCAGAATGAAACTAACTCACCTAAAAGGGTCATGTCTGACATGGCGACATGTTTTTCAAAGTTTAAAGAGTCACGTCAGAGGTGACAACGTGATTTAAAAAGAGTCACGTCTGAGGTGACTGAATTGGTTAAGAGCTTATAATGTTATTGTCAAAAGTTAAAAGGGTCTTAAAAGTAAAATGTTCAAAATGACTGTAAACACACTAAGTGTGACCCATTCGCACGATTGGATCATGGTTATGGACCAACTATGCGAATGGCTCCCAATCGGCCGAATGGACATGAGAATGATCCATTCGACCGAATAGAAGGGGGAGAATGAAACAGTCGACCGACTGAGGCTCAGTCGGTCAATTAAAGATGCGAATGAAGGAGACCGAATGAGGCAGTCGACCGACTAAGACTCAGTCGGCCGACTGAATGAGATTGACTAGGCCAATCGTACGACTGAGACTCAGTCGCCCGAATGAACTGAGCGATGAGGCAGTCGGCCGATTGAACTTAAGTTCAGTATTTAAGGGCCTCAGTCGATCGCATGTTCCTCATCACACCAAAATCACACTCAAATCGCATTTCCCGTTACTCTGCCAAAAATTGCTACAGATCCTGATTTACATTGCTGTTGAGTTTCTTACATTGAGTGACGATTTTACAGGTACATTACTCTTGAATCTTACCAAAATCAGAAGATTACCAAACCTACATAAGAGACACTCGATTGAATCAAGAACCGAACTGTGAAATGACCTAATCACCTACGTAAACTAAGCAAAATGTTAAAATTAAGTTTAATAGGTTATTAGTGACAAGTAGGCGAGTCTAATGGACCATTAAACACTGTTAAATGACTTAAATTGGTCAAGATTGACCCACATGCGATCGAATAGTGGGGCAAGCGACTGCTCGTTCGAATGAACTCAATCGCCGATTGAACCTTGCGATTGGGTCATTCGGCCGAATGAACCACCCGAATGATTTCAGTCGGCCGACTGAACCAATCGAAGACTCAGTGGCAGATTGAACTCAATCGCATGTATCATCAACCGAATGAACTCAGTCATACTTAAGAACAAACGAATGACTCCAGTCGCATGATTCATTCGCATGAATGAATCAGAATGGAAGTGAAACACTACACTTAGAACTGAATTCTGATGTATTATGTACTAATGATCATGTGTTTTGTGTTTGAGGAAAAATGGCTGACAGATGGTCTCTTAATCCAAAGCACAACATATGTGCCCATTTGGACCACACAACTCGGAACGGGGCCAAGTTCTCCGAGATTATAGCCTTCTCACAAATGCTCACGGATACATAAGGCTATATCTATACCGTGCACGCCTTACGAATCACTACACCAGGCATTCTGGGAGAATGCCTCAGTGGATCGCTCTCGTGAGCCATACAGCATCCGAAGCACCATTTTGGGTCAAGCTATCGACATTACCGCTACAGACATCCAGAGAACTTGAGTTTGGGGATGACTCCACTCACCCCACTAAGTACATCCTTTGATAGTGAGAGGGTGTTTCCTCCGAATCAAGTATGCGGGGGAGATTAACTCGGGGGTGCTAAATAAGAGCAACGTGTGCCCATAATACAAATATCTGGCACATGTGATTCTTAAGTGCATTGCTTCGAGAAGGGGTGGTTTCAATGACCTATCAGATCAGATACAAAATGCCTTCGTGGCTCTGGTGCTGAACCACCCTTTCAGCTTCTCTAATATGATCTTTGCTTATTTGGTAGAGAACATTGAAACAAAACGGAAAGAAGGTTTTTGTATGTATCCAAGGTTCCTTCAGATGATATTCAATGAGAAGCTGCCTCTGCTCCCCAAGGAAAGTCACGATGCAGTGACTTTGGAACTTATGGATGACACTACTTTGGGTAGGATGGTGGTGTACCGGGGCAAGCAAGTGAAGCCCCAGGCGAAGAGGCTGATTGGCCATTTAGCAGATGAAAGTTATGTGGCACCAGGGAGAAGCCAATGGCGTCACGAGGACAGTGACTCCGACGTGGAGCCAATTGTCCTACCTACTGATGATTCAGATGATGATGATAGTGGGGGTGCCGGAGACAATATGCCTGTTCCACAGAGAGGCACTACGTCTGATGTCGTGCCTCCAGCATCCGCCTCGGCTGTAGAAGTTACCGAATCAGCTGGGTTTCATCATGATTTTGTCCTTGAGACAGAAGTAGAAGAAGAAGAGTCTGATGAGGAGCCCCTCACCAGGACTGTGGGAAGAAAAGTGGTTCCCACAGTACATGGGCTTCGGGTTGTTGGTGAGCACCCAAGAGACTCTGAGAGACAGAGACTGACCCGACCTATGTTCCACGGTCAATCGGCAGGGTAGGAAGGGGAGCATCCACCTCGAAGGAACGAGGAGAAAACGGATGGCTCAACCCCATGGGCAGAAACCAAAGAAGAAGCGCCGTTTAACCTTCATCACTACTACCTCAGCCACTCAGACACACCATCCACCACCATAGCCACCACAGCCCCCATAGCACCACAGCAACCACCAGACCTACCACCACAATACAGATCCCAGCCACCACTACATCATTCACCCCTCACTCACCACCACTATCATCTCGACCTGACCCGATATTCACCACAGCACCACCACCACCACTAGCCACCAAACCGAGCCCTCAGCCTATCCCTCATTCACTTACAGATCACCTCTACCTACAGTTACGTAGAAGAACAGTTGTCGACACTAAACAGAATGGTAATGCGTTTGCTGGCTGCCGATGAGGAAAAGGCCTCCCAAATCCGCCAGCTTACTGACCTGACGGCTGCACAAACTCACCAAATTGCAGAGCAGGCTCAAGTGATAGAAAGACAGACCCGACAGATGACCGCCCAGAGCAACGAGATAGCCATTCTCCAAGCTCAAAGCGTAACCTCAAGGAAGAAAATAGAGGAGTTGGAAAAGACTAAAAAGACCATTTTGCTAAAGCTGAAAGGATCGAAGGAGGAGCCCTTAAAGATAAGGGATGGGGACAGAAATGATGATGATGATGAAGACGATGATGATGAGAGTGAAACTGATGAAGAAAAAACTTAAGAATGGCACGAAGATGAAACCCGACGGAGGAGAAGCAGCTGAATCTGTCTGAGCTTCAGGGCAAGAGAAAAGATCAAAGAACAGACAAGATCAGTTAGCTCTGCTTCTGCACCATCACGTGATGAGCCGAGTATTCAGGATAAAAGTAAATAGTAGATGCTTATGTATTTATTTACTTTTATATTCTGTATTGAAAAACCATGTATTAAATGTTTATATTAAGTTAATGCATTTCGTTTGATAAATTACTAATGATTTGAGTGTGAAATGTGTAAATCAAACAGATCCAAATTACAAAAGAGATGATTTGATATTGCTCCCCTTCAGCAGGTCAAGTCTCAACTCATAATGGTTCTTGATCTGTAAGGGATTGTCAGAAGGTCAGTGAGTTATACCCCTGAAGAAGGGAAATAATTCATGATCTATCGAACGAGCAACTGGCAGAAATTTTCAAGCTCAATCCTGATGAAATAGTGAAAGATGCTCCGACATGTAATTCTACCTGTGATGACGAGCTAAATGGCGTTGATGAAATAGAGATAGAAGATGTCACTGCAGAGCACTATCCTCAGTATGCTGACAATGAGGGCAATGTGGTTCCCAATCTGGGTGAATCCCTTGTCGGTGATACATTTGAGGTGTTAGACAAAATGGAACAAGAGTCAGACAAGACAGAGGGAATGGCCCAAGCCTCAAAGGATGATGTTGATATCCGTAAGGCTGAATGGGCTGCATGTTTTAAAGAAATTAGAGCCCAATGTGCTGCACCGAAGAGGGATGCCTACACCAAGCTCTACAGAGTCAAGAAACATCTTAAGGTGTCAGGCAGGATTATAGCAGGGCATATTTTGAGGACCTTAACGTCTATGCAGTTAAGAGGGAAAAGGGCATAGAGTACTTTAGATTTCCACATGATCTAAAGACTCGACCAGGTTTTGAGCTCAACCAGCTGGCCAAACTGAAGCTGTTGTATGCTGACCCGAGAAGATGTCAGGTTGGTTTGAGGCTGCCCTAAAGAAAGAGTACCACACCAGGTGGATTAACTTCAGACCTCAACAACCTACAAGGTATATTAGAAGGTCTGAGATGGATGCCATTACTGGAAAACCAAAGATAGTGTTGAAGTGGAATCCTCCGCGCACAATGTCAAGAATCCCACTCCGGGAAATGACTAAGGATTTCACACCACACTTTAAGTGGTGGTACTACGATTGGAGAACAGCAGAAGCGGTCATAGTTCTAAATAAAGAGGGCCAAATGGATACAGTCAGAGTATTCGACCCGATGGGGCTTACCAACTTGTCTGAAAAGGATGTTTATACATGTTGGACCAAAAGAACCAATGAGCCGGATCAGAAAAACCTTTAAGTCCCTAGACGTCACAACAACTACTGAAGACCACAACAGCTGAACAACAGCTGATTACAAAGTCTGAAGACAAGTGCTGAAGACAAAGTCTGAAGACAAGTGCTGAAGACAAAGTCTGAAGACAACTGCTCAAGACAAAGTCTGAAGACACAAGTGCTGAAGACAAAGTCTGAAGACACAAGTGCTGAAGACAAAGTCTGAAGACACATGCTGAAGACCAAAGTATCAGACGTTGTCACAACAGCTGAAGAGGTCTTCTTCAGTAGTTATGACGGTTTACCTTTCAGTAGTTTTATGTTTTATCTTTTCAGTAGTTTGACACAATAGCTGGAGAATACTTCTTCAGTTGTTGTGCTCATCAGTAGTTTTATATTTATCAGTAGTTTTGTAAAAGGACTGAAGAGCTTGTTCTTCAGTCGTTGTAGTTTCAGTAGTTTCTTATCAGTATTCTTATTTTGTACTTAACACTCTGATATGTTCTCAGTAGTTGTGAACATTCAGTAGTTTGTTAAGAGTTAGTTATTTTTGTATTAGATCTGCCAGTTGTCACTTTCCCGTGATAACAGCAGCGATTGCACTCTATATAAGGAGTGTCAACCTATTGTAATATATGAATGATTTGATCAGAAATATTTACTATTATTGAAACATTCCTTGTCTCAGAAATATATTCTCTCGTTATAACCGTATTTATGCTTAATGAATACGAATATCAAATTCTTGCGACAATTTGTCTAATTCTCGTTCTTATTCCGCTGCGTTGCGCTCTAATACATCAAACTTGTGATCACTGATCCTAACAAATGGTATCAGAGTAGGTTAATCATTGATCGATCTAATAATTGATCATTAAACTACTATTCAAGATCCAAGTTTGATTGAATTAGCATTTTTGTGTTTTGCAAGAAACGGTTATAGAGATTGAATTTTCTGTGTTTTCTGGTCAATCATCCTGAGATTTTCTCTTGGTTTTCATTGAGTCTGTTGTGGTCTTTATAAAAAAGTTTCAAAGCTTGAATTAAATTGTATTGGACTCAAAATGACTACTCCTTCCAATGATCCTCACAATACTGGTTCCTCAACCAAGCCTCCAATGCTGGTTAGGAATGAGTATAACATATGGCAACGACGAATGCTCCATCACCTGTCTGTTAACAGCGCAGGTTGTTGGACTAGTGGTACATGGTCCATACAAGCCTATGGTGAATAACTGGAAACCAATCAAATGGTTCCGAAGAGGAGGGAGAAATACTCAGATGAGGATAAGAAGTTGTTTGAGATTGATGCAAAAGCCCATAGAATTCTAGCCATGGCACTGCCTAATGAAATCTATTCTGGGCTAATGCATCATGAAACTGCCCATGACCTCTGGAATGCCTTGAAAAAACAATTTGGAGGAACAGATGAGGTCTTGGCAAATAATAGAGAAATCCTTGCCCAACAATATGAGACATTCTCTCATAGGAAGGGTGAGACACTGACTCAACAGTTCGAGCGGTTCTCTTGTTTGATCTCTGAATTAAAAATGGTCAAACATGAGTACACCAATAGCCAGATGAATAACAGATTTCTCAGATGACTGTCTGAGAGATGGGACACATATACTATTGTCCTACGCTCCAGTGCAAATTTGGACAAACTATCTCTCACCCAACTCCATGGGAAATTTCTCACATTTGAGAGAGAGATAGAACAGAAACGAAAACTGAGTTCATCTCGAAAGCTCACTGAAGACTTTGTACCAGGCAACACTGCCTTGGTCGGTCATGAGTTAGAATATGCTTCATCTGGATGCCAGTATGATGAGCATATTGACTTCTCTTCAAACACTTCTGATTCTGCATTTGTGAGTGTTGATAGTCAGTTTACTGGATGTAATAATGAAAATCTATGCTTCATCATGGATGATCTCAAAGGGATTGCTGATGATGACTTAGAAGAGATGGATATTTTGAGCCAAATGGCCTTGATAAATATCAGATCTCAGAAGTTCTACAAAAGAACTGGAAGAAAGTTCCCAGGACTCTCTGGCAAAACCAAAGTTGGTTTTCACAAGAGTAAGTTGAAGTGTCACAAGTGCCACGGGCTTGGACACTTTGCTAGAGAACGCAGATCATCTGGATCTAATTCCTCTGCACCTTTTGTGACTTTCCCTGGCAATAGTCAACAACACAGAGGGCAACATCCTGTCAGTTCTAGTCATCATTCTCAACCACAATCTCCTGCATATTTTGTTCCTCAGGGTCAAATGCCATATCCTTACCCTTGTTATTAAATGCCACAGTCAAATTAAGTTCAAGTTCCTATAGTACCACAACCTCATGCACTACCAGAACCTCAATCATCTCAATCTCATCAACCTCCTCAACCTCAACAACACAGCTTCTTCACCCCTAGAGGTGTTGACTGGAGCAGTTTACCGGATGACATGTCTGGTCATGAACACTGTTCACAGGTGCTGGTCAACATGGTGGTGACAGTCCTTTTGGGAATCTGGCTCTCATGGCCCTGGTGTCTACTAAGGGTTCCTGCTCAAATGCATCATCTTCACAGTTAACTCAGGTATCTTCAGAGGCTAAAGCCAAGTTATGTTCTGAATCATGCATTGCTACCTTTATCTCAATTAGAGAGGCAAATATAGCATTAATAAATCAAAAACTTGAGCTTGAGAAAACCATTTCCAAAAGAAAAGCTGAGTTTGAGTCTGCTCTTAATTGTAAAAATGATGAGATTTACAAGCTTAAATGCCAACTAAATGATGAAAAGGCTAAGCTAGAGGTTATTCTGGATGACCAGAGAAGTCTCAAAGAAACCCTTGCAGTCACCCAGGTAGAGTGTGATCGATGGGTACAATCATGCAAAGGTTTTGAAATGCTTCTTAGTAAGCAATCTACTTCCAATATGAAGTTTTGTATTGGTTACAATCACACTGCTCCTCCTACAGATTTTGCTTCAAGAGCAGAAGTGAAATCTGATAGAGAAAGCAATAACCAATCCACCTCATCATGTGATTCACCTTTTGATAGAGCATCATCAAAAGTTGAAGTCAGCACTAAGCCCTCTTAGAACCCATCAGCTGATATTGATGGTTCTGCTGCTGACACTCACATGATAAAAGAGATGATCAACTCATGAGTTATTTATGAAAGTCCTGAAAGGACTGGAGAGCAAGACTTAACACCTGAAGTTCAAACTCCAACTAATGACAGCACTGAAGAGAAGAAAACTGTCAGTAGAAAGAGTTTGAAGACTACTAAAGAGGAAGTCAAGAAAGCAAATAATGCTTCTAAAGTACTGAAGAGCAAGTCTTCCGTAGTTTCATCCTCTTTAGTTGATGATCATCATAAGATGAAGAAGAAACCATGTGAAGTATGTGGTTTGTACAATCTTACAGTTGACTGTTGGTACAAAAGAGGATCCAAACTCAAACATAAAGAAGAAATTCAAGAGAAAATGGCTAAAATGAAAACTGAGTTTGGAGCCACATTTGTACTAGCAACATCAAATCCTATAACCCTCAAGTCCAAACAAAATCCAAAAAGGAAGGGGTTAAACAGGTAACAGCTGAGATTGCTCAAAAGAAGAAGGTGCAACATAGGAACTTATCAAACTCCAATGCCAATGTGTTTGAAGAGCTGAAGCCTTACCCAAAATCAGACACAGCTGGTTATGATGGTTCAACATCTATTGGGAAGAGTTAACCAATTAGATGTTCCTATGTTGAAACCATAGAAAAGGGGGTCCAAACCAAAGGATTCATTTTCTTCACCAGCTTCTTCCTCTCAGGCTGTTCTTTCCAACAAACATGTTAGTTTACCATCTGTTGATGAGAACATGCCCAAGACCAAAAAGGTTTGGGTCTCAAAATCTAACTAATTTGTTGTATATTGCAGGGTTCTTCAACATACCTCAGAGGCATCTGGTATGTAGACAGTGGAGGATCCATGCATATGACAGGAAACAGATCACTTCTTAATGACTACTCTCAAGGAAGGAAGGGGTTTGTGTCATTTGGCAATGATGCAAAGGGTTACATCATTGGCAAAGGCTTTGTTTCCAATGGGGAAATAAAGTTTGATGATGTTAACCATGTGGAAAATCTCAAGTACAACCTCTTGAGTGTCAGTCAAATGTGTGACAAAGGCCATGTTGCTCTTTTCACCAGTCAAAACTGTCGGATTCTGTCATCCAAAGTTCTAAATTTGATTGATAAGTGTTGGATGAACACACTCTCCTAAAGGCCAACAGGAGAGGAAGAGTGTATGCCTTAGATCTTTCCAAGAAAATAGATCTCAAAGGCCATCCTTGCCTATTTTCCAAGGCTTCCCCCCAAGAATCTACTCTATGGCATAGAAGGCTGGGCCATGTTAATCTCAAAAACATGAATCAGCTGATAAACCATGGTTTAGTAAGGGGACTGCCTATGAAGGAGTTCAAGTGTGAAGATAACTGCACTGCCTGTTTAAAAGCAAAACAGCACAAAGCTTCATTTCCCTCCATAGAAGAACCTAAGTCCACTGCCTGCTTACAGCTTCTTCACATGGATCTCTTTGGTCTTGTGAAAGTGATGAGTATGGCTAAGAAGAAACACTGTCTGGTAATTGTGGATGATTACTCCAGATTTGTATGGACTTTCTTCTTGTATTCAAAGGATGAGGCTGCACAGTCCATTATGAACTTTGTGTACACGTTGAGAAGCAGTATTCCCTACCAGTTAAGTGTGTGAGGAGTGATAATGGTACTGAATTTAGAAACCACACACTTGATGAGTTTTACTTATCAAAGGGAATCAAGAGGCAGTATAGCATCCCAAGAACTCCTGAGCAAAATGGAGTAGTGGAGAGAAAGAACAGGACCCTTATTGAAGCTGCAAGGTCCATGTTGGCTGATTCTGGACTGCCAATGACTTTTTGGGCTGAAGCTGTCAATACAGCTTGCTATGTACAGAATAGAATTCTAGTAAATCAGAGGTTGATGAAGACTCCATATGAAGTTCTTCATCATTTGGCTCCTCTAATTTCATTCTTCAGAGCATTTGGGTGTCCTTGTTTCATTCTCAACACACGGATCAACTCCAAAAATTTGATCCTAAGGTGGATGCAGGGTACTTTGTTGGTTATTCGTCAACTTGCAAAGCATACAGAGTGTTCAACTGCAGAACAAAGATGGTTGAAGAGACTCTACATGTTAAGTTTAAGGAATCTCCTAAGGACAAGATTCCACAAAGCCCTGTGGAGCTATTTGATTTGGACATACTATAATATGTTCCTTATCAAACTCCTGCTGTTGCTCCTGTCAACAGTTCACCACCTGGTGGTACTGCTGGTGCTGATGATGATGATGATAGCAGTACTCACCTCTTCAGGTTTAGTGATCAACTGCCTGATTCAGCTAGACCTGATGTTCCTATAGCTCCAGTACCACCATCCACAACAAATACTGATGAGATTTCTTCAAATTCAACCTCCTTTGAATTACCATCCACTGATTGGTTTCAAGGAAATGATTCACCATCACCATCTGTTGTTGTTGAACCTGCTGCAAACACTTGCACAAATCTCATTGTGTATCAAGATCTGAAGAATCACCCTATGTCTCAAATCATTGGTGATACCACTGCTGGCGTATCAACAAGAAGTCAATTGTCAAATTTCTGCTTCTATGCTCTCTTCATCAGTCAGCAAGAGCTAAAGAATTATCACATTACTTTAAAGGACAATGGATGGGTTGATGCCATGCAGCTTGAGCTTCTTCAGTTCAAGAAACAGCAAGTGTGGGAATGGTTCCTCTACCTCGAGGTAAGTGTGCAATAGGCACTAAATGGGTGTTTAGGAACAAAACTGATGAAATGGGCTTATTGTTAAGAACAAGGCCAGACTGGTTGTTCAGGGGTTGCACAAGAAGAAGGTATTGATTATGATGAAACCTTTGCCCCTGTAGCCAGACTGGAAGCAATCAATTGTTTTTAGCTTATGCTGCTTATCAAAAACTTAAAGTCTTTCAAATGGATGTCAAAAGTGCATTTTTGTATGGGAAAATTAAAGAAGAGGTTTATGTATGTCAACCACCAGGCTTTGAGGACAATAAACATCCTAATTGGGTGTATAAGCTTGATAAGGCTCTTTATGGGTTGAAACAAGCTCCTAGAGCCTGGTATGAGACATTATCAAACTTTCTTCTGGAAAATGATTTCACTAGAGGCTCCATGATAAGACTTTATTCATTAAGAAAGCTGGGCAGCATAATCTACTTGTTCAAATTATGTAGATGATATATTTTTGCATGCTCTGATCCTCAGTTGTGTGATGCCTTTACAAAGTTGATGCAACAGAAGTTTTAAATGAGTGCCATGGGAGAATTACAGTTCTTTCTAGGTTTGCAAATCAAACAAAAGGCTGATGGAATTTTCATCATCAGTCCAAATACACAAAAGATCTTTTGGAAAAGTTTGATTTACAAAACTGTAAGCCCTGTTCTACCCCCATGTGCAGCACCACACAACTGGATACTGATCAGAAAGGTAAAGTGGTTGATGAAACACTTTACAGATGTATGATTGGGTCCTGATGTATTTAACAGCTTCTAGACCAGATATTATGTTTGCTACATGTGTTGTGCTAGATTTCAGGCTGCACCTAAAGAGTCTCATCTGATTGCAGTCAAGAGGATCTTTAGATATTTGCAAGGTACACAATTCTAGGTTTATGGTATTCCACTGGGCACTCTGTAAATTAGTTGCTTTCTCTGATAGTGACTATGCAGGGTGTAAGTTGACCAGGAAAGCAACTTCTGGTGGATGTCAATTCCTAGGAAACTGTTTGATTCTTGGCAGAGTAAGAAACAAACATCTGTTGCTACATCCACTGCTGAAGCCGAGTACATTGTTGCTGCAAGTTGTACATCCAAGTACTCTGGCTTCAGAATCAACTTTTGGACTATGGCATTACAGAGACTAAGACTCCGTTATTGATGGATAGTGCTTTAGCTCTTTGCATTGTCAAAAATCTAGTCCAGCACTCTAGGACCAAACATATAGAAATTAGACATCATTTTATAAGAGATTGTTTTGAAAAGGGTATAATTAATCCCATGTTTGTGCCTAGTGCTGATGAGCTTGCAGACATTTTTACTAAGCCTTTGGATAGCTCAACTTTCCACAACCTGGTGTTAACGCTTGGTATGCTGCAGCTAGAATAAGTGACAACTACTAATGATCTCAGTAATTAGTGGTGATCATTGGTAACCATGTCACATATAAGTATGATGAGTTCTTTCACCTTCAGTAGTTTTATAACTACTGAAGGCTAAATGCCTCACAAGTACTGAATACTTTATCTGTTCTAAGTACTGATGTAGTTACAACTACTGATGTAGTTACAACTACTGAAATCAGTATAACAGATAAGTCCTGACGTCCTATGAAACACCTGAAAAGCAGATGCAAGGTCTGATGAGTAAGTGTTGAGGACAGTATGAAACAGCTGAAAAGCTAAGAATTGACGAAAACAGCTGATGAGTAATTTCTCTTCAGTTGTTTCTACAACTGCTGTTTCAAAAAACTGAAGCCAAAACCATGTCTTCAGTAGTTTACAACTACTGAAGACTAACACCAAGTCTTCAGTTGTTTACAACAACTGCTCACAAAACCACTATCTTCAGTAGTTTCACAACTACTGATGACTAATACCAAGTGTTCAGCTGTCTCATCACTTGAAGTCAAAACTATCTTCAGTAGTTTTATAACTACTGATGACTAAATCAGAGACTTCAGCTGTTTCAACGTCTGAAAGGGTAATACCATGTCAACAGTCGTTTTAAAAATACTGATGACTAACACCAAACCCTTCAGTCTTTTTCTAACCGTACCCTATAAATATCCCCGACCTAATCCTTCAGAGCCTCATCTTCTTCAAACCTAACGTTCATATCTCCAAAAATTCTCTCTCATTAATGGTGACCATGCAGCTCAAACCGCGACACAACTGTGTAGCTTACCTCACCAAATCGCCATTCTGGGCTAAGTTCGATAATGCTATTGATCTTATGGTCCAGTCACCCTACAAAACGGCCTTTCTTCTCAATCCAATCCTTCATGCCGAATCCCTTAACCAGTTTTGGATGAACGTCACCTCACCACTGGGGAGAACAACACAGAGTCTCTCGGTCGGTCGTCAACAACCACCAAGTGGTCATCACTCCCGATATACTTCGTCAAACCCTACACCTGGATGATGCCATTTCCTGCTGGATATCCAAAGGGCACAACTGATTTTCCTTTGCCCACCATGGATATCAGGGAAACCTTAGTGCCTCCACCATACTGAAAAACATTTTCTAGATGCCGAACGTCTCGTATTTCACATGGTAAATGTCTGTTTGACTCCTAAGACTTCCTCTTGGGATCAAATGTCTACAAGGTGGCAGCAGGTACTATTCTCTATCCTTGAGCAACAGAACCTAAACTTCTCTGAAATTATTTTCTGGAACTTAAGGACATGGCCTCAAAATCTATTTCTAACCGCTGGATATTATATCCTCGGTTCATAATGGCCATAATAGAGAATCAGCTGAAAGCTGAGGGACTTGTTGGTCTCGGAGTCCCTGCAACGGTTGTATTGCCTGAAGTATACTCCAGGCACAACTCTGACCAAACGTTGAAACAGGCTGCCAGGCTACGAAAACCCACGCAGTTGGAACCCACAGCCACCACCTCCAGAACCAAAGTCCCCACCAAACCCACTAAATAGAAAACCAAAAAGGCTACTCAGGGAAATGAGTTCCCTGAGGATGCCCCTGCAACACAAACGTAGGCTATATCCACTGGTTACAACCCCCTAGTGGATATAAGGACTCTCCCAGCCACAGCCGCTCAGGATTCCCCTCAAAAGGAGCCTGCAGCAACCACAGAAGGGGTACGCACAAATCTGGGATCTTCCTCATTTGAGGAGATTGCCATTGAAGAGCACCATTCTCCCCAGGTGCACACTGCTTTTACCCAATCACCACATGCAACCGCCCCACAAAGTCCTACATTACTTGTTGCAGAAGTGCTGACTCAGTTGCACTCTTCACCCCCTCCCCAGATACCAATTACAATTGGGAATACCTCTACCATTGAGGGGGAGGACCAAAGTGCAGCTGAGAACCCACAGCATAGGGGTTACAATGTTCCTTCTCCTAGTGTAGCAATGGAGATTGGAACTTTTGGTGAGGCTGCCACTTCTCCTGCTTCAGCATATGATCAGGTTGTGGTTGGTACCATTACTAAGACCTTACCAGAGGCAACTGCTGATGAAGGACAAAGTCTTGAAGCAGGAAGTCCCCAGTTCCAAGACAAAGGGGCACATGCTACAACTGAGCTACACTCAGTGCATGTTCATCCTGATCCTATCAGGAGGTCAGGTGATTCAGTAACTACTGATGATGACCTGGGCTTCTTTTACGATGTAATCGCCCAAAACACCATCCTGGAAGAGGAGGTGAGCAGACTCAAAGAGCTGCTTGCCAAAACTTCTAAGGAAGAAAGACCATCTGCCTCTACCACCTCACAGATGGCACCTTCATCTGAAGGTCTCACAAACACTAAGCCAGTCCCAACAACTCAGCCACCTGCCTCTGCTTCTGGCACTATTTCTCAGGAACAGAACCCTCCTGAGCAAATAGCTGCTATCCTTCTAAATTCCCTCCCTCTCATCACACCCATAATCACTGACATAGTGATCAAAGCCATTGATGAGAGGCTTTCCTCAGTAATACAACCATTGATAGAGGAGGTTATGGGCAACAACTTTCTGGCAATCAACCCCTTGCAACCAATGCAACCAAAAAGGGGGAGATTAAGTCAGTGAAAGCAAAAAGAAAGAGCAGTACAGAGGAGAAAGAAAAGGAGAAAGAAACAGAAGGGATAGTAGTGGAAAAGGAGTTGGAGTTGAATGTGGAGACCGATAAAGAGAAGGAAAAAGAGAAATCCTTGGAGCTACTGATAAATGAGGCTGATGCCGAACACAACAGATCAATGGACAACATCATTGATCAGCTGTTTAGGCAAGGCCATGACACCGATAAACTTGACTCTGAGATTCGACGATTAGAGATTGAACAAATCCAGAATAGATGGGCAAGTTCTGAAGTGTTAGAAAG
Source organism: Flaveria trinervia (assembly GCA_025506515.1). NCBI lineage: Eukaryota > Viridiplantae > Streptophyta > Magnoliopsida > Asterales > Asteraceae > Flaveria > Flaveria trinervia. Next base: position 25,139,217 of record CM046453.1, on the reverse strand, counting down.
AGAAAGGCTTGAGATCATGATTAGATTTATTGCAAAATATCTTGGAAGATCAATGATCGAAATCAAAGCTTGGTCCAGGGACAGTATCTTGGCAATCACCACCAAGATCTGTTCGTCTGAAGCATATACTAAGGGACTTGTTATTGAAGCTTTGAATGAAGCGGGTGCTGGGAGCAGGACTGAGCTAGCCAAGCAATCAAAAGCCACACTCACCTCAAGAATGCTAGAACAGCCTGTCAACATTCCCACACCAAAACCACCCAAATCACAACCCACCAAACCAACTCCCTTACCCTCAAAACCCATAGCCGATGATATACCCTTGAAGAAGAAGAGAAGGGTATTGAGGCTAGAAGATGATGAAGAAGATGATGAAGATAGCCTGTCACTCTCAGCTGTGATTCAGTTGCCTAAGGCCACAAGTCACTCCTCAGCAATTACTCCTGAATTCCAAAGACAAATGCTTAAAGTGAAGCTAGAAGAAGAAGAGCTTCATAAACAGCATGATGAGGATTGCTGAAGAGAGTTGACAAAGCTTATGCAGCCACATCTTCTATCATCAATATGAAGAAACAAGCCCTCAGACTTTACACTCTCAAGCATACCTTTCAATATCAAAAGGAAAGAGTGAGGATTTGGCCTGATCCCAGGGTCTCTCACAAAATTCATAAGAAAAACATACCTCAGAGATACATTGGCCAGGTGAAAAAGATCGTAGATGAAGTGATCTCTCTGGTCTTTGTAGTTTCACCCTGGGAAATCCTAGAGGACTTCAAGAAAGCCTACAAAGCTAATCTAACCCCTCAGAAGATGCTGGAAAACAAAATAGTGAAAAAGGGGTTAGTTTACAAGAGGCTTGAGAAGTCAGGAAAAATGAGCTCCAGTTGTTCCTAGAGGGTAATCACCCAGATGAGTTTGCTTACAGAATAATAACAACTGTGGAGCTAAAGAATGGGAAACAGGCCAAATACCTGTCTGAGTATTATGGGCCTGAATCATTGTTTGAAGGAGGTGCTGAAGAGCTAACCATGGAGGAACAAATCACCTTTCTTGAGGCCTACACAAGAGAGTCGTACAGACTCATCATGGGGAAGTGAGTCTCATGGATGGGGGAACAGCTCAGTGTCCAAGTCCCCAATACAGAGTTCCCATCCATACATTGCCAACCAAATCATCAGAGACTTATTTCCATGCCAGTGCTTATATGGGTCATCTTCTCAACTGATCAAGAAGGAAAAAGACCAACCATTCTGCCAACAATAAGTGGGACCTCAATAAAGTTAAAGGTTTTGGCTGCATTGGTTCAGGTGGAGTTTGTTGGACCAAAAGAACCAATGAGCCGGATCAAAAAAACCTTTAAGTCCCACAGACGTCACAACAACTACTGAAGACCACAACAGCTGAAGACAACAGTTGATTACAAAGTCTGAAGACAAGTGCTGAAGACAAAGTCTGAAGACAAGTGCTCAAGACAAAGTCTGAAGACAAGTGCTGAAGACAAAGTCTGAAGACACAAGTGCTGAAGACAAAGTCTGAAGACACAAGTGCTGAAGACAAAGTCTGAAGACACAAGTGTTGAAGACCAAAGTATCAGACGTTGTCACAACAGCTGAAGAGGTCTTCTTCAGTAGTTGTGACGGTTTACCTTTCAGTAGTTTTATGTTTTATCTTTTCAGTAGTTTGACACAACAGCTGAAGAATACTTCTTCAGTTGTTGTGCTCATCAGTAGTTTTATATTTATCAGTAGTTTTGTAAAACGACTGAAGAGCTTGTTCTTCACTCGTTGTAGTTTCAGTAGTTTCTTATCAGTAGTTTCTTATTTTGTACTTAACACTCTGATATGTTCTTAGTAGTTGTGAACATTTCAGTAGTTTGTTAAGAGTTAGTTATTTTTGTATTAGATCTGCCAGTTGTCACTTTCCCGTGATAACAGCAGCGATTGCACTCTATATAAGGAGTGTCAACCTATTGTAATATATGAATGATTTGATGAGAAATATTTACTATTATTGAAACATTCCTTGTCTCAGAAATATATTCTCTCGTTATAACGTATATGTGCTTAATGAATACGAATATCAAATTCTTGCGACAATTTGTCTAATTCTCGTTCTTATTCCGCTGCGTTATGCTCTAATACATCAAACTTGTGATCACTGATCCTAACAATACACTATACAAGTGGCCACTGTTCTATGATACGCAAGATATTGTACAGGCCCTCCAGTTCCTAAATGTCGTAAGACTTTGCTTCGCGTTTGATATTCACGCGGGAGTCACAAAAGTGGACAAGTACAAGAAATATGAGGAGGTAATGAAGAAAACAAGACATTAGAGAGATCTAGGTCCAAGGGAGAGTTTGTTGATATTGATAGTTTGTTAGTTATAATGTTTAATGTTTCATTAATGTGTCGACATTCAATTGGTTAATTAGGTTAGTGATTTCTTGAATGATTACATATAATGTTTATTAATTGATACATTCAAACTTAACAGAATGAAGTTCTCATGCGAATGGCTCATGCGAATGAACCATACGCATGAATAACTTCACACGAATGACTCAGTCGCACGACTGAACCAGGAGACTGGATCAGTCGTACGATTGTAACATAAGATTGGCCCAGTCGCACGACTGAACACTCAGTCGTACGAATGAATCAACCTCATGGTTCAATCGCACGACTGAACCATACTAATGGTTCAGTCGCACGATTGGATAGTACCAACCTATAAATACACCTCAATTTGTGAAAAACAGGACTCTCAGTTAATTACGATTCCAGACGTACCCTAGCCGTCTAGAAACCTCTCAATTCGTTCTCCAAGTTCATAGAACACATTAGATCGATTCCCAATCGATTTCTAACGTTAGTTTCAATCCTTGATTGATTCTTCGTGTGTTCTCACTGATTGGATCGCCAATCAAATAGGATTCCGCACTATTTGATCTGGTTTACACGTTAATCTCTAGGTATTTCGGTCAAATACCAGGTCCTAACAATTCTCCATTGATTTAACTTTATCAGGCCTTAGACATCTTACTCTCAACACATAAGAGGGACAAATCCCATCTTGACTACATACGTCCCTCACAATTACCTTATATCATACCTGAACTCAGACTTATGTACTGCCATGTTTCAGAACAGCGAGGAACTAAGTCAAAGTATAATATTTGGTAAATATCAAGACCCAATATGTATCTCAGGTCAGAGGATACCAAATGATATTTTCCCTTACTCAAAAATACTTATGATCAATCAAGAAGATTCCGTGAAGTAATATTTAAGATGCAGGTCAGTCGAATATTTGCATCCCACAAATATCTATTAACTTTGGTAGAAACCTTTTGCTCTATATTTGTCCATATGAATATTTACCAATCCAAGTTCATAATAGTTTTACCTTCATACTTGTTCCCACAAGTATTAACAACTATGGACGTTCTTAGTAAATAATTTACTATGGAGTTTAAACATGCAAAATAATAATCTTAGTTGAATCATTATAACCAAATAATTCATTCAAGTAATAAACGGTTACAATATCTCAATATAGAAATTAAACATCATATCCAGTCACTCGAATGTTGAAGTCCCATGGCACAAGTATGACTTTCATTCTTTGCCATTTCAAGAAGCTTTGTGAGTGGATCCAGAATGTTTTGATTTGTGTGAACTTTGCAAATACAAATCTTTCCCTTCTCAACTTCATCCCTTATGTAGTTGAATCTTCGTTCAATATGCCTAGTCTTTTGATGTGCACGGGGTTCCTTGATTTGAGCAATCGCACCCGCGTTATCACAAAGAATTTCTAGGGGGTCCTGATTGGAAGGGACCACCCCTAGATCAGCAATGAACTTCTTTAACCATCCAGTTTACTGAGCTGCTAATGAAGCGGCGATGTATTCTGACTCTGTTGTTGATAATGCCACCACATCTTGCTTAGAGCTCTTCTAAGATATAGCTCCATCATTCAAGAAGAAAATGTATCCTGATTCTGATAGTGAATCATCCCGATCAGTTTGGAAACTCGCACCCATGTAAGCCTTTACTACGAGTTCCTCCTCACCAGATCCATAGATTAGGAACATATGTTTAGTCCTCCTTAGGTACTTAAGTATGTTCTTAACAGCCATCCAATGGTTGCTTCCAGGATTTTGTTGGTATTGGCTTGTAAACCTATCAACTGCCTTGATCTATCCCAATAGATCTTTATTTCCAAAATCTAGGCGGCTTCACCAAGATCCTTAATGGAGAAACAGCTTCAAAGCCAGGCTTTTACACCTTCCATCATTGGAATGTCATTTCAAAATAGTAGAATGTCATCGACATACAATACTAGGAAAGTGGTGATGCTCCCACTAGCTTTCTTATATACACATGCTTCATTAGTGTTTTTGATGAACCAAAATTTGATTATTTCTTCATCAAAACGGTGATTCCAACTTCTTGATGCTTGCTTCAATCCATAGATTGATTTCTTTAACTTGCATACTTTGTTAGGATGTTTTTGATCGACAAAACCTTCAGCCTGTACCATATAAACATCTTCCTCAAGATATCCATTTAGAAAAGTGGTTTTGATATCCATTTGCCAAATCTCATAATCATAATGAGCAGCTATGGCAAATAATATCCTAATAGAGTTAGCATTGAAACCGGTGAGAAGGTCTCATCCTAATGATCCCCTTGAGTTTGGGTAAAACCTTTTGCTACAAGTCTAGCTTTATAAGTATCCAAGTTTCCATGCATATCGCTTTTATTCTTGAAAACTCACTTCCAACTATCTTGCAATTAAGAGGTGGTTCAACCAAGTCCCACACTTGGTTGTCATACATGTATTGCATCTTAACATTCATGGCTTCAAGCCATTTGTCACAATCCAAATTGGACATTGCATTATGATAGCTGGTTGGTTAATCAGAATCAACCACAGAGCATCCATCTATGAAAAATCATATCTTTCAGGTGGATTACTAATTCTACCAGATCTGCGAATGTTTTGTGTACATTGATCAACCACATGATCATTCTCAACATCCTCATGTTGAGTGCTAGTGTCAACCAAAAGTGTATCAGTTTGTGGTTCTTGATCTTCCTCAAGATCCACAGTTCTACTGCTAGTTCCTTCCGTAAGGAACTTAGCTTCTAAGAACTCAACTTTCTTGGTGACAAATTCCTTTTGTTCTAATGGAACATAGAAACAATATCCCATAGAATCTCTAGGATATCCAATGAAGATAGACTTAGTGGAACGGCTTCTAGATTGTTCGAGGTGGGAGTCTTAACATAAGCGTCACAACCCCATACCATTAAATATGAAAATGATGGAACCATTCCATGCCATATTTCAAAATGTGTCATTCCACTTTCTTGGTTGGGATCATATTCAAGATACGGGCCACAGAGAGCAAAGCGAAACCCCAAAATGATAGAGGTGGTGAGCTTCTAGCCATCATAGATCGAACCATAACCAATAGATTTCGATTTCTCTGCACGGACACACCATTATGTTATGGTGTTCCAGGTGGAGATAGTTGTGAGACAACACCAAAACTTCTAAGATGATCTCTAAAAGCATGACTTAGGTATTCACCTCCTCTATCGGTGCGGAGAATTTTTATTTTCTTGTTGAGTTGATTTTCTACTTCATTTTGGAAGATTTTGAACATTTCAAAAGCTTCATCTTTGTGTCTTAACAAGTACACATAACCATATCGACTATAGTCATCGGTAAAGGTAATGAAGTATCTTTCATGGTACCTAGTCATTGGCTTAAAAGGACCACGTACATCCGAATGTATGATGCCTAATAAATCTTTTGCCCTTTTGGATTTGCCACCAAAAGGGGCCTTAGTCATTTTACCCTGTAAACAGATTCACGTACATCAAATGAATCATATTCATTTGCTTTTAAAATACCGTTCTTCTGGAGTATTTGTATGCGCTTTTTGTTTATATGACCAAGACAGCAATGCCAAAGATAGGTATCACTTAAATCCAATTTGAGTTTCTTAGTGGTTTGGTACAATGAGCTATCATATAATGTGTTTTCACGAACCAATTCATAAATACCATTAATAGGAATAGCTTTAAAATAAAATATGCCATTTAAAAAAACATGAATTTCATTTTCAATAAATGTCAAAACGTAACCATATTGTCTTAATTGGGCAACCAAAATAATGTTCCTAGTCAAACTAGGAGCATACAAAATATTGTTCAAAATTGCTTCCAAACCATTTGGAAGCTTCAAGATGTAGTCCCCTCGGCCTTCAACTTGAAATTTTGCCCCGTTTCCCATGTAAAGGCTAACATCCCCTTTCTTGAAGTCCTTACTTCTTTTGAACCCCTGCAATAAGTTGCAAATGTGAGTTCCACATCTGGTATCCAATACCCATGTGTTAGAGGATATTAAATTAAGATCAATATGAATCATGAAAACTGTACCTAAGGTTTGCCCGACATCCCTCTTTGCTTGCAACTCTTTTAGATGGACTGGGCAATTTCTTGCCCAATGTCTAATCTCCCCACACTTAAAGCATCGGTCATTCGAAGCAACCATTTGCTTCTTCTCCACTGGTTTGGGAGGTGGAGCTCTTACCACTCCCTTTCACTTTCCCCTAACATGCCCCTTACCCTTGGGTGCAGAGTGAGGCCTCTTCTTGTTCCCACCTTCATGGATGGTGAGAACGGGTAAAACCCTTTTAACCATGGCTGCCTCGGTAGTTTTGAACATAGAGTGAAGTTTAGTTATGTTCTTGTCCCACCTGTTCATGCTATAATTCATGACAAAGTTGTCAAACCTTTTTGACAAAGAGTTGAGGATCAAATCCGTAGCCAACTCTTTCAAGACGGGACAATTCAGCCTTTCGAGGCGGTCGATGTGGCTTTTCATCTTAAGTACATATGACGAAATAGATTAAGTGTCATCCATACGACACGCATGGAGTGCTCGAACCGTTTCGAAGCGCTCTACCCTTGCTTGTTGTTGGAACGTTTCCTCCAACTGGGTTATCATGTCGTACGCTCCATGATGTTCATACTCCTTTTGGAGATCCGGAGTCATACTTGCCAACATGAGACAAGACACTTGGACCGAGTCCTGAGTGTATTTCACCCAATTATTGTAGGCCTCCTTATTCTCCTCGTTAGGTTGATCGGGAATCGGATCGCCTAAGATGTATGATCATTTCTCTTGCGTGAGAACAATTCTCAAGTTTCGAAACCAACCAATAAAGTTGTTATGGTTTAGACGCTCCTTTTGGAGAATGGTCCTTAGTGATAATGAGTGAGCGGATGGGATTTCATTATCTTCATTGTTGTTGGTGGCCATCTACAAAATATAGCAAAGTTAATTTTAGTATTTTCGATATTGTTCATATTTAATAACTAAAACCCCGTTTTAAGTGTCTTACACAATTTTAAAATTTTGGAATCCAACGTTACATTTAAATATTGGTTAGGTGACCTTTATCACATTATTTAAATTAACAAGGTAGTCAATGTATTGACAGTTGCAACCCTTTACAACTTCTAGGGTATGGGATCGACTTTAAACATCATATGTATGGTCGGCATGTTAATCCCATCAACAGCTTTGTAAACCATATTGTAGGTGATACATTTAACATGGTTTGCAAATCAAGTTACCTTACTTGCACACGCATGTGAGTTTTCCAACATAAGTGGTTAGGTGACCTTTATCCCACAAATATGGTATCCCCACCTCAAATCACAAGTTTCCTCAAAATGGTTAGGTGACCTTTATACCATTAAGAGTTTCCAAGTGACTCAAGTGTTGTGCAAAATGATGGTGTTAACTTGTTTATAAAAGAAATTCTAAGTTTTCATAATCTTAGTTTAGAAAACTCTATGTACCTTATATTTGCATGCTTTCAAATACATGGTACCCTATGGTTCACTTTTAATAAAACCCCTTTTATTAAAATCATTAATCCTTTTAATAACCTATTATTAACCACTTAATGATAAAGAACCATCAATTTTCAGCTTGTTAAGTTTTTTAATGAGTTTGTTATGCATATCCAAATATCAACCAAAAATCATACAACAAACATCCAAACAAGCATAGTGATACAAACATAAGTGCATAACCATAGCCACTAAGTTGACCACACTTGTTTGCCATCACAAGTGTTATCATAAGGACTTTCCTAAGGGTTAAAATGACATATCAAAATGTGTTCATGAACTCCCACTTGAATCCACATCCAAATGCTTCAAGTGTCCATGTCTTTTGTGTCCATCTTTGGGTCTTCATCTTGTGCATCTTCTTTTACAAAATCCTATCCTAATACAAATTTTTTCTAATAATAGAAATGCACCTAATCTATTTATTACACAACCAAATGAATAAATAAATTACAACCCAACATACAAACCCAAATATTACAATCCTTACAAGAATCAAAACCAACATGACAAACCACAATCAACCAAATCCAAAACACAAAAGGCCAAGGCTATATTATGCACCAAAATATGAAACATATTGAACATCCAAGAACAACAATGACCCCTTATTATAACCTTAAAGTTCTCCCCAACATGAACCAAAACTTTAGGGTTTTGTCCAAACAACACAATCAACCATTTGATGTTAATCTTTCATGGTTTATACTAAAGCATGTAAGATTAAACCTTGAAACATAAGGGATTCAAACATCCACAAAAAAACAGCCCCTAATGGATTGAAAAAGTCCATGAAAACTAACTTTACAAGAACTTTTGAAGCACATATCCACATATCCGGCTCTAGATGCCATTGTTGGGTTTGTACCATGTAAATCAAAGTTAGTTTAACCATTTAAACTATAAAAACGCAGCAGATATATGGTTTAAATATGGTCACCAATCTGAAACTTTTCACTATCTAAAAGCATAAAAAAAATCCAAGAATAAAGATCTATAATATATGTGAAATAGTGTGCTATCAAACCATAAAACAACCATAGGGAGTTCATATAAAACAACCTTTCTTGAACAAGATGTTGTAGGTGGATAAGATGGGGGAGATGATGTTCTTGAATGTGCAGCCTCCAAAAGAGAAGACCTCAAGCTTGTAGACCCACAAGCCCTTCCAAACATCAAGCTAGTTAGGAGAGCAACACCAAAGAACTCTCTCTTCTTAGCTCCTCAAGAATCCAAAATTTCTGCCTTGTTCTTCCTTGAATCTGAAAATTTCAGCCTCGTGGAGAGAGTTCTTGCTTGAGTGTGTGTGAGAGAAAAGTGTGTTGACGGAAGAGTACAATAGTAACTAATGTCTTGCAAAGACCAAGACTAAAAAATGAAATACCAATGCCCACAAGGGGCAGCCGAATTCTTGTTGAAATGGGTTCCCCCCATTTTGAAACCTTTATAAATTTATATTCTTTCAGCCCTTAGTTTATAAAATTAAAACCTATTTTAGTTTTATAACATTAACACACTTTTATTTGTTATTATTTAACCAACATAAATAATTACACAAATAATTTTTCATGAACAAATTATCCATATAATGTTGTTCTATCACAAAAGCAATGTTTTAGAAAACCCATTTTCTAAATAGGTGTCATTATTTATTTGTATAATCTCATCAAGAAAAAAATCTTTATTGGTGTTTGCTAGCTTGTTATTGGGTATGACCCGACTTGGATCATAACATACTAACCACATAAATCTTGTATGTGTCTTGGGCATATACGATCGAACACTATCATTTCTCATTTTAAATGCTAGTCATGCACAAACGAGCATATCCAGAAGATATACAATCATTTCTCGTCATTTCAAATCCAATTCCCAGTTACTTTTATGTAACTTATATACACTCCCCCAAAATTTTATTTTAGAAAACCACTTATTTTTATAAAAATAAGTGAAAAGAAAATAGGTTAAAAAGATATTAACCCTAGCATAGAGATCAATTCATCAAAGCAAGGTTTATCAAATGTTTTCGTGAAAAGATCTGCCTTTTGATTTTTAGTGTCAATAGGAATAATATCGATAAAATACTTTTCCTGTGCATCACGAATTACATGAATCCGTGTTTCGATGTGCTTGGTTCGAGAATGATGAATAGGATTTTTTGTGATCCCGATGGCGGCTTCGTTTTCACAAAACAACGGTGTGTGGAAAAATTGATCTCATTGTCAATCATCGAGTGTTGTATCCAAAGAACTTGTGAACAACAACTAGAGGCAATAATGTATTCTACTTCCACTGTAGAGAGGGAAACAGTGGTCTTTTTCTTGCTCTGCCATCAAACCAAACAATTGCCCAGGTATTGACATCCTACAGTCACCGATTTTCTATTTAACCTGCAACCATTAGAATCACTGTCAGAATAAGCATGTAAATCAAAATTCCCACCATAGGGATACCAAACACCTAAAAGAGAGGAGTCTTTGAGTTAACGAAAAATTCTCTTAACAACCTTTTCATGAGACTCTTTTGGGGCCGACTGGTATCGAGCACAATATCCTACAACAAAAGTGATATGAGGACGACTTGCTCTAAGATACATAAGGGAACCGATCATAGATCTGTAGAGATGAGGATCAACGGGTTTCCCGTTCCCATCAAGAATGAGGCACGTTTGAGCAGTAAAAGGAGTCATTTCAGGAGACGCGTCATCCATCTTGAATTGTTTCAAAATCTCTTTAATATACTTCTCCGAATGAATGAGAATGCCTTCTGGCTTTTGTTCCACTTGTAATCCAAGGAAAAAGCACATTTCTTCCATCATACTCATTTCAAACCGATTACGCATCACCTCTTCAAACTCCCGACATAATTGTGAATTAGTGGAGCCAAAAATAATATTGTCGGCATAAACTTGGAAAATCAATATTTCATCATTCATTTCTCTCTTGAATAGAGTCATATCAATGGTGCCACGAGAGAAACCATTGGTTAAAAGATACTGTGTTAGGGTCTCATACCTGATTCTAGGCGCCTGATGAAGACCATAAGGAGACTTGTCAAGCTTAAAAATTTTATCAGAAAATCAGGATCCTCAAAACCTGGTGGTTGACACATATATATCTCCTCATTAATGTCTCCGTAAAGGAAAGCACACTTGACATCCATTTGATAGACCTTGAAGTGTTTATGAGTAGAATGAGCGAGAAAAATCCTTATTGCTTCAAGACGAGAATGGGAGCAAAAAATTCAGTATAATAAATCCCTTCTTCTTGAGCAAATCCTTGCACAACCAATCTTGACTTGTTACACACCACAACACCACAAACATCTAGTTTGTTCTAAAAATCCATTTCGTAACAATTGGGCATTTGTTTGGAGGTACGTCAACCAAAGTCCATACTTTGAGTTTTATGAATTGTTGAAGCTCCAATTGCATTGATTCCACCCAGCAAGGATCCTGGAGAGCTGCATGCACGTATATTGGATCAAGAAGAAGGCTAATGCAACCAAAACTAAGTCACTTAGATAATTTTTGGTGATGCATGCAAAGGCTTCCGAAGCTTAGCATGGAACTTCCGAAGGTTGTAGAGTTCTTCTAAAGAAAAACTGAAAGATCAACTTCCGAAGACAGAACTCTACTTCCGAAGTCAAGTGTATACATCCAAAGTTCAAGCCTTAGAAGAATAAACTGAAGACCACTTCCAAAGTATGATGAAAAGAAGAAGTCTCCAAGCCTTGGAAGAAGCAGCCTCTTCGGAAGTATAAATGGCTTCGGAAGTACTTACTCTTCCGAAGACACTTAACCTTCGGAAGACACTGCAATGAACCAGTGGACACAAGTATGGTCTCTGACACTCCGCTGTAGACCTCTGATACTGTATGGCTTCTTCTTAAAGAGCCATGCAGTTAACCATACTTTATTCCATTGTTCACCTTTTATGATAGTACATGTTACCAACTTTAGTTGGTGACAAAAGGTAAGTTAGGGACATGTTCTGACTCCCAAATCTCAGATAAGACTTTATCCGAGATACCTTAAACTTTGGTCTTGTAGTGTAGACTTTAGCAATAGGATCCCGCCTGGTATCAAAGTATATCCGGCTGTAGGTAGCATTATATATAGGTTCTCTTTTTAACTCATTGTAACAACTGCTTGTAAGAGTCTTGTATTATTGAGTTGAGAAGCAATATACAAAAGTACCTTGAAAATTACTTCCTATGTTCTATATTATATTCTATATTGTGATCAACTCTTATTGATTCTATCTTAACCATAGTGTTGTTCTAGGTGAGTTTGAGAGAAAAACATAAGTGTTTACTGACAAACATCGATCCTGCAACTAGTATCAGAGCTTCTCAGGCTCTTGATTGTGTGATCTAACCATCCAAATCAACCTATTTTTCACTCCTCCCTATAACCCACTCACTTTAATCGCCCTTAACAAGTCCGAGGTAGAGATGGGAACCATGACAAAGGATTCTATCATTACTCCTGAAAATTTACAGTCTTGGAGCAGGAGAATGGAAGGCTTTATGAGATATCAAGACAACAAAATGTGGAACTCCATCGTCAATGGCCCGTATAAACCAAAGGTGGCATCACCTGGTGGAAACGATGCCATGATAGAAAAGGATGTGGAGGATTACTCTGATGAAGACAAAAAGAAGATGGACATCGACAGTAATGCCATGACCATTCTCATGACTGCAATACCGAACTCCATTATGGTAGGATTCGAACATTGCACAACTGCCAAAGAATTGTTTGATGCACTTGCTCAGATGTACTCAAGCTCCAATGACTCAAAGGACTCACTGAAGCAGTAGTTCGAGAACTTCACTCATATTGCCGGAGAGACCCTCAGCCACCAGTAATTCAGGTACATGGATCTTATCTCTTCTCTTCAGTCTGTGAAGATCACTCCCGAACTTAGAGATCTTAATAGAAAGTTCATGAGTGCTCTTCGAAACTAGTGGACATTCTGCTATGTCTCCATCAATAGGATAGAGAACTTAAACACTCTCACCATGACTGAACTCTATGGCATCCTTGATGGATATCGCCTAGAGATGGAGAGTAAGAAGGGCCTCCAAACAAGCCGACCCATGAGTCTTCCTGCTAGCAACGCATTAATGGTTGCTGAAGGCTCATTACCCCTACAACCTTAGCATTTCCTGACTTATCAGCAGCCATCCTGCTCCTCTGGACCTTACATCACTTTTCCTGAGACTCCAAGGTCTCAACAGGCTCAACACAACTCCTTTCAGGAAAGTTGTACCTTTGTCTTAAGAAGTGGACACTCTGGTGATTTTCAATACTACTTTGATGATCTTGAGTGTTTCAGTCCAGATGATGTAGAGTACGTGGACATTGTCCAACAGATGGCTCTTTTAACTTATAGAGTGAAGAAGTTCTTTAAGAGAACTGGAAGGCACTTCCCTCAAAGCCCAACTACCAGCAAGTTCGGGTTTGACAAGACCAAGGCAAAGTGTTACAACTATAACCAACTGGGTCACTTTGCAAGGGAATGCAAGGCTCCCAAGGCAAATCCAAGAACCCCACAGGCCTCCACACATCCCTCAACCTCAAAGCCCGCTGAGAAGTCAACTGAAACAGCTGCAATAGCTCAAGAAGTTGACTGGAGCTTCATGGTACAGGATGTGACTCCTGCTCAAGCTCTCATGGCTGGAATAGATGATGCCCAGGTATATGAACATCTCTACACTTCAGCCCATATAGCTAAAGTTAAACTCTATCAGGATTATAATATGGAAGTCAGATATGATATTGAGTCTTAAAATATCTTAAAATCTGATTTTAAAAGAGCTGAATCTGACTATCAAAAGAAAATTAAGGAGTTAGAGAAAACTGTTTCTCTTTTAAAACATGAACACACCAACTACAAGACTCAAATCAAATATATGATATCCAAATTTTCTGAGGCTCAACCCCAGCTTGTCACTGCTCAGGCTCAGGCCAGGAAGCATGCTATCTCTGAGCAAAACTTCAAAGCTATTCTTGCATCATCCTCCCACTCCAAACTCTGTTATCAGAACAAAGGAGGGTTAAGAACCAATGAAATTGCTCCACCATACTCCTATGAGTCTATTAGACAGCCTAGATGTTGTACTGAGGAGCAAGAGGTTCCAACTGCGGACCCTTCCTCACCAGAGTTGAAGGATGAAACAACAATAGTGGTCACCACAGGGAAGGAATAGGTAGACGTACCCATCTCCTCCAGTGAAGAAAAAATCGTAACCACTAAGGCCAGAAGAAGAAGAGCTAAAGCTGCTAGGAGAACTGCCAAGAAGGTGACTGAGTCTAAGCTGAAGATTGACCCCAAGCAGAAGGGTGTTTTTATCCCAGCTGGATTCCAAGTGTTAGGTACTTCTAATTTAGGAAAGGAATGTAATACCAACACTTCTATCCTGCGAAAGGATCAGAAGTTGAAGGGAAAAGTTTCTGATGAAGAAAAGAAGCCCAAGAAACAGCAACCCTCACATTCCCAAAGAACTAACATTGCATGCATAATGTGTGGTCTGCAAAACCACATGGCAAAATATTGTTACTACAATCCTGCAAGCACACATTATGCAAATAATGTTAGAAAAGAAGGAGTCAAGGAAGTTTTCATATTTGGACCTTTTCATACGGTTCAAATGATGAAAAAGGGAAAGCTAGTTTCGGAAGCCAGGTTGCTTTCGAAAGAAACTCCTTCTTCCGAATGGAAAATGGCTTCGGAAGCAAAAGCTACTAAGGTTCGGAAGAACAAGAAAGTTCCCTTGAAACCTTCTGAGAAGAAGACTGCTTCGGAAGAAAAGGTGGTGAAGGCTTCTTCCAAAAAGAATGAAGCTTCGGAAGAAGGCCATGCGGCAAAAGCTTCTACAAGCTCATCCTCCAAGATCAGCCAAAGGGTGGACTGGAAGATCAAGGAAGATGCGGCAGCCCAAACCTCTTCTTCAAAGACCTCTATTGAACCGCCATGCATATCATTTGGTTCAATCATGTCATTATTTTTTAATCAACCCAAGACCAGCAAAGCTTGGGCTTTCAAACAAAACTAACAAACTCATCTTATGTGCAGGGACATCCATATGACAAGAACAACAATGTTTGGATTGTAGACAGTGGATGCTCCAGGCACATGACAGGGAACATATCTCTCCTTCAATAGTTTCAGAACTCTGATGGAGGTCTTGTCCAATTTAGGGTTGAGGCCGGAGGATATGTTTCTGGCAGAGGGAATATATCCAATGGTAAATTAAAGGTTGACAAAGTTCACTTTGTCAAACATCTTGAACACAATGTGTTAAGTGCTTCTTAATTCTGTTATCAAAAGCACAAATGCTTTTCACAGAACATGAGTGCATTATCCTCAAACCTGGGATGACAATTCCTTCGGAATTGGTGCTTCTTAGATCTCCTAGAAAAGGGGATATGTACAAGCTTGATATGAACAATGCTTCCCCAATGGGTGAAGTATCATGCTTTCTTTCCAAAGCTGATAGTGAGGAGTCAACACTGTGGCATAAATGTATGTGTCATGTAATTTTAAGACAATGAATAAATTGGCTAAAAATAACTTGGTACATGGTTTGCCTAAAAAGGAGTTTTTCTGCAAAGATAACTGTGTTGCATGCCTGAAAGGGAAACATCACAGGGCATCTCCTAAATCCCTTGTGATAGTTGATGATTTCACAAGATTCACATGGGTATTCTTTTTAAGAACTAAAGATGAAACTGTTGAAACATTAAAATCTTTTATTCTTAAAATAGAAAATCAAATTGATCACAAGGTTAAAATAATTAGAAGTGATCAAGGGACTAAGTTTAAAAACTTCGCTCTTGACTCATTCTGTAACTCAAAAGGGATTGCCAGCCAATATAGTGCTCCTAGAACTCCTCAACAAAACGGTGTTGTTGAGAGGAGGAATAGGACACTTATTGAGGCTGCTCGAACTATGTTAGCTGATTCAAAACTACCTCTAACATTTTGGGCAGAGGCAGTTAGCACTGAATGCTATGTGCTGAACAGAGTTCTTGTAGTTAAGCCCCATGGAAAAACCCCTTATGAGCTATGGAACAAGAGGCCACTGTTCATTGGCTTTCTAAGGTCCTTTGGCAGCAGGTATACCGTACTTAACACAAAGCACAATTTAGAATAATTTGCTGAAAAGTCGGATGATGCTATTTTTGTTGGATACTCTTCTAGCTCCAAAGCTTACAGAGTATACAACATTAATAATCAACAATTTAAGGAGTGATCCAACATAGTTGTTAATGAGCACACTCCTTGTGTTAAGAGGAATGGCCCTGATCATATCTTTGATTTAGAATTGATTCCAAACTATTCTAACCTATCTTGTGAGAATGTTTCAGTTGGAACAGGTGCTCAAAATGATGCTGATGCTACTGTTGATGATCAACAATTTGAGCTTCTCATACCTAGTCCAAGTTCTCCAAGTGCTGCAATACACCAAGCTTCTACCATACATAGATCTGATAGCTTAACCATATTAAGGAATAGTAAATCTTGTACAAGTGAATCACTTACTGAGTCTCAAAATTCATTAGGTGATCCACCATAACACCAGGCAGAAGGAAGTAGTATTTTGAAGGAACATGTAACTTTAATACTATTTCATAGCCAACCATTGATGATATTTCTCACTCATTCAGTCAGTCCTCATTGAATGATTTTGAAAAAGTAGCTGGACAGAGTGTTCCAGCTCCTGAGTAGAATATGTACAACTGGATCTATCTCTACAACGGGAAGTGATTCCTCGCCTTAGGATTCATAACACTCATCCTGCTGAGAACATCACAGGGGATGTCACTGAGGGTGTGAGAACAAGAGGACATACTCATCACGGGAATGTCTGTTTGTACTCATGCTTTCTATCCCAAATGGAACACAAGAAGGTAGAAGATGCCTTAAAAGATAGTAGCTGGCTTGAATCGATGCAAGAGGAGCTTCTTCAATTCAAGAGACAAAAGGTATGGAACCTATGTCTGCTACCATCTGGTCAAGTACCAATAGGCAATAAATGGGTTTTCAGAAACAAGAAAGATGATAGGCGCTTGATCATCAAGAAAAAAGCAAGACTTGTAGTTCAAGGATACACACAAGAGGAACGAATTGATTATACTAATGTCTTTGCACCAGTTGCAAGACTTGAGGCAGTTAGGTTCTTCCTTTGTTATGCTGCATCCAAGGACTTCACTGTTAATCAACTTGATGTCAACTGTGCATTTCTATATGGGGATATAGATAGGGAAGTCTTTGTATGCCAACCTCAAGGATTTGAAGACCCACAACACCCCAACTATGTGTGCTAATTGGATAAAGCTCTATATGGGCTGCACCAAGCACCTAGGCTGTGGTATGAAACATTGTCTCAGTTCTTCTGAAGAACGGCTACACTAGAGGTACCATTGACAAGACTCTCTTCATCAGAAAGTCTAGAAAGGACATCTTGCTCATTCAAGTCTATGTTGATGCCATCATATTTGGTTCTTCGAATGACCAAATGTGTAAGGACTTTGAGAGCATTATGAAGAAAAAGTTTGAAATGAGTTCCATGGGAAAAATGGAGTTTTTCCATGGAATTCAGGTGAAGAAAATGAAGGAAGGGTTCTTCATTAATAAATCTAATTATGTCTCTGACATCTTAGAAAGATTTGAAACGAAAGATTGCAAGCCTGCCAAGACACCCATACCCAGAAACCATAATCTTTGCCCTTACCTTGAGGGGGAGGATACTGATCAACATCAGTATAGGGCAATCATTGTGTTAGGATCTGGTATTTGACCAAACACCAAGTGATTAACATTTTAACTAAACCAAATAGTGTAGAATCGTATTTGATTGGCGATCCAATCAGTGAGAACACACGTAGACATAATAATGTATTGAATCTAACATCAAGAATCGATTAGGAATCGATCTACAGCGTTCTATGAACTTGGAGTATGAACTTAGAGGCTTCTGGATGGCTAGGGTACGTCTGGAGTCGAAGTGGATTGAATGCTTTTCTTTTTTCACGAATTAGGTGGTATTTATAGGTTAGGGTTGCTCATTCGTTCGACTGAACAATTAGCATGGTTCATTCTTGCGGTTGAGCCATGCTGTAGATCCATTCGCACAACTAAGTGTTCAATCGTGCGACTGAGTCAGAAGCATGAAGTTATTCAGGCGTATGAACTATTTAGGCCCATGGACACTCAGTCGCATGGCCATTCGGACGCATGACCACTGTAGGGGCGCATGGTCAAGTCGAATGCATGAGAACTTCACTTCACCAAGTTCGAATGTATTCAATGTTATAACATTATGCATAACACTTTAGACAATCACAAACGTATATAATCAAATCAATATGCGTTAAACAACTCATTAATGAAATATTAAACATTATAGACACAACCAAACATTTTGTATTTCATTAAGTACCCAATAATTACATAAGTGTAAGACATATTACATTCACATCAGGATCTAGGTACATATATGTATCAACAAACTCCCCCTTGGACCTATATCTATCTATTGTCTAACATCTTTCATGATTTCCTCAAACTTCTTGTACTTAGCTTCTTTGGTGACCCCTGTGTTTATCTAAAATGAAAAATAGAGTCTTATCACTTTCTGGAACTATAAAACTTGTACAATATCCTGTGGGTTGTAGAACAGTGGCCACTTGTATAAAGTATAAACATCTTGTGCTGACAAGTTGGTGAGCCACATCGTGTCAAACACCCTTATGGTTTCCATTGTGCCATTCTGTTCAAGACTATTACGGCCTCTCCTGTTCTCCAATCGTAGTACCACCATTTGAAGTGTGGAGTGAAGTCCTGTGGCATCTCACGTAGTGTGATCTTTAACATTGTACGTGGTGGACTCCACTTCAGCACTACTCTAGGTTTCCCAGTTATGGCATCAACCTCAGATCTTCTGATGTACCTTGTTGGTTGTTGAGGTTTGAAGTTGACCCATCTGGTACGGTACTCCCTCTTTAGAGCAGCTTCAAACCAGCCTGACATCTTACGAGGGTCAGCATATAGAAAGTTTAACTTTGCTAACTGGTTGAGCTCAAAACCTAGAAGAGTTTTCAGATCATGTGGAAATCTAAAGTACTTTATTCCCTTCTCACGTTTAACCACGTAAACGTTGAGGTTTGCAAAATATGCCCACGCTATGATTCTGCCTCCCACCTTTTGATGTTTCTTAACCTTATACAGTTTGGTGTAGACAGTTGATGTTGTAGCTCTGCGTTGGGCTCTGACTTCTTCAAAACATGCTACCCATTCAGCCTTTTTGATGTTGACTTCAGCATCGAAGGCTTAGGCCTTCTCTTCATCCTTTTCTAAATCTTGCTCTATTTTACCCAGAGTCTCAAAAGTGTCATTGACAAGAGTTTCTCCCAGATTAGGAATTACATTTCCCTCATTGTCAGTGTACTCTGGATAGGGTTGTGCAGTGACATCTTCAATCTCGATCTCATCGACATCCTGTAGCTCATCGTCACTCTCCTTTTGCACAGGTGGAGCATCTTTCACAATCTCATCAGGATTGAGTCGGAACATTTCAGCCAGTTGCTCATCGGTGAGATCATGAATTATCTCTCCTTTTTCAGGAGTGTAATTCACAAATCTCTTGTCAATCCCTTGCAGATCAAGAATCATTATGAGTTGAGTCTTGATCTGTTGGAGGGGAGCAGCATGATATTCATCTCCTTAAGAATTAGGATCTGCTTGATTTAAAACATGTAACACATCAATCATTTAGTCAACAAACAGAACAGTAAACATTAATAATAACCATAAACATTAATTACATTTATTAGATACAATATTCAAATACACATAGTTTAAATAACATAAACAGCTATGCATTACGCTTGTCTTGAATAGCTGGTGTGTCTGTAGGATCAGCAGAAGATGATGGGGCTCCTTGGTCTTGATTCTTCTTTGTGTGCCTCTGTTGACCTTGAGCTGATGTAGATGCAGCTGCATCTCCTTCTTCATAATCATCATCATGATCGACATTATCACCTGCATCACTGTCAGCCCCTTGATCATCACAGTCATCATCATCATCATCATCACTATCATCGTAATCACCATCATCTCCATCTCCTTCTCAGATCTTTAGGGGCTCATCTTTGGAGCCCTTCAGTCTCAGCATAAGCTTCTTGTTCTGGGCCTCTAAATCGTGTATCCTCTATACTGAGGATGTATGCATCTCTTTTAGCTCTGTGATCTCTTGGCTCTGGGCCTCAATCCTTTGGGCTTGGGATGCATTAAGCTCCAACAGCTGATTAAGTTGAGAGGCTCGCCGTTCATCCATCGCCAGCAGCTTCAGAACTAACCGATTAAGGTTAGCCAACTGCTCCTCCAACCCGACAGATGGGTAGGCGGATCCAAAAACAAGTGGGACCTGTGAGGAGGTCCCAACTCCGTGGTCTGTGGTGGTGGTAGTGGATGTAGAGAAGATTGGGGTTGGTATAGATGTGGATGATTGTGGATTAGCTGTAGTGGTGGTGGATGGGAAGTGTGTATCTGGTGGAGTAGGTGTGGAAGTGGTGTATAAGCTGGTGGTATTGGTGGATGGAATGGTGGTAGTGATGGTAGTGGATGTAGTGGTAGTGGTGGTAGGTGGAATGGTGGTAGCTGTGGTGGTGGCTATGGTGGTGATAAAGGTGATTATGTGTTTCTTCCTTTTCAAGCCATGGGGCTGAGCCATCCTCTTCTTCCTCGATCCATTCGAGGAGGATGCTCCCCCTAGAGCACGGCCTAGTAGATTCGGAGTATTAATAGGATCATCAGTGGTCTCTCCCAATCCGCCTGGGTGTTTACCAACCACTCGGAGCCCTCGTTCTGTGGAAACGACTTTACTTCCCATAGTCCAAGTCAGAGGCTCCTCATCTGACTCCTCCTCTTCCTCACCAGGCATGAAATCTTGGTGGAACCCAGCATTCTCCGCTCCATCTCCACTGGGGGCAGATTCTGGAGATGTAATATGAGCAGTAGGGCTCCTTTGTTGAGTGGGTCCTACATCTCCAGCATCCCCGCTATCATCATCATCAGAGTCATGCTCTAGGAGCAGTAGCTACTCATCATCGGAGTCGTTCTCTGTGTGACGCCACTTACGTCTCCCTAGCGCCACATAATTCTCATTGGCCAGATGGCTTATCCGTCTCTTCACCTGGGGCTTTACTTGCTTACCCTCGTGGACTCTCATACAACCCAGGGTCATATCATCCATGATTTCTAAAACCACAACATCGTGGCTTTCCTTGGGAAGTGATGGCAACTTCTCATTGAAAATCAGCTATAAGAATCTAGGGTACATGCAAAAACCCTCCTTACCCTTTGCCTCCAAATTCTCCACAAGCTAAGAAAAGATCATGCTCGAGAAGCTAAAAGGGTAATTTAGCACCACTGCCATATAGGTATTCTGGATCTGGTCTGAAAGATCATCAAACCCACCTCTTCTGCAAGCGATGCACTTTAATATGACATGTGCCAAGTACTTGTACTAGGGACACAGGTTGCTATTATTGAGCACACCTGAGTTGATGTCCCCAGCATACTTAATCCTCAGAAAGCATCCTCTTACTGTTAGTCGATGTAGCTTGGTGGGATGATCAGTATCGTCCCCTAGCTCAAGTACTCTCTGAATATCGACAGCAGTGATCTCGATAGCCATCCCACAGATAGAGCTTCGTATGTTATATGACTCTTGTGATCGATCAACCGAAGCATTCTCCTAAAATGCCTGGTGTAAAGACCTGTAGGGAGTGCAAGGAGTAGAAATGGCCTTGTGGATCCTTGATGGCCTAAGATATGCGATGATCTTTGTAAACTCGGCGCCATTCTGAGTAGTATGGTCTAGGTGAGCACATATGTTATGCTTAGGGTTGATTGACCATCTAGCAGCCATCAATCTGAATCACAAAACACATAATCATTAGATACTCACATAACACATACCCGTTCTAAGTAACTTGATAACATTCATTCTAATTCATTCATGCGAATGAATTTTGCGACTGAGTTCAGTCGGCTATTCTAACATGCGACTGGACTCATTCGGGTGAATGAACATGCAACTTAGTTTAATCGGT